>JAWNPR010000173.1:845000-1212500 GCA_035047405.1 Drosophila stalkeri | reverse complement strand
CACCATTAGCAGTAGGTGGGCTTGCCTTGATTTCTATTATTAGTATTAGTATTATTATTAAGTGTCGGTGATCAGAGAAAAGTTTTTGATTTGTTCTGACATCAAATGGAAATGTTTAAAAGGGGAGTTTTGAATCTGTGAAAAGGTATGTAAAAGAAATACAAGTAAAAAATATGTTAAACTGTCAGATTTAGTATTTCCAATAAGAACAAATAGCTGAGAGGGCACGTCACGTCAGTTTCTCTATCTGTTTGGCCATATAAGCTCAACGATCTCGAGATCTATAAAGCCTAGAGACTTGAATTTTAAAATATATATACTTGAGTACTCTACGCAGCGTAAGCTCTTTACTTTAATTTCTTATCACTTTTAATTGCTTTAATATCGATAAAAATCGATATTGCCGCTTGGTTTCTTGAGCATAACTTGAAGATCATTCAATTTAGAAATACTTAATTTGGTATATACATTATTTTTATAAATACACAAATTAGATATATTTCTATTTTTATATAATTACAATAGATTCTAGGAAGAATAAATAAAAAATATCATTTGTTATAGTACAGTCTTGATCTTGAGTTTTTCCACATATTTAGATGTCATATGCATGCCCTGAAAATTTGATTAAGATTGAATATCTAGAAGCCGAGTTCAATCGGGCTATTTCTCATAAAATGGGTCTCTCCGTGAAACAAGCGCTATTTTTGCATAAAGTGCGCTGTAAGCCATGCTTAACTTTGCATCTACATACTTTTTCATGTATTCTAGCATGTTCTGTACCTCCCAGTCTTCGGTATCTACTAGTCGAGCACTCCCCACAACAGCAATTTGAAAATTGTGTGTCAATGGCAGGTGCGACATGCGGCAGGCCGGAGGTTATCAATTTTAAATCAACTTCAACTCAGTTAAATATTAACATGTTCCACTTGATTATTTGAGGCTGTTTTATTTGCCCCACACCTCGACCCCCAACAACAAGCGGCTTGACCTACTGACTCACTCTCTTTCTCTCTCTCTCTCACTCTCACTCTCTCTCTCTGTGTACGTCCGTCTGTCATAGAACTGGGTTAGCTCGGCAGCACTGTGTGACCTGAACAACTTTCGGGCTAATATAGTCAGATCTGAATCGAAATGCGTGTGGGCGTATTTACACATCTGCAACCAGTCAAAAACAAGCTAGGGGTCAAAAGGGTCTCTTATGATTATTAAATGCGTGCACCGCACGCCGCTTGCCACTTGCCGACCCCGGCCCCTCCGGATTCCTGTTCAAGCATTTCATAAATGTCAAATGTTCAAATTCCTATTGAGTCTTTGCTACAATCTGTTTGTAGTTATGGAAAATTGAATTGCTTTGAAATGGGCATGAAGCGAGGCAAATTTGTTATTGGCTTTACCTACTTTAAATAAATTTCACTGTTGTTGGCCAGGCTCTTTGATGCGGTCTATGATATAAATTAATTAGTTTACAGTTAGAGGGAAAGCACACACTTAGACCTCGGTTATAATGTGACTGGAGGTGTGTGTGTGTGTGTATGTGTTAAGAATATGTGTTAAAGATTACCTTCAACTGAAATGCGTGTAGAGGATCTGTTCCACCGCATCTCTATTCCTCTGTCCGCATTTCCTTTCATCTGCCCATGCTTTCGCCTGCTCGCTCATCCGTTTGACTGTTCTTCCGCCCGTCCTTGTGCTCAGGCATACGGAAGTGTGCACTCGTTGATCTGAAAATCTTCAAGAGCTAGTATATACTTGTATATAGCTATGTATAGCTAGATATTTATAGATATAGCTATAGCTTCAAGAGTTAGTATGTATAGCTAGATATTTATACTTAGCTATTTATAGCTAGTTATATTCGGAATACTATGTCTTCTATGATGATGAAGTCTAAATTGAATAATCATAAAATCGATAAATATCGATATCAAATTTCAATTAATAAATATCAGAAATCTTAAAAGATGAAGCAAAACTCTTAAGTGACATACAGAGAAGAAGCATCTTAGCTGTTGAATTACTTAAATCATTTTTTTTAAGACGAAAGGAAATATTTTTTGAGGTTTTGAGGTGCAGGATATGTCATAGTCAGTCAGCTTGCTGTGAGCTCTATATTGGGTGAACCAAACCAATTTACCAAATTCCAAAAGAAAGCAAAATTTTTTTTTGAACACGGAACAAATTTGAGTTTATGAGGAAACTCTGGAAGTCCAGAGTTTTGGAATTTTTCTACATTTTTTCAAACAAAAAAATAATATATAAAATAATATATAATATATAAATTAATATATAAAATATAATATAATATATATAAAATAATATATGATAATGATAATCAAATAATAATAAAAAAATAATAATATTAAATATAAAGAAATATCTCGATATATCTTAATAAGTCAGATATATCTTAGACACTTGGTCAGCAGAGCTCTCGCTCCTTCTCATATATAGGGCAACCCAAAGAAAACATTTGCTTAGGGCACTCTGCTGCATATACAGGATATTAATTAGTCAGTCAATCAGGCACTAGAGCACTCTGACTTTTGAGGACTTGAGATTTAATCACATTTGCTTTCAATTTTTGTTGCCAGGCTACATGACTTCAGCATTTAGCTGGCTACCCCTTGAAAGAGATATAAATAAAAGCAGTAAATGCTACATTTGATTGTATGCCAATATTTAATTAGGTTAATAAACAAAAAACCTGCACAATTCCGGCATTTGAAATAATCTAAAGAGGGTTTCTTTTTTTTTTAGAGCTTAGAGCGGATTTAGTCGGAACCTTCTGCCCGCTCGACTACGCTTGGCTAATCATCGCGTGTATCTCTAGCAGCAGCTGCTAAAAAAAACATACATACAAACAGGCGCAGGCACAGAGACACAGGTGAGCAGCAGAGACAGCAGACTGACTCTAAGTCTGCAGCCGCCATCACACACTGTCATTGTTTCCGCTAAATCCGGCAAGAGATTTATCAGCCGAGATGTCACAGCGAGTGGATATTTATATGCGCCTCGCATACGCCCGGCTGTTGCAATGAAATGCTGCGACAACTGATCGCTGCTGGGGCCAGTTCACTGGCAGCTTCCTGTCAGCCACACATACACATTTCCTCTCAAGCAATATGCGCAGCAGCAGCATCTTCACGAATGAGATGATGGAGTTGGAGTTGGAGTTGGAGCTGGACTGGGTTTGCGGGGGCAGAGAATTAGCAGAAATGTGCTTCACATTCCCATGACTGTCACTAAGCACTGAGCATTCCACATCTTCTTAAGCTTTCTCTTGAGCTTCTCTCTCTCTCTCTCTCTATGCGTGTGTGTTTGCCGGCTGCTGTCGGCTTCCGGCTTAAGCAACGCTCTGTCGCTTCCATTTTCATACTCATTGCCTTGCCAAACGGGAGTGAGTGTGAGTGTGTGTGTGTGCGTGTGCGAGTGTGTGTGTGGGTATATAAATTAACATAATGTTTAAGTATGTGTGACAAGCGACTTCTGCGATTCAGTTTACGTGAATTTATGTTCATTTTAAATTTATCTTTGTGAGTGTGTGTGTGTGTATGTCTGTGTGTGTCTTCTTGTCTATTCGAATAACTTGCAATTAAAATGCTTTAGCTATAAAAATAAAGCATAACAAGTAATAGTGCTCTGAGTAAGAGTATTTGACTAGCATATACCCTGGACACCACATGTAGTTGCAGCTCTACTATATATCATTCTTCAAGAGAATGTTCTCATATGCATACATGCATTAGAGGTCATACACACAATAAATACTCCTCATGCAATGATTAGGTTTGCTTAGGTTTTCGATAGACTCAGTTGAAGGCCATTAAATTTGTATATATATATCCAATTAATAAACGAATGAAGAGCTTTATTTACTTTCAAAATATAATATTCAAAATTTATATAAAAAAAAATAAAAAATGATAATAAATCTCGCTCTCAACCTGGGCCTCAGACTTCGGTTCTTTTCGTGTTTTGCTTTCTTCAGCTCTTCGTGTGCAGCTCTTTTCACGAACATCGTTTAGGTAGCGAGACGATTGAAGCTCGTGTTGTCACTGTCGTTAAGTGAGAACAGCTAAACGCACAGACTCTATGCAATCTATGCAAAAGGTCTTCTCAGTCACACACACACACTGTCGTTAAGTCAGAGCAGGTAGACGCGAAGACTCCATGCAATCTATGCAAAAGGTCATCTCATTCACACACACACGCATGCACGCATTCTCACTCACTCACTCGTTCGCTGTTGAAGTACTTGCACACCAATACATAAACAAAGTTAATTTCTGCCTGCTCTGATCGCAAACGAGAACTCACTGAAGAACGGCATTTTCTGTGTGAGTGTGAGTGAGAAATACATATTTGCAGGCAGAGAGAAAAGCTCAACAGATATGCTCGAGCTCTGCATACAAAGAGAAATCAGTGAATCGACTTTTTTTAGTTATTTAATTTGAGTGAATTCTTCTTTTAACGACAAAAATTTTTAAATTTAAAATTTTGTTTCATTAAATAAATAGTATATTTATTGAATATTGATATTGTATTTGGTACATTTTTTGTTTTATCAAATAAAAGCTTGTGTATGTAACTCCATTATTTCAGCTCTTTGTCTCAATCAACAAGATACAAATAAACAGTCGTCTCATTTCACTCACTTTACTGCCAAGAAAAATAAAATAAAATAAAATAAAATAAAATAAATTAAATAAATTATACAATTTCTTGTCTCAATTAATTAGCGCTGCAGTCAATAAGAAAATTTCGTTTGTAATGCGAGCGCGGCGAGTCCAGACACAATCACAAACAAGCAGAAAATCAATGCTCGGTGTCATATGTCAGAGTGTTTTTTTTTTCTAAATGAAGGCTCTGCAAAGCTTTTGTAATTCTGCACTGGAAAATTTGTAGTGCCTAATGCAGATAAACTGGGCCTAGCTGCAGCAGCACACGGCTCATGCCCGCCTCCTGCCGGCAGCTGCTGCTGCCATATCTATGCCAACTGCCAATTGCAGCTGAAAAGCCAATTCAAATGCTAAACAGGAGGCGGCATCATGCCGATGCTGATGCTGATGCTGATGCTGATGCTGATGCTGGCTCTGGTTTCATAGCTATGCCGGCAGCAGGACTTAGCAGAGCTGATAAAATTTATTAGGCATGCGACACGCGTATTTCATTTTGTTTACTTGTTTGGCGCGTTATTATCGCCCAACGTGGCGTATGATTAACATAAAATGACAGCGCCAATGCACGCTACCTGCGAGATACATAAAGCGTCGGTCTATCGGAATTTGGATTTTCGGCTGATTAACATAATTTGGTGGCATATTACCACAGAGCCAGATCGACAGCCAAACAGGCAGAAAAGCGCTAATGGCGGGGGCTTCACTTCTCCATTTGCCTAACCGCACGGACTTCCGTCACAAACATTTCAACATTTTATCTACATATACGTAGATACCTATACACATAAATATATTTTACGATACGTGAACGGAATGTATTATCAATGTCTTCGATCATCGTTGTTCGCACTCCGTTGATGGAATCTTCTTTGCCTCGCGCTTTTTTTTTTTCTCTTGTTCATTTTTGCCAAATCACCTCAGCTCTCCCAGGTTGGGCATTTAACTTTTAAAGACCTGCGGCACTCACTGGCAATGGTAGAACGGCGCAAAAGGTGGAGCTACGCATTGTTTTCCCACCGCCTCCACCATCGAGGCGGAGGACAAAGCAATGACAAAATGAATGGTCGCTGCTGGGCAGCCAGATGAAGCCGCTGCTATCTGCCAAGACACAAAGGCGACCGTGGCGTGGCCAGACAATCAATGAGATATTGTGTGCGTATAACGGCGATATATGTGTAAGTGGCGTATGTGATATCAAAAGGAAGCCAGGTGCAAAGCATTTCTATAGCGAGTGCTCGACTAGCAGATGCCCTTAATAAGGATCAGAGCTGCGATGATAAAAAAAGAAATGCAATAAACTACATAAAGAAGAATGCTGCTAATGAGAAGGTATATGCACTAGTATATTCCTCTGAAAAATGCCTATAATGAAAAACAGTCTGATGTAACTTGGGATCTATAAGTTGGATATTGATGAAATTTCCAGGATATGAATATGATATTCACATGTGCACAAGTACCAAAGACCAAGATTCTATGACTTGAAATGAGCATAATACTGCAAAACAGACTCAGTGAACTTGGATTCTAGATGTACGATCTTGATGAATTTTTCATATAATAGATTTGAAAGATAAATATGTGAAAATACCAAAGGTTCCTAAACGAAAAATTAACAATTTACTCACATTGTATGAGAAAAAAAAAAGAAAACATATATATTTATGATAATTATTTAAACAAAATTTAGTTACATACCAAATCGAATGACGTTTACTTCAACTGTCTTCAAGTAATACGACAAAAGTCGAGTTAAAATATATATATTTATCGTTATAATGAGAATAGAAAGAGATATCGACAAAAAGTGAGCAGATTCGACGAAATTAGGCGCTCTATTATATATATATCATATTTCAGGTCTTTTGGTTCAATGGTTTTCGAGTTATCTGAATTACAGTAGATATAGATTAGCTCTAGCTCTAAGTCGATCAACTCACTGGCAATCCCAAGCTAACTTGGTAACTGATTACAGGGTATATCTAAAACGGAAACTCAAACAAATTGCAACAAAAGAACAAAAAAGAAAACGTAACGTTAGCTGTAGAGACAAAGTGCAGGCAGCAGAGTAGGATTTAAACATTGAAAAGCAATAAATTCCTAATTGAAGTCACTTGCGAGGCATTTGCTGAAAGTGAGCAAAGAGCACATAAATGTGCTTATACAATGATAGATACTAACGTATATCAAAGAACATTTCCTGATTTATTTATGGCAGCAATTTCAATTGAACTCCCCCTCGCAGGCAATTCAATTGAATTTCTGCATTTTCTGTAGAAATTGTTTAAATCAGCAGCAATTAAAAGCTCTCGAAACTTAATCTCTACATTGCCTTCGTCAGCCAAAAGCCAATAACTGACTTGCAAGACATTTGAATTATGACACTGAATACCTGATGGCTGGCTGGCTGGCTGACTGGCCTAAAAACTGAAACCTTAAACCTTCTGCTGCACTAATTAGCCAAGCAAACTTTGCCTGCATTGTAATACGGGCTGAGCGATGCAGCTGACAAGGATATGCCTTAGCCTTGCAGCACAAATTATGAAGCAAGCTAAGGACAGCTAAAGAGTGAGAGAGAGGGAGAGAGGGAGAATCGTAGTACATTAATGCTGAAAGCTGGTGACATAGACAGCTTCTGCCTTGAAGGTATTATTACGCCATTACGCATGCACTTAAGGCTTTCATTAGCTAGCAGATTGACGCTATTTGGTAGGTAATTACGAGAATGAGACATAGTCTGCAGTACAGGCCGGAATAGAGAGAGAGAGAGAGAGAGAGAGAGAGAGAGAGACAGACGAAGCAGGCAATGCACAAATCCGTATCCAAATGCAATGGGCTCTGAGAAAGCCATCTCACACAACACATGGCAATCAGACGAAACCAACCCGAATCAAGTCTCTCAATGACGACATAGTCCCTGAAAGTGACTTCCGTTTTGCTAGCTGCCCCCCCGACTCTCTCTCTCTCTCTCTCAATTGCCTTTTACTATGTTGTTTGCCAGTTGACCCCTCGTATGAAAAAACCAAAAAAAAAAACAGAAACAAAAACAAAATCTCTCCTGGCAGCAGCGTCTGCAACACGCAAATGCAATTAACACGCCAGCAGACAGAGCGGAAATGGAACTCGACTGCTGGCCAATGGCCAAAGCCAATGGCCATCGAGCGTATGCCTCATATGGCCATTTCAAATTGGCCTTACTGCATTTTGCGTAGGCTTTGGACTTTCGTTTTCTGTTTGCTGTTTTCTGTTTTCAAATTATCTGTCTGACGACCCCCAAAAAGTCAATTAGTTTGAAATTAACTTTTTATGAGTGTTTGGCCACCCAGCACAGACTCAGACTCAGACTCTGGACTCAGACTCAATTTGACCAAATTGCAGTTTTATAACCAACTCCTATTACTTAATCGCCGCAAATGCCTTTTCACTGCCAACCGAACTTAAAGACAAGAAATGTGTGAACTTGAATTCACATCCGTTTGCATACGGCCGTTTAGCAGGGAGATTCTCCCTTTATAAAGTTTCCCCAACCACAAAAGTTCCTTGTGGGAATTCTGCATGAGGCCAATCGAATTGATAGTCGGGTTTTCAGCTCTTACTGGTTTTCGTATTTCTCTTTTCACTCTTCTTTATATGCGAATCGTATGAGTGTTTCCATCAGAGCTGCCTGACTTGCGGTTATCCTGGAATATAGACTCTTTGACCCATATATATTCATACATTCATACATTCATACATTCGAGTATTCAAACATTCATACATTCATACATTCATACATTCACACATTCATACATTCATACATTCATGCATACATACATTCATACATGCATACATTCATATATTCATACACTCATACATTCATACATTCATATATTCATACATTCATATATTCAAACACTCATATATTCATACATTCAAACACTCATATATTCATACATTCAAACATTCATACATTCATATATTCGAACATTCATACATTCATATATTCATACACTCATATCAATTCATCATTCATACATCATAGGATATATTCATAGAACTTATTCATTCGCTTAACTTAACCCAGCATGAATGATACAACTTTCAATAAATGTATTTGACTAGTCCTTTCAAGTAATGCATGACTTTTGAATGTTAAAATATTTATTAACATTTGCCATTTGAAATGCATTTAATGCCTGTCAAACATCTTAAGACTTACTGTCTCAAACAATTCAAACATCATTTAAACACCATTTACTCATTAGATGTCCGCTCCAATGCTGCTAGTTTATTAATTTGATTGTCATATTAAAGCGGAATTACCAAAAGTCATGCTCGTGCCGTCTGATTATTTTGCTTCAATCCACAACAAACATAACCACATACCGTTCCTCTCTCTCTCTATCTCTCTCTCTATCTCTCTCTCTCTCTCTCTCACACACTATCTGCTCTATAGATAAACAGAAAGAACAGAACACATGTACACAACTGCGTTCCTCATTGAGTGCAAAAAGCATTGTCCAGCACATGAACTATGTTGCAAATGACCAGACGTGAGCCCTCCATTAGCCTGGCACAGCCCGCCTGGATGCTTGTTGTCCTGACACACCTACCCCCGCCCCTCCAGCCCGCCTCCCCAACTGCCAGCCTGCATGCCTGGCCAGCAGTTGCCTCCACTCCGACTCTAATAGAACTCTGTAAACGGCAACGGTGCGGGCCAACGAGCCTTGTTTGTTGCCTCATTTTTGATGCCTGTGCGAGCCCAATTGTTATACCCTGTAATGCTTTAGTGTGATGGATGTTATGAGCTTTAGTTCATGAGAAAGTTTAAATATAAGTTGAAGGCAGTTCTATGTCGAATTTTGATATTAAATTAAGAACAGATATTTTTATTCAAAGTTTCATCTTCCCAAATTCTCACATTTCTATAGACACTTTTAACTGAAAACGAGGTATCTGTCAGTCGTGCCTCTGCTTGTCTTTTGACTGTCGTTGCTGCTGGCATCTGTTGGCTATGTCGTTCTATTGCTTCTCATATTGTTTGTTCCACTTGACCACTAAAGCATAGTTTTAGGCGCTAAAAGCTAAACACCAAAATTCAAAAAGCAGCTGCTGCTCCATGCGAACGAACAGATGAAAGGGAGTTAGAGAGAGAGAGAGAGAGAGGAGGGAGAGAACGGCGAGGGAACGATAGAGTAGCCTAAGGCCAACCACTTTGGTTCATAGCGCTGGCTGGATGACTCGGACTTTCTCAGGTGCCCGAAGCGAACATTCTGTGGCTCAAACTGCCTCGACTACTTCAGTTAACTCAATATTAATTGAAATTTTCCATTGACACACCGTAACAGTAGCCGTGCATTTAGCATGCGATTAGCTCACCAAAAACTTCATTTCGGTTTTGGTTTTCAATTAAATTGGCAAAACAAGTTCGCTTTGCTGTGATTGATCAACCAAAACCAAAAAAGCCTCGTCTCTACGATATGACATTGGAAATTGCGGTTGTGTCATAACGTTTACACAGGCCAACAGGATTTTTAATCAGCATCTCAGACTGCATGATTACGAATCTGAGCACCCAATCAAACATGCGAGCTAACAGCAGCAGCACCATGTGTGTAAGAGAGGAACAGAAAGAAAGTGCGTCAGCAGAACTATTGCCTCTCCAAATATTAGAGTGTGAGTAAAACATGTGCTAATTATATCAGTCAATTAAATGTGCAATGTGAAAGAGCAGTGCAAGTCGATGATATACATAAGTGCCCAAAATCTATACGATTGAAAGAAGAAGAGTGAAGACGTGAGTGAGAGCCAATCAAAATCGTTAGCTATCCCCGCTGGAGTAGGCTACCTTAGTGAGTAGAACAGATTTAGTGCCTGAGCTTGGAGCGCACGATTGAAAGAAGAAGAGTTGTCACAGCGTGCTAATTATATCAGCCAATCAGATGCGTAGCATATGTGGATGAGCAGCGCAGTAAAGTAACGGGAGTCTAAGTCAACGATTCATGCGCTGAGTCGAAACGATTGAAAGAAGAAGAGCATCATGTGCAATATGCTAGTTGCGTGAGTAGAGCAGATGGAGTGACAAAGCAACAAGCGCAGGGCAATGCGTTCTCACGATTGAAAGAAGAAGACAAATATAAATATGTGTGAGTGAGCAATGTCTTTAGAGGAAAGAGATACGCCGATTAAATTACATTTTGAATGGAAGTTGCGGCCATATATAAAATGAGCTCAATCGCCATGTTGATGATATCTTGTGGACAGATTGAGATATTTGAAAATTTTAAAAAGAGAATTGTAATTTTAGATATAAAATTAAGAGGTAAAAATACTACTGTTGTATAAAATTAAAATTAAAATTAAAAATATCTCAGTCATGATATAATTCTACTGCAAACGTTCACAAAAGTTCAAAAAAGTTCACTCTAATTTCTGTTCCATCATAATTTTGTTGGGCAGTGCTATTATAGTTTCATATTGCGTATCTGTTCCCGTTGCGGCCCGCTGTTGCTGGCTTTCATAGCAATTGCAATTGACCACAATGAAATAAACCACTAAATAAATAATGCATAAACAATGAAATTGTGAATTCAATTCAATTGCGAATTCAATTGAATTGACGCGCAAAATGCCAAATGACGAACGAACCACCTACGCCACGAACCACGAGCAAACAATTCGGCTGCGAACATGTAAATAGAAAAAATAAATGCAAAATTAATTAAACACAAAAAAATGCGGCTCAATCACTGCGCCTTCGACAGGCGAAAACAATCGCGCTGCAACTTAAATAAATAATAGATTTTATTGATTCTTTTTCATTAATGACTGCTAAATGTTAAATTAAAACTTATTTATTGACACAATGAGGCAATTAATGCAGCCGGATGCTGCACTCTGTGCAGATGGCAAGGCGAGCAGCAGAGAGAAAGAGAGAGAGAGAGAGAGGGACAGTAGCTAAATGATACTCGTTTAGCTATCAAGAGAGTGAGTGAGTGAATATAATATTTAGCAATTTAGCATGACAATAAGTGTATCCAAACAAGGCTGAGCATCTCATCAGATAAAGCAACAACTGAGTATCTTTTGTAAGCTAACACTTTTAGCTTGCAGACAGACACACAGAGTAGCTAGATAAACACATGCACTAACTGCCAAACATACATTGCTCAAAAACACTTTGTGCACGAGTGTGAGTCTAGGGCTGTCTCTGGGCATAGCTAAAAGCTTGTAAAGGCCGTATACAATTTTTGCCAGTTGCCAGAAGCAAAAAATTGTTGTTAGCCAACAGCAAGGCATAACAAAGCAACGACTGGATAGATGGATAAATGGATAAATGGATAGATGGATGGATGGCAAAGCATACTTTTTTTCAGTTGATCTCAGGAGTTGTGTGTGTCTAAATGGAGCTCACTCTAGGCAGCCTAATAGAAAGCATTTAAACCAGACAAAATGGGGCAGGAGAACTAAGAGTAAGCTTAACAAAGCTATTACTAAGAGTTACTAATATTAGAGTTACCAAAATACATTTTTCATCAGAAAACATCAAATTTAACAAGATTATTACATCTAGAAATGAAATTATAAATTGATTGACTCTGCCGATTCAGAAGCATAAAGAAACCCAACTTTTGTCAAAGCTAAAGAATTTCTTAATTTAGCATTGAGTGAAAATTCTGTTTGATGCGCTTTTCTTATACACTTTTATTTTTTTAATGACCATTCATATAATTTATTATGCATTGCTTTTATGCATTATATAAAGTCTTTTGTAGGCTATCCTAGAAGCCATAGAAATTTACGTTCATCTGCCGCCTGACAATTATAAATGGCAAACGAGAGGCAACGACAGCAATTTATCTAAGGGTGGTAAGACGTATGTATCCCTTACCCTTACCTTAACTTACCTGTAAGTAGAATACCACACTTTACTTTAACTTAACTTGCCTAGCATTAGCTCCCCACCTCAGCCAACTTGTCTTATCTTCCCTCAGCTCGCTTTCCCGCTACTTTAGCGTATCCACAATCTGTCAGCAAAGAGTGTTCAGTCGCATATATATATATATATATATATATATATATATATATATAAAATTTATTAACGTAGGCAGCAGATCTATCTATCTATCTATCTAACCCAGCCAGCGGCCCTGGAAACCAAACATTTGCGGCAACTTTCTTGCCAGCGCCTGATGACTAGACATATTAAATACGAGTAAAACTTTCATTTGCTGCATTTGCTCCCCCACCCCCTCTCTCTCTCTCTCTCTCTCTCCTGCTTTCTCCCCCTCTGTGTCTGCCTGTTTATTGGCAAATTTAAGCGAATAACTTTCCGGGCAATTTCACAACATTGGCAAATGCAGCAGTCAAAGGACTTTGCACGTCTCAGCTGTTTAAATTTAATTTGCTGTGCGTACGGGTCTGACTTCTCTGGCTGCCTGGCTGGCTGTGTCCTTAGCTAACTGAACTGTAGGTCTTCCTTTCCAGGTGTTTTTCAGGTCACCAGAAATCAACATTTTCTTTAGGGGCACACGACGACGACGTGCTGCAATCGAAGAAAATGCACTCACCAGGCATTCGAGCAGCACAACACACGGAAGTAGTTACCGTCTTGCCAAATATGACAAATGTTCTTCTTCCTTACTCTTGCCTGCCACGCCACTCTTACTCCCTTACTCTCTGTCTCCCATCTTTTTTTTTTTGGCACAACTCGAGCCGAGCATAGCTGCAGCAGCTACGACACGTAAACTGCATAAATATAAACGCAACATGAAAACGTGAGAGCTGCAAAACGGAAGCTCGAGTTTTCTTCCTTCATTCTTTTTGGCCAAATTTAAGTCAATGCTAAAGGCGGCCAAAAACCAAAATCCAAATCTAAATAGTTAAATTCCATAAGAATATGCATAAGATATGCTTTTTGTTCAATTCAATTCAAAATTCTAGAAAAAATTTAGTAAGGTAGTGGCAGAGAGCACCGTCCTAGCTCTAGAACTCTGTAACTCTGAGAGAAAGTTAAAATTGTAGTAAAGCAAATTTGTGGCTAAATAGTTATATGTATGCATATATATATGTACAGATATTATTATATATATGTATATATATTTTTTTCTGATAAGACTTTAAAATCTTATTATCTTATCTTATTGCATTTCATTCATAATTCATAGCCTCTACTTCATGTAGCTCATCAAAGCACATCTCTAAGAAATTCCCTATAAATAATTACACACATATTTAATATCTAATAGTTGAAATAGAATATTTACAGAATAATTAAATAATTTGTAGAAATTGTCTATAGATTTAATTATGTATAAAATAAAGTATATATTATTGTATTAGTTAGTATTTGATATCTATTCAATGAAATAATCTCTAGAAATTCCTAATACATAATCGCAAATATATTTTCCTAATAGATGAAATAGAATATTAATTTAAAGAATTTATGGAATAGAAAGAAAAAATCTCTTTAGTTCGCCAACTTCTCTTACACCTAAAATCTAGACTCCTTTATAGTCGAGCATACACTTTAGCATATATACTGCAATTCCACAACTCTCAATGCATGCACCAATATGCTCCGCTTGACATCGCTGAGCGCGTATTACTGATTTTCCCAGTGGAATTGGCTTGGGGCAATTGGTTCCCCTAGCGAGATTCAATCATATGCTACTGTGTTTCCGGCATGCGCATGAAATAATTAAAAATTAAATAATATCAAAATACAGTTATGCCACGCTAAGACAAACAAACGGAAACGGAAGTGCAAAAGTAGAGAGAAAAAAAAAAACAAATAATAATAAAATCAATATGAAATGTTTCCTCCTGAGGGCAACTCAGCAAACAGCATAGAAATGGGCGACGAGAGAGAGAGAGAGAGAGAGAGAGAGTGTGTGGGAGAGAGAGAGAGTCTTCACACTCTATACTCGATATGGTCAAAGGGAAAGAATTATAGCTGCTGCTGGAATGGTTCGATGTATGCAAATGCTTCAAGTTTGATTTGCATTCACAATCGCCAGACGCTCGACGCTTGGTGACAAAACTAAATTCACTTCGCCAATTGACATTGCAAACAGATTGCGGTCGTAACTCGCCTCAGACTGTGGCATTTGAATGTATTAAACATGACTCAAATATATTTATAAAACGAGCATGAATGATGAACTGAGTGATACGCTGTGCGACTGGCTGATGAAATTTCGTGCTTATTTATTATAATAATTGTAAAAGAAACTTAAGAGAGACTAAGACTTAAGCAAGGTACAAAAGCGTATTCCGATTTGAAAGAATTATGAATTAACTAAGAACTAATTCATTGCTAAGCAAATGTTGTCAATGTTAAGCTGAGATACAAAATGCGTAATTCGAATACTCAGTTCACACTCACACTCCACTCAATCCATTCATTCATCATTCAATGCAATTCCATGCTGACACTATTTATTTATGACAGTTCGAACTCTGCTCTGCCTGCTCACATTCATCAATAGGTATTTGGCTGAGAGCAGAGTACAAGCTATACAGTAAGTCCCACGATTGCAGTCACTTCGATTAATGTCAATGGCAACTCTCGTCTCGATTTAACTGCTCACGCGCCATAAACTCAAAAACTTGGCCTAAGCAGGCCTCAGTGGTGAGATGGGGGGGGGGGCCGCAATACGATTTATGCGTGCAATGCAGAAATTTAATCAAAGTGCCTCAACCCTTTCAAAGAAATCCAAACTCGAAACCGAAAAGTTTCATATTACAGCTCAGCTCAGCAATGAGCAAAGTGTTTCAAATACATTTCACTCACTCGAGTATATATATATATGTGTGTGTGTGTGTGTGTGTGTGTGTGTTGGCCTAATATATAAGGTCAGCTTTTTGTGATTTTCAAATTTTAGGGTGATGTGCTGCTGCTGCTGCTGCTGCTGCAGCACACAGTTGCAATACCCGCTCACAAAGTAGTGTAGAGAGGGCATATTAGCTCTCAAGTGAGTCTTTACAAGCAACTCTGCTACATTTACACGACTTTTCTAAGCTCAACCGACTTTTGCTTTGCCAAGCGAGCATTATGGCAGTCAGTTATAGCCGTTGGCAATTCACTTATTTTTAGCTATTGCCGTGGCCCAAAAATTCAATTCACTTTGCTTATTTTCAGCCCGCTCCACTTCATGCAAGCAGCCAGAAAGCGAACCCTGCCACGGGACCAGCCCAGACCAGACCAAGCAACAACAATAAAAATGTCGAAAACATAGTAAACATTAACGGGAAAACAATTTTCATAAATCTAGAATTATTACCACGAGCCCAACGCAGAGACTTCGCTCTACCACCAGTGTCCATTGAAGCAACAAAAATTTTGCGCATGAAAGATGCACGAGAGTCGATTTTTTTGTTTGCTTCAAATGTGAAATATAGACGACTCATAGATGCGCTGTCAAGAGCACTTGTCAAATTCTATCAATAAAAGTTAAAGTGAGAAATAAAAATAAATTAATTATAATTTCTATTCCTATCTTTTATCGATCATAAAGTAAAGTTATACCTGATCTCAGAAATTGCTCATATCTGCACAGCTTTCTCTACTTTCTTTATAATATGAAATATTTTACATACATAGCTAAGTCATTATCTAAGAAAATCTCATTCAGCGATTCTAAAACTCTCATCTCTCTATCATTTATATGATGAGCTCTTAAAAAATGCTCTCAATTTAGTGTGTATATTGAAAAACTCCTCATTCAACTGTTTAAGTATATATATATATGCTGAATATACTTTAAAATCTCGTAGCATAATCCCAATCCCAACTTAGCTTTCTTTATGACCACAACAGCTGCTGAGATCTCTATAGATTTCTCAAAAGCTCTCGTCTATACAATATTATACTATATTATATTACTATATACCTCTTCTATAGTATATACTAACATTTACCTAAACCTAATCTACAATATTATAATATTAAACTTCTTTTATTTTTTTCTTTTTCTACACTTTACTTCCAAAGCTGCTCAAATTAGCAAAGTTTTTTCTATCTTTTACATATATACTATCACATACGATCCTATTTACTATATATATATGCATAGATATTATATGCAGCAAATAGATAGATAGATATCTACATTCATAAATATTATATGCAGCTACGAAGTCCATTATAAGCAAGCCTTAGCACTTCTCTCTCTGGACTCTAAAAGCTATAAAAGCTATTTAGATCTTATACATACTTTTTGCATATGACAGTTAACTGTTTATATTGAGATATATCTATCTTATCCTTAACTTTATTTTGTTTTTAGAAAACCTTTTTACTTAAAATAAACTTTTAATTCATACAAAGTTTTCCTAGTCTGTACTCAAAAGATTTTCCAATGATCCCAGCTTGGCACTTCTTGCGATCTTCCACATTCCCTAAGACTTCCTCATGAATATATATATAATATAAAATAATATATAATATAAATATAATAAATAACATTAGAATACCCATTTATCTATTCTATTTATATATTTGATCTATTTTTATATTTTTTATAATTTAATATTAATAAATAATATTAGAATAGCGCTTTATCCCTCAAGGCTACTTAAACCCCCTATTGCCTAACGCTTGACCCTAAAAACTACTTTCCTCATTTTTTGCCTACATTCCAATAGAAAATCAAGTCTATATAGAGTCTTATGAAATCGTTGCCAATTGTCAAGCTTGCGATCCCCTATGCGAATAACTTTCTCGTCTACAAACAAAAGCAAAGAAAACAAAAAAAGAAAAAAAAACATATTTACAACGCATTTAACAAACGATATTTGTTTCATATGCACACAAGCTGTTTTTGGGGTTGCTTCTAGATAAGTTCGCGGCAAGGGTCGATTCAATATGTATGTATAATTTTTGGAGGATTTGGCAAACAAGCTGCCGCTGCCGCTGCTGCTGCTCCTGCTCCTGCTGCTGGACTGGGACTAAGCCAGCACATAAGTCACATAAATCACGCTTTGTGCTCGACTGCAAGGCGTTTGGAGGGGGGGTGGGCGGGGCGATGCGAGCCCAGCCACATTGTCTTTTAATTCAATTTTGTGCAATCGGCTTTGGCTGCTTTGAAGTCCACTCAAATTTCAATAATTCCCTTTGCAACTAATATTCAAACAAATTAAAAAAGGAAATAAAGGGGCGAAGGCATGAAGACAAGTGGAAATCATAAAGCTTTCCAGCTTGCAGTGTCGATTGGCTACATCGACATCAACTGTCGCAGAAAAAGTCGTCTATTGTCAGTCGAGTCGAGTCGAGTCGAGTCGAGTGAATGCCACTTGAATGTTTGAGTGCTTATAGACACACTTTTCAATGACTTATCAAAATCTTAAGCTGTCAACAATGCCAGACACAAAGCACGCCAACGCCAACACACACACACACACATTCCAGACAGCTGAGAAATTTGTTAGAGCTAAAGTATGAAAAAAGAAATATTTATATATGAATTTTTCGCTTTTGCCAGGCGAGGATTAAATACTCAAGTCTTTGTGTAAGGCTTGAGCTCATGCGATAAAAGTACAACAAATCCAACTAAAAAGAGATGAGCGGATACTTGAGAACTTTGTTGTTTCTAAACAGATTTGCATAGTGAGCGAGCTGAAGAAGAATGCAAGAAATCTATATACTTCTTCTTGAAACATTCGATATATAATCAAAAGTCACTTTGTATATCGATATATCGATATATCGTATAGGTTTGAATAAGAATAGCAAGAGGGATGGACTACGTACGGGTGAATGAACGTATAGACAGAAGAATGGACGGAAAGATTAACGGATGGGCGAAAGATTAAAAGGATAGGATAGACATAAGAACGAAAATAAGGATGGACTGACGGACGGACGAATGGATAGACAGACATACAGAAAGACGGACAGAAGGATATAAAGACATATAGGCAGAAAGACGGAAAAATAGACGGACTGCCGGGCGGGACAAAAGAAGAATGGACGGAGTAAACTGTTAGTATGCGAAGGATATATAGATAGACAGATATAAAAACGTAATGACGGACGGACGAAAGGACGATTTCACAGAACCACCGAAACACGGATAGAGGGATATAAAGACACATAGACAGAAGAACGGAGAGACAGAAGAATGAAAAGACGGAAAGAAAGAATGAACAAATTAGAAAGTAAGTATACAAAGGACAGGTAGATATAAGAACGGAAAGATAAGCGGGCGTAGGGCACAACGGATGGATGGACGGTTAGACAGAATTACAAAAAGACGGATAAAAGGATATAAAGATAGATAGACAGATGGAAAGATAGGTGAACGAACGGACGAACGTAAGTCCAAATAGACAAAAGAACGAACAGACGGATAAACGGATAGAGAGAAAGGGCGGATAGACGAAAGGGCGGATAAACAGATAGAGAGAAGGATGGGCGAGTAAACAGTAATATCAAAGAATTATGGATAGAAGTACGGAAAGACGGATGTACAGAATATCGGATGGTTTAATGGAAGAATGAATAGACAGCTACATAACCTAGATTCATAAGAATACTTTGACTGAATACAATACAAAATCGATCCGTTCTAGTTTTAAGAGTAACATACCCAAATCACAAATTTTGAATGTTGTACACACATTTGATATCCTCTTCCTCTCATGTCTCTCACACTGATACGATCCATTTAGATCTCCCACTCTTAGAACCCATCAACACAATTCCACTTTCACGTTAAACGAGAGACAGTGAAAACAAACCCTGTTTAGCTACACACATGGCCATAAGTAGAGTATTCATCGAATTAGCCCCATTCAGATTGTCACTTGTCACTTTTACGACGCTGCAGTTGACAAATCTTTCATCTGAGCTCATCTGCTGGAAACTTATTTGCCAGCCGCACTACAGAGCACAAATGATTCCGGATTTGCATATGCAAATCAGCATCTTTTGTAGTTCATTAATTTTGAACTTGCCGCAAAATATCCCTTCAGCTGCACGTGTTCCAAACGATTCAATCCACCTCCATTATCCATCCATTTAGGCTTAGGTGTGGAGAACGAAATCATCCTACAACTTCCTGCCTGGCTGTTCACAATGTGTTTTGCAATCAACTAAACAAACAAGTGCGAATGTTTCTGGCACGTATTAACAATATATGTATGTGTTCATATGTGAGCCTGAGACTTTTTCATGCCTTTCTGCTTCGCTAATTTTCAGCATTGTTGTGCATGCCTGATATCGACAGGGCATTAGATAAAGCCAGAAAAGAATGCGTGCAAATGAGAGCACATCAAATCGACAAAAAGCTTTCCAGTTAAGAGTGTTTAGTGTAATACTATCTATAGAGCTGACGTAGAGAAGTGTTATAGGGTAAATAGATGAGAGATTAAATAAATGAATTATTTCTATGAGTAAGACTGTTGAGTACTGAAGTAGAAGCAATCCTATGAAGGAACTCATCAAGTAGAATATTCTTTTCTATTCTATATATTCTTAACTCTTATATAAATCAAATCATTTTTTTATGTAGCTAGCTGTGTAGATATACAAGATATTATGAGTGTCTAATCCTAATACATTTTTTAATATATATCAAATGTTTTTTTTATGTATCTCTCTCTCTCTCTCTGTCTCTAGAGAGATCTATCTCTCTCTCTCTCTGCAAGACTTTCGGAGTCTGATTGATTTTTATTGATTGCATGAAAAGGAAAAAATCGATCATTGATTGATAAAACTTGATTTACATGTCATATGAAAGGTTCTATGCATAACAGATTATACATAACTCCATCGAAACTAGTTTAGCGGAAGCTTAGCGGAAGCGGAACTCTAGTTCAGTGGAATCGTAACTCTAGTTCCTCCATACGAACCGATGAATGGAAGGATGAACAGAAAAATACCATCAGATGTACAGGTTGAGTGAACGAACGGCTGAATTGGAAGATATAGGTTTGGATGGAAGGCAAAGATGGGCAGGCAGAATGACGGGAAGACACACAGACCGATGAACAGTGGAACGAATAAAGGTAAAGGTAAAGATAGGAATGAAGAGATGCTTAGACGGACAAGCAGATATACGTTTGGAGGTATTAGTATAGATAGATAAAAAGATAAGCAATAAATAAACAAAAAGGCGATCATATAGAAAGTAATGAAAAGATGGAAGATGGATGAACAGATAGACAGAGAAGCAAATATACGAACTGCTGGATAGATAGATGGATGGAGCGTCATAAGGAAGGGAATGAAGGGATGAAAGAACGAAATGACGGAGAAAAAGCTATGCGATCGAATGAAAAAAAAAAATGGATGGACGGACGGGCAGATCGACAGGCAGATAGTTTGACGACAAGATATACTCTCAGACAGACTGACATACTAAATCAACTCTCATGTTGATCGTAATCTAGAATAAACTTATATGTTATAAGGTATTGACTTTGTCTTCTTCTTACAGATCTTCTTACAGATCAATCAGGTATCACAATAGAATCAAATGATTCAGCTTGTCCTTAACACAAAATTCGCTACTCTAGATATTTCTCTTCCAGATCAATCGACATACTGAAATATAAATCATAAATGAATTAGAATATGTATATAGAGTACACATGAAATCGTTGTCAATTTAAAAAATTATTGGTGGGTATAAAAGCCCAACAGGGCATTATGAGAGCGGCATGCGAAACATTTCTACGATATATGCGTCAGGCCAACGAATGGCGTCGAGGCAGCACTTGGCGTGTGACGAAGGAAAGGCTTCATATCTTGAAGTATTATATGCTCTTGATTACAGCCGATTGTCAGCACTGGCCGATCATCTTTAGAGAGAGCAGTAAGCAAGGCGAGACATGGCCATGGAGAAGGCAGAAGAAGACGAACAAGTTGTTACAACATTTTAAAAATCTACAAAATTTGCTTCTGCTGAGAGCGCAGGCTAAGCACAGCTCAGCCTCAGAGGATGCAAAGCAATATAATTTTCGATCTGTAACCATACGGGGCTACGAGAATCAGCTGCGATCGTACTCGACGTACAGAAAGATATTCGGTTACTTTGCCACGATCAAGGTGAAGAGCAATGCCGGCAAGTGGATTATCTATATGACGCCCAAGGATTTTGTGCGCTCGATGTCGGCAGGGTCAAGGCAGCCGGAAGGTCTGGGTCTGAATAACTTTTTCCAAATGGATAGGGAGGCCATTCAGCAGCTTAAGATTCGTTGCGTGCCAAGGGAGAGCATATTCTACAAGCTACGGCCCGATGGCATGATCACGTATCCGGACTTTCTGTATCTGCTGCAGCTGGTGATTCTGCCGGAGAGATACTTCCAGATGGGCTTCAAGCTGCTCGACAAGCAGGGCAAGCAAATGCTAGACAAAAGCGATATGAGCTTCTTGCTATTTGGAATGCCCGATTCCCGCAAGAAGATCGAAACGTCTGTGCAATATTATTTGTTCGGTCCCGAACTCGATCGAAAGCTGAGCCTCGAGAGCTTCCTCAAGTTCAAGCAGCAGCTGTTCTACGACACAATTCAGATCGAGTTCAATATGCTGCAAGGCAAGCTGAAGAAAACGCGAAGAGGCGACACGCCAGCCACCATCAGCGAGACGTGCTTTGCCAATCTGCTGCTCACTTACTCGAGCTTGCCGAGAGATCGAAGGGCAGCGATACTCCAACGCACCAAAGCTAGATTCAGGAAGAATCCACGTGGGATCACACTTGACGAGTTCACGTCCTTCTGCAAGTTCATTAAGAATCTGACGGTTATTGAGAAGGCGCTCTACTTTCACCATCTAGCCGGAGCCGGAGTGTCTCGCCGGACCTTCAAGCACGTCTCCGATGTCATTGTGAAAGTTCCGCTCTCCGCGCACACCATCGATATCATCTTCATGGTGTTCGCCGATGAGAAGACCGGCTTCCTCTGCTACACGGACTTTATACAGATGGTGCAACAACGCGTCTCGCGCTGCACAAAGAGGTCCTTGAAGCTGAGTTGCTTGCTCCAAGGTATCTACAGGTGTGCAGGGAAAACGTTATTCTCATATTTAGAGTACTAGGAATATCGTTGACTATCGTTGCGCCCAAAATGCAATTTACGCTCAAAACTCTCAAAGCCAATGCAGCCGCAGACAAAGTGTTGCTCGCTCTCGGTCTCTTTCTTTTAGTATTTGTCTGTCTCTGTCTCTCTCTCTCTCTCTCTCTCTCTCTGTCTGATTTGATGCACTTTTGCGAGCTGTTCACTTAACTCCTTTGAGTACAAACGCTTTTAGCTGAAAGAAATCTCAGCTGAAAGCCACTAACCACAATGGAAGGAGACTTTGCACATGCCTCTTACCTACTCACTTATACTTATATGTATGTATGTACGTAATATATATTTACGTTTAAGCTAGCAAAGAATGTAATTCGCTGAAGTGAAGTAAAGTAAAGTAAAACTGAAGTAAATTTTTAAAATTCAAGTTGTCTCAGTTAAGTGAAAATATATATATATAAAATATGTCAAAGTTCCTATTGAAAATGTTTTTAGTCTTTTAATCCAAGTCGATTTGTGCTAGTTAAAAATAAAAAATAAATAAATAAAAAGAAATAAATAAATAATGTATTTATTAAATAAAAACCTAAATAAATAAATAAATAAATAAATAAATAAATAAATAAATAAATAAATAAATAAATAAATAAATAAATAAATAAATAAATAAATAAATAAATAAATAAATAAATAAAATAAATAAAATAAATAAATAAATAAATAAATAAATAAATAAATAAATAATAAATAAATAAATAAATAAATAAATAAATAACTAAATAAATAAATAATAAAATAAAAAATAAATTAATTAAGAAAAAGAAACTAAAGATATTCCCAATAGAAATATTTTTTTTTAAATTCTTTTTATTTGCAATCTGTCTTATAGTAAACAATAAGCAAATTTATTACTCCTAATCAAACTCTAAACATTTCCCAAAAATCCTACATCTAGAGCTCAAGTTCGCTACACTCGTTCACTGCTTCGATTGGCTCTATGGTAAGAGTAGGCACAAATATCGTTTACATACGAATTCACATGTATTTCTCTGCAACTTTAACTCTGTGCAGAGCTCAGAATATCCTCCAATCATGCAGCAACAGCTCCTCGTGTTTTCTTTCTTTGCTTTTTCTCTCACTTATCTCAGTTCCTCTATTGTCAGTTAAGTTCTTCGTCAGCTGAAACTTTTAACCAAACTGAAGAAAGCCACAAAATAAAATAAAATAAAATGAAAAGGCAACGAATTGAAAATCAATTAAAAGCGCAATGCAATAAACAAAATCTCCCAGCCATGAGCAAAGAAATAATTTTTGGTCTGCAATTGAATTTGGTTTTAAAGACAAATGATAGAAGCTCAAATTCCTGTTGCCATGCATTTTTGTATATCCATTTTATTTTATTTTACTTTATTTTTTTATGCTAAATGAAACTGAGCCAAAAATATGTAAGCTGCATAAACTGTTCAATGGGATTTTCCCATAAATAAAATAAATAGAAATTTACAAATTTTGGTCAATGAGGTAAAGAGCATTTGGAGAAAATCTCTTTCATATGCAAAGTAAAATAATATATATATATATATATGTATTTGTGTGTCTCCTATGCGAGCTGTAAGCCTATTTACAGTTGAAAATTTCTCAATATTTATTGTGCACTTGATATGTGGAAAATGCGTAAGTTTAGAGTTCTAAAATATATTTACACAAATGCTTTTGCTATCTGTAACCAGTGAGCGAAGAACATAGAGAGTGACCAAGCTAGCTGTGATACTAGCTACATACATACTCGCAAATAACTGTTGACAGTTTCTCAATGCCTGCAAATAATTGCTTTCACTCGCACTCACACTCCAAATAGGCAGAGAGCAACCGAATGCAGCGATTCTTCAGCTCAGTTCGTTTGCGATCAGACAGGCAGAAATTACGTTTGTGTATGTATAGGTGTGCAGGTTGCCTTTGCTAATCACAACAGCAGCTTACATGTGAGTGAGTGTGAATGTGTGCATGTGTGTGCTTAGACTCTAGACTTCTACCTGCTCGCACTTTCGGACCCTCATCGTCAATCGTGTCGCTACCTAAACGATGTTCGCGAAAAAAAACTTCACACGAATCGTCAGCCGAAAACAAAAACGAAATGAACCGAAGGTTTAGTGAGCGAGAGCGAGTGAGCATGATTTCTTTCGGTTGATCTCGTAAGCAGAGCGTGAGAGTTTAAACGTTTAACAGTTACTTGCGAGCTATGCTTGCAATATGCACACACATATGTATGTATATACATATGTATGTACATACATGCTCTCATTTATCGCAAGGCAAAACTCTAGATTACAATTTAAAACAGCAATTAGAACGATTTAGTGATCAATCATCTTTGAGGCCATGAATGTGGATGCTCCATGCGGTTTACCTGAATTTCAAATGTTCACATATTCAAATATTTCGTTTGCTCTGTTCGTTTAGAGCAATAAAGATGCAATTCGAGTGTGAAAAGTGCTGCAAATTTATGCACACTATTGTTTGCCAAAACAAGAAGAAGAAGAACAAGCAGCTGAAGAGGAGGAAGCAGCTGAAGCAGCAACTGAAGTACATACGTAGGCTGTTTAAACCATTTTTTGTGCAAGATATTCAAGTTTTATAAATTATGAAATTTTATGGCTTTTGAGGGCAGAGAGAAATATTATTTCTCACACGTCTATGGCGAAGCATATTTTCGTGCATTTGCGCAGTTTATATGGCTACGCTTGCCACGCCCACTGCCCAGAGGCGAGACTTAGGTGGGTCTGCACTTAAACATAATTTACATGAATTTGGGTTGCCCGAAAATGTTCAGCTATCAAGGTTGAAAGTTGGCCAGAAGCAGAGCCAGACCCAGAGCCAGAGTCCGGGCAGGAGCAGGAGCTGTAGCAGGAGTCGTTGCTGGAGCGCTTATCTGAGTTATGAATATGCAGGTGCTTATCGCGTGCCTCTGTGTATGTGTGTGTGTGTGAGTGAACATAAGTGTGCTAGCCAAGCGAAGTTTGCACAAGATTTAAACACCTGCAAATTTTATTTATCATTTAAGCATTTTTTGGGGCTGTTAGCCAAGGCAAAAGCGCAGCTGTTTGGCTTAAATGTGAGCAAAAAAAAAGGTGCTTAAAGAGAGCCTGATTAGGCCTGATGGAGACAAATGAACCCAGCCAAGCTACATACATGTATGCCCCCAATTAAGAATGTCAAGTAGACACCGGCGCAGCAGCTAAGCCTTCTTATCAATTTCGAGTCGTAACAAATCTCACATTGATTCCCATCATCTAAGTCGTTTGTTGCCCTTAATACGAGATAATAAAATGCGGAAGTATCTGCTCTCTAGTCTCAACTCAATTACAAGCTTAAACTTTGTCGTGCATGAACATATATATATATACATGTATATATGTATGTGCTGTGACCTCTTTTATTGAGTTTCATAAAACGTGCCTCAAATTTCAAGTGACAATCAAAAGGGCATCACTTTCTCTCCCTCTCTGTTCCTCTCACTCAGCAAACCCATAAGCAATAAATATTTAGTACAAATACATGAAAAGTATTTCGTTATGATGTAAACATAAAAAGTAATTGATAACACTGCACAACAAAAATCTAACTTGGCTTCTGGCTCTAAAATATGAACTGATAGATAAACATGGAAAATGGCTGAGAGTTTATATAGTAATTTATATTTGAAAGTGTTATATATCTTACATAGCTTCAATTTAGTCAAAATTATAATCCAAATTTAGATTCAAAATTTTTCAGCATTATATTGATTGAACTCAATTAACAAAACTCTTGTTGTCTAGTGTAATTTGAATAATTAAAAGCTCTTTTTTTTAACATATTAATATATTTATTTACATATATTTATTTTATTCACATTTTTTTCTTCATCTGCATATTTAATAAGCCGTCTAGTAAACATGAGTAAAAAAATATGTTTAATGCATATTTATTCCGGTTTATAATTAATTTACTTATTGCATTATGTAAATTAATCAAATGTAAATAATCAAATTATTAAATCGATTGATTTAATGAACTAGGTGGTAAATAATAATGAGTTTAAATGCTAAAAGAAACTTATTTGTATTCATCAACTACAGCAGCTGATGAACTTGAATATGAATATATATAATATATTTAATCTACATTTTATATGTACATTTCATGTCAAGGCAGCAGCATGCACATTTGTAGATCAAATCTGCTTCAGTTGCCCACCATTGCTCACCATTGGTCATCTTGCGTTCATTAAAGAATTACCGTTTTTCTGTCTATCGCAAGAATTCCTATTGCTAATCGCTTCTATGCATTCAATGACAGCCATAACAAGCTTCATAATAATAGCCATTTCGCTCACACTTAGCAACAGCTAAACTGCGCTCAGCAACAGCTATGGTTGTCTCTTTCTCTCTTCTAGTTCGAGTGCACCTAAGACGCAAACTCACTTGGATAACATAAATTCTATATGCAAGCGCACTAATACTACTGCAACAGTAGGCGCCAATCAATAATTGAGAGACTTCATAAGCACTCTGCTGTTAATCTCACTGTATATGGCGTAATATATTAACGATGCAATATATACACATAAATTAAATAAATAAATGTATGTTATATATACATAATAATAGATATACATATATATGAATATATAAATTTATTTATAGATATAAATTATATTTGTCAACGCATTCTGAATTTTTCTGTGCATGTTGGCAATTTTTGGAATAATTAAAAATGCATTTTTAATTATAGATTTTCGCTCAGGCGCAAGTCGAAATGAATTTGTGGCCTGGCAAATAATTGAGCAAATTTATTAAATGAAATGGAAAACATATTATTTCCGCAGAAAAATCATATGCAATATAATTGATAGATAAAATATATATAGCTGTATATATTTTTGGGCAATAATTGTGATTGAGGCACTCGGAATGGAGTTGGCTTGCCGAACCGAATCCGAAATTCCAAATTCCAAATTTATCTCAAATTAACCGCAGTTCTTGATGCAATTAAATAAATTCGTTCCGCAAACAAACCAAAGTTTGATACAATTTTAATGAAGTCAAGCGTATTACAAACCAATATTAACGAACCTATTTGCTGGCATCAATTGGCAAATGCATAATTGATGAGCTCAAACTGAAATGGAAAGTTTATTTTTGGGAAAAAATAAATTTCACGAATTTGCTGACTTTAACAAAGATCAGAACGAATGATTAATGCTGTAAAATAAAGAATGTGTCAAGCGATTAAAAGCGACGCGTTTTATTTACGCCTATCATTTATCAAATACAAGGCAAACACGTGCCAAAATCGAAATGGCTCCAAATTCAGCTTTATTTGCCCGTTGGCTATGCCCCGGATGTGTGATAATGCACAGCAGAAGGCGTTCACTCTCGCTCTCTCTCTCTCTCTCTCTCTCTCTCTCTCTCTGTCTTTCTCTCTCTCTCGTTCTCTGTGTCTTTTTCATACTCTTTTCCTCTCTGTCTCATATATGTTTTGCTGTTACCTATGTCAGCCCCTTGTCGCACATGGTTGCCTTCTGATTCGACTGACCTCGAAATGAACACACAAAAAAAAAAGAGATACAGGTAAGATTGGTTCAGAAGGCAGTGAACGACTACGAAATACCCTTCGATTAGTTATACATATACATGTGTACACACACATACATAAGCTCAGATCTACCTTTGTCTATGCAGGCTTCTCTATGAAATTCATTGAACTCTATTTCTAGATATACGATCTCTAAAATATTTTCAAGGCATGATTACGATAGTTTTATATTTATATCAAAATTTAAGTAGGAAATGAGTATTTTTTTTCATATTGTGGCAAATGTAAAGGGGTTTAAGCATATGAAAGCTATACATTTATTATAACAATACATCATCTTGAATTATAAATCATAAGCATTTCTAGTACTGTAATTAGTCTTAAGAAAGAGTATCGATTTTTATCGATATTAATGATATACGATGGTATATCGATTACAAAAATAATGAACTTGCAATGCTCAGTATACAAGCATATAGATTTCTAAATTTTAAATCTCCAACTTTTGTAGTTCTCGGGAGTGAAGATTCTGTCAATTGCCTGTCTAGCTCGACTCAGCTCATTAGTCTTGCTCAACAATCCATAATCTTTATGAATTCTATCCCACTCTCTTGCACCTGTCCTGTCTGTGCTATCCTTATCTACCCATTTCGCACTGCGTATAGGGCATATAAAAATGAGATCTACTGACGCACCCGAGTGGCCCCTGCCAATACACTTACCCGCACTCTCGCATGCATGGGTCATATGAAAAATGAAAGGCAAACTACGTATACAATAAATAAAGCCAGTGACTGTATCCGTGTTGCCATCGCTTTTCATTTTTTTGTGGCTGTGCTCGAACGACTGGCTGACTGGCTGGCT
The DNA here is from genome assembly GCA_035047405.1 of Drosophila stalkeri. Classification (NCBI taxonomy): domain Eukaryota; kingdom Metazoa; phylum Arthropoda; class Insecta; order Diptera; family Drosophilidae; genus Drosophila; species Drosophila stalkeri. The sequence goes on along the minus strand of JAWNPR010000173.1, from coordinate 1,183,380 downwards.
GACTGGCACATGTCAATCAGAGAACAGAGACATAATCTCTGCTTGACATGAACTTAAAAGTATTATGACAAATATTTCGCAATCTGTGCGCGCTGCTCTGTCTCTGAATTCACGCTACTGTATCAATTTTTTATACTACTGCAAAGCGGTTCCTGTGACTATGCTGTCAAGGATGTAACTGAAGAATAAATGCATGCATAAATGTTTTGCATGCATATCAATAAATATGAAATCACTGAAGAGGCTGCTGGCTATAATAATAGAACCAAAATATGCGTGAGAGGCAAAAGAAGGCGTGACAGAAGCTATAGTTTACATAAGTTTATATAAGTAGATTTTTTCGATTATCGGCTAATTCGAATATAGACCTATTCATTTATCCATCTGCTTGGTCGTTTATCCGTCAATCTGAATATTGATCTATTCGATTATCCATCTGTCTACTCGTTTATCCGTCAATCCGAATATAGACTTATTCGATTATCTAACTGTTTACTCGTCTACTCGTTTATCCGACTATAGATCTATTCGATTATCCATCTGTCTGCTCGTTTATCCATCAATCCGAATATAGATCTATTCGATTATCCGTCTGTCTATTCGTTTATCCGTCAATCCGAATATTGATCTATTCGATTATCCGTCTGTCTACTCGTTTATCCGACTATAGATCTATTTGATTTTCCACCTGTCCGTTTATCCGTCTATCCGAATAAAGAGCTAATCGTTTATCCTCCTGTTCATCCATCAACTCGGTATGTTTGTGCTCATTTATCTGCCTGTTCGTTTATCTGCCTGTTCGTCCATCTGTTCATTTATCCCGTTTGTCCATATATAGATTTGTTCGTTTACCCGCCTGTTCGTATATCCATCTGTCCGTCCGTCTGTTCTTGTATCAGTCTTTTCGTCTATAGATCTATTCGTTTTTCCACACATTCATTTGTCTATGCGTTTATCGTTCGGCTTGCTTATCCGCCCTTCCGTTCGATCGTTTGTCTATTCGTCTGTATGTTCGTCCGTTTCACAGTCTTTTCATTCGTTTGGTCTTCCAATCGTCTTCTTGTTTGAAACCCTTTTAAGGTAGAGACTTGCAATAACAATTATTGGAGAGTATAGATAACATTTTGAAATATATTAAAATCGATAACAATGTTTTCTAGCATATCTTCATTATTTTACGAATTAATGTTAGGAAGTTTGGTTTATAGATTCCCTTAATGTCTACGCAAATTAGATAATTAGATGATGTTTTGATCGATAAGTATAGATCTTATAATCGTATTCTCTTATGATAATAATCGATAAATATCAATATTAATATGTATATTAATAATCAGCTCACATATAATAGCAGTATTGAGGTTATCTCTTTTAGTTTTAAAAGTTGGGGAATATAGTTTACCCTCAAGCATATCAAGCTGATGAGTGGGAATTCTTTTCGATATCAACTGGAATTCTCTTAGCTCGCTTGCCAAACCACTTCAGGGTATTTGCCATTTCGTTACTCTCACATCGAATACTTTAAGTTACGGAAATCAGCTTCTCATATTAGCTTCATATGAGCATAAGTGAGGGCATCATATCATGGGCATGCTCTCACGCCTACGATTCAGATGCCATCTGCACGACTCCTATATATAGAGTGTGCAATGCTGTGGAGCCTTCACTGCTCCACTGCTCCCATGCTGCATTGTTTGCTTTGGGTCCAGGCATTGTTGTGACGTTGCCTGGACCTGGATTCGTTCCGGTTAAATAAAAATCATTTCATTGCAAATTTTCTCTGTGTTTGACATGAACTTATTGTGGCGATAGTTGTAGCCGTTGCACTGCCTGCACAATACTTATCTAAAGGGCCACGCCCACCACAGTCTGTGGGCGGTAGAGAGACGGGTGACGGCACTATTTACGCTTACAGGTAAGTGACGCATATCTCTTTTATTTTATATTCTTTACCTTTTTTTTTCCTGAGTGTGCGCCGGACATGCCGTAAATCAATTTTTTATTTATTATTTTATGAGCTGAAATCGGTTTGGATTCATTTTGTTCATATATTCCTTTTTTTTTTTGCCATTTGGTTTTTCATTTTACTCACTTAAGTTCGCATCGTTTGCATGCGTTGGCTGTTAACCGATTTAATTTACTGTGTCGCGTCGTATATACGCCCCCAGCAGCAAGGCAGCCAGCCGTCGAGTCCGAGTCCGTGTCTGAGTCCGAGCATCGGAGCCATCCCAGTCCGCTTATCGCTTAATTGAGAATGTTTGCCCGGCAGTGGACGACATGGCACGTAATTTTGTGGTCATTACAACGAGCGCCAGCAGCCGCAAAGCAAATAAATATGAAATATATTTCGTTAATGAATGTATTTCCGCTGAAGCTCAAAGGGCAAACCCCACACACGGCAGCTACATACACCTATGTATGTATGTGTATATATAAAAAATAAATTCTCCAAAATGTCAATGGATCCTTTGTCCTGTGTGTGTGTGTGTGTGTTGTTTACCTGAGCTCTCCTTTGTCGCTCCCATTTAGCCAGCTGCATTTGAGGTCAGCATTGCAAGGCGGCATTTGGCTGTAAAATATTTCTGTTGAATTTTACAGGTAAATTTGTATTAACACGCTCGACTGCCATGTTGATTGTTTGTTTGTTTGACAGTCGCTGCTGCTGATTTGTGTTGTGGCACACACTAACCAAATTTGCATATTAATTAAAAATTAACGAGACTCAATGAAAGAGAAACAACAAGAATTGTGGAAGTGTGTGAGAGTGCTCGATGCGTTGATTGCACGACTTGCAAATACCTCAACCAATTAATTACGATTGTTATTATGCATGCTAGAATACACAACAAGAGCTCGAGTGCTGCTAACTGCATTTGTTGTGCCTCTAAGTTATCCAATGATGTGACGTATAACGATAGAACTCGGGTTCTAGTTGTGCGATGTGAATGAAATTTTCAGGGTTTGAAAATGATAGTCAGATGAGTGTGTATACCAAAAATCAAGACTATACTAATGGAAATGACAAATCTATTCGAAAAACCTTACTGTTTCGCTTGAAAAATCAAGTGAAATCAACAATTTTTATAGATAACAAGTAAACGAAGTGAGTTAAACAAAAGAGATTATGAAAATATGCTGCTTAATGCATATGAGAATCTATAATTTAAAATTCAAGTCTCTAGCTCTTATAGATCTCGAGATTGCTACATTAGGGTATACTACAATTGCACAACTGGAGTCAGTTTATATCAGCTTCTACTGACTCAAGTTCTAATATGCTCTCTAAGCATTATCAATCGAGTCAAACCAAATTCGTGCCAAAGCCACAAAATCATTCCCCCCCACACACACACGCATGAATGGCCCCATTTGATATGGTTAAACTGCTGCTGAAATTGAAGCGTAAACTTGCCAAAGGACTGCCGATAAATGATTATTAATTATGTAAACACTCGTTATTTTCATAACGACAAAACAACAACAAAACATTTTAAATTCATGCCCTCCACATGCTGGCCAAGTGATTTGTGAAGTTATAATTGCTTGGAAACTTTCTGTAATACTTTAGGCAAACGCATGTCGCATTGTTGCCAAATGCCTGGCTGGCTGACTGCCTGACTGTCTGACTGTCTCTGAAAAAGTTGAGCAAATCCAATTTTCAGTTAGCTGAGAGAATGAGAGAGAGAGAGAGAGAGGGCAATGGGTAACGCATGTGGTTTTGGTTTTTAGCATTGGCAAAGTCAATTGAAACTTGAGGCGTGCACGAGTCAATTGAATAGAAAAGTAGAAAATCAAGCCAAGTGCATGTTGCAATCAACTAAAACTATGACTATGAAAAACTAATAAAATGTTCAGCAACAAAATTTACCAATGCCAAACCGCAAATGTCTGGCAATTGATACGAAAAATTTAATAAATCCTCGCTCAGCATATATATACCTCTCTCTCTCTCTCTGTCTGTCTGTCTCTAAGTAATTTTGTGGGTTCATGCACAATTTGTGGCAGCAAAAATTGAAATTAGAGCAAAGTGCCAGACAGGGAAACCAAATCCGAAATCCAAAATTCAAAATTCAAAATCCAAAATCCAAAAGGTTGCAGATATTTCACATAAAGAAATATGAGTCTTACGTGGCTCGGATGCCTTTAATGTGCGCTTGGCATTTAGTTTGCATAGTTGTTAGTGGCATTGCCTCAATGCAAAAGCTGGCAGAACTAATTACTCGACTAATATTTGCTCAAGTACGAGGCACGCTGACCAGACCACATAAATTCCGTCTTGGCTCTCATTAGAGAGTCGCTGCAGCTGCTACAGCCACACACAGAGAGAGAGAGAGAGAGATGAAGTTTGTAGCATGCCAAGTGAAGAGGCAAAATGCTTAATAGGCCACTCACATATGCAGAACTAGCAAATACATGTTGTATGCCTATGACTAGGCTCAACAGACAGAGAGATAGTGAGAAACATGTGTGTGTATATAAATATATATTCTATTTCTCTACTCTGTAACATTAATGCTGATAGATAGTTAGAGAATGCAGCAATTAGCGTTGGCATTTTTGGTTCAGTTTGACCAAAAACTAAAGCTGGCTAGACAATTCAAATGAATATTTCAGCAACAGAAGAAAAGAAATATTTTGTGCAAATCATTTTGTTGCCAGAGCAAGATAAATATTAATAACTCAGATGGAGAGCTGGTCAGAGAAAAAAAAAAAAAAAAACAGAGCTGAACAGAAAAAAAGAAAAGGTGAAGGCTAAGCTGATCCCCATCAACGAGCTGCAGTCACAGCAGTTTTCTGTATGCAGCTCAGTTCGCAGTGCAAACAAAAACCGGGTCGATGCTGTCACTGGGCAAACTGAACTGAACCGAGCCGAGCCGAGCCGAGCTGAGCTGAGCTGAGCTGAGTCAGAGCGAGAGACTGAGCCAAAGCCTTTTAAATAATAAGAGTGCGGTAGATATATATATATATATATATATATATATATATATATGTATATATATGTATAGAGTAAGAGCAAGACAAGTGAATAGTCGAATGAGTCTGTTGTTGATGACAATACGGCAATGAATGAAAAGCAATGAAAGGCAAAACAAAGTGAGCGCCAAATAGCCCCGGCGCATAATAAAGTATGGCCAAGGCTAAGCCCGAGAGGTGAGCTGGGCGAATGAAAAATGTTTTATATTATATGAGAGGGTGGGTTAGGTCTATCCTTAGGTAGGTAGCTAACTATATATGTATGCAGTATGCCACACAGTAATATCGCCTAAACGGTCCGGCTTCACTGAATATTAAAATTCATACGCCATGTTGTACGGTCAAATCACTTTCTGACTATGGCCAACAACGACAGCTACGACGATTTGAGTTTCTGGCAAACAGCAGCAGCAGCAGCAGCAGCAGTGGCAGCAGCAGCAGCAGCAGTGGTAGTGGCAGGAGTGGCAGCAGCAGCAGCAGCAGCAGTGGTAGTGGCAGGAGTAGCATATTTTACATAAGACCAAACGAATACAGCTGCACTGAAACAATTGCACAATTTATGTGGCATTTAGCATTTGCACATCATTCAAGTCCAACTCAACCCAACTCAACTCAACCCACTGCTCTCGGTCACCTAATGCCTGCTGGCAAACTAACATGCTTCGTGCAATGCCTCCCACTACCGTAACCGTTTGGCCACAATGTTGCCATGAAACGAGCCGTTAAGCATTAAGAAAGAAAAAAAAGAAAGAGTAAGAGTGAGGTGAGAGTGTGCATGACTAGAAGATACCCGGTAGATCCGATAGAGACTGAAGAGAAGCGAAGTAATCACTGCGTGTGAGAGTGAGAGTGAGAGTGAGCGAGTGAAAGAGCGAGAGATTGAGAGTGAGAGTGAGACTGAGACTGAGACTGAGACTGAGACTGAGACTGAGAGTGAGAGTGAGAGTGAGAGTGAGAGTGAGAGTGAGAGTGAGAGTGAGAGTGAGAGTGAGAGTGAGAGTGAGAGTGAGAGTGAGAGTGAGAGTGAGAGTGAGAGTGAGAGTGAGAGTGAGAGTGAGAGTGAGAGTGAGAGTGAGAGTGAGAGTGAGAGTGAGAGTGAGAGAGCGAGTATGAGAGAGAGAGAGAGAGAGAGAGAGAGACCTAGAGAGCGAGTGTGAGAAAGCGGAAAAGATAGATCGAGTGAGACTGAGTGTGAGAGTGAGAGTTGTAAAGGTAAAGACATAGATCGAGTAAGAGAGAGAGAGAGATAGTGTCAGACAGAGAGAGAGAGAGATAGAGAGACAGAGGTATGAAAAGTAGCTTCAATGAACTCTGGTTCTGAATGCTAGATCTTAATGAAATGTTGAGCTAATAAATATGAAATCTTAATGTACGCATTATATACAACAAAAATCAAAGTATTACTAAAAACTTTATATATTTTTATTTTTTGCAAAAACAACTTGAAATAATTTCAAATATTCATAATGTATGAAATGTTTATCAAGTTATGCTAAGTAAAAACAATAATATTTATCAATATATGGTAAATGTAATCTGATGCTAACATGAAATATACAGTTATTAATTTCTACTACTTATGCTATCAGTATTAGACATCCAAGTCTTTATATGATATACAATAATATCAAGAACGATGACTGTAACTCAAACAACTCAGATCGTTCAGTTAAGAGGCTTAAATATTGTGCATATATTGTCTATATATCTATCTATCTATTAACTACCCTCCAAATTTAAGTGAAGATATCATAAAAGAATATTTCATATTAGACTCTGTGAAGGATAGAGACTTTATACAGTCTTTTGCTTAGCCTAACAATATAAAGAGATAACTTAATGGAATATATAATGGCTAAGGTATGCCTTGCCTTAAGCTAAAGAGCTGCACTCATAGAGTCTATCAGTTCATTGAGTCTCTTTCTTATGAATACTAATCTAAAGAGTCTATCACTTCTTTGGCTCTAATTACCTACAGGCAAATTAAAGAGCATACTTTAGAGATTTTATTCCTTTGCAGTCTTCTGCTTGAGTTATACATCGTCAAATTAAAGAAAAGCGTTCATAGTTCCTATGACTTTATATAAATTTTTACTTAATATGTTCTTCTGATTGCCAAACTGAAAAGATTTCATAGAGTCTATTACTTCATTGGCTCTCCTGCATAATATGAGAAATACCAAAATTAAAGAGCTGGCATTATGGAGTCGTATGACTTTATATGATCTTTTGTCTATTAGCTTCATATACTCTATCCTATAAACGAGTCTAATACTTCCTTATAAGAAATACCACGTTAAAGAACATACTTAACAGAGTCTATAAATTCGTATAGTCTCCTCTATTCATTACAATTGAACTATTCCAAATTAAAGATAACATTTCATAGATTCTACATAGATCCTTAGCTTCTCCTGCTTATAACATATGCAAGTGCTCTACCAAAACATCCCGTTTAATACTTTTCTTTTTTTCACTACTATTCATGATGGGTATACAGGTCAGACATTCACTACAATTCATTTCCGAGCCATTCGCAACACATGGTCGACGGCAAACTAACCTGCAAAAATATTACAAATTCAAAATGCTAAATGTGCATTTAACTTATGTATTTATGTAAATCCCTCGAAATTATTTTACCCTGTAGCCCACACACACATGGTCAACTCTGAAGACCAACCAGGGCCCAGCTCGCCACACGGCAGGTTACAAAACAAACTGACGTCATTTGAATATACATATTTTCGAGGCTCTATGTGTTTAGTAATACATTTCTTCTTCTTCTTACTCTTTTTTTTTTATCCTGTTTCGGTTTCTATTGCTGTTTCAGTCAGTTGTTAGTTGTCCTCGGTCGACAGCTCTGTCAATTGTCAGCATTTCAGATTGATGGCAGGAGGCGGCCATCCTGCCGTTCGTCCTCCTGCTGCCAGCTCCTCTGTGTCAATTCTGGTCAATTTCCTATGCCAGTTTTTCTATATTTATTTCTCTTTTTTTTTTGTTTATTTTTTGCAATATTTGTGCCTTTGTTTCAATTCATAACTGTGACGTCTCGCTCAGGTGTTTCTCGATACTGCATATTTCACACACTCAGCCATTAAATTTGCACAATCTAGCCTGAGATTGCTGCATATTTAATTAAGCTACACAGACTTCATTTCCATCATAATTTATTTACCAGCAAGCATCAAATAATTTAAGATAATGCAGTTAGAGCAATGTGCCAAATCCGATTTAGCCACTGCCATTGGCTTCTAGTTGTAAGCGAAGAGCATGGAGAGATTTTCAAATGGATAGAAATTTGTATGATGTAGGTAATAGAGTATGTGAGAGAGAGAGAGAGAGAGAGAGAGAGAGAGAGAGAGAGAGAGAGAGTTTGAATTTACCTTTGATGAGCTTTGCTTTAAATATTTTACACTTTAATATGAAACACTAAGCAACAAAGTTAAAGGCTAGACTTTAGCCAAGCCTTAAGGCATTTCGACTAGACTTGACAAAGGGGCTTTAGAACTTTAGAACTTTAGAACTTTGCTAAGCCTGATTCAGCATAGACACACTCTATTTACCACACCATGTTGTGCTGTGTAATTAACTGACCGAATCCTTTAACAAACTGTCAACTCAATGAACTCCATCTCCATCTCCACTCATCTCATCTCATCTCGTCTCGTCTGCTCTGTCTCTGGTAGATAAAGCTATACAATAACGCGCATCGTCTGCCATTGTTTATCCATTTTATGCAAATCTTTCGGACGTCAACAGAGTTTTTATCGCTTGGTCGGCATAATTTGGTAAGTGAATTGAGTTACCTTTTGGCACAATCGAATACAGTTTTGTATGAGCCTGTAATGTCGCGCACGTGCTTAACGCTTAATCAAATAATTAAAATCTAAAACTATTCAAATTGAGTTTTTTTTTTTTTTTGAGTTTTTACAGGCCCTAGAGCTGAGATGTCAGTCGAGAGTGGAGGCTGCTTTGCCGGAATATATTTCGTTACGATTCACAGAATTTGCCGATTTTTGCAGTAAGCTGAAAAAATTAGGTTTAAGCCAAGGCACGATGCTTCATAATCATCCACCCACAGCCACTGACATATACAGGAGAGTAAAACTTTCACTTTTCGGCTGAATGTTGTGGGCAAAACTGAAATTCAAGACTTTTGAATCGCTTCAGGCCGCACTGACACCCACAACCATAGAGGCTGAGGCTGAGGTTGTGGAAGTAAATCCCATGCCCTGGGCTCTACACGACTTTGTCAGCCAGATTTTAATTCAATTACATCTGTAGCTGCAAGTTGTGTGCAAATATTATCATAGGAAAAATTAAAACGCAACCCCCTGAACCGTAAACCCAAACGCACCCAAAAAAAAAAAAAAAAATATCACGAAATAAAAGAACTGAAGAACCCACCCAAAAAACACCCAACAAACACCCCAAACCCCCAGGCATGTGCGTGCGCCGTTGTTTGCGTCGCTGCTCTGACAGCTGTTTTCAAAGCAACAACAAATTTTTGGGTAAGGCACGAATGGAAACAGCGATTAGGAGTGATCTAGTTGGGAGTGTCAGACTAGGAGATATCCTAAAGCATAAAGTGAAGTAAATGATATATGATGGGGAAAGATTTAAAAAATGAGAATTAAAGTGTGAAATGAGAGTGAAAAGAGAGAGAGGAAAGAATAGGTAGTTGGGATAAGAGCAGAGTGTAGAGTAGAAAGTGAAGTGTGGAGAATAGAGAATATAGAATGGAGAGTGCAGACCGGAGAGAAACAGTTGAAGGAAGAAAAATGGAGTGTATAGAGCGGAGAGAGGAAATTGGAGAGAGGAGAATGAAGAATACATAGGAGAATAGAAAGTGGAGAATGAAGACTGTCGGAGAGGAGAATGGAGCATGGAGACTGGAGGCTGAAGAGAGAAAACTGCAGGGAAAAGAGTGGAGAGTGAAGACTGTCAAAGAGAAAATTACAGTGAGGAGAATAGAGATTGGAGAGTGAAGACTGTCAGAGAGGAGAATAGAGTATGGAGACTGGAGGAGAGTGGAGAGTGAAGAATGTCAACTGAAGAGAAGAGAATGGAGACGGAAGACGGTAAGCTGAAGAGAATTGCAGAGAGGAGAGTGAAATGTGGAAAATAAAGAGTGGCGAGTGGAGAGTAGAGAGTGGAGATCAAAGAGAAAATAAGAGTAGGTTAGTATGAAGTGGAGACCGGAGAGAGGAAATTGGAGAGAATGTAGTGGAGACAGGAGAGAGAAAATTGGAGAGAATGTAGTAGAGACTGGAGAGAGTAAATTAGTAGTGAAGAGAGTGAAGACTGTAGGATACATACAGAAAATTGGAGAGAGAAGAGTGGAGAGTCAAGAATCTGATATAGAAGACAGAAGGAATAAGAGAGAAGTGAGAAGAGTAAGAAAGAGTTAAGAAAAAGATGGAGACAGGAGAGTTATCTTTGAGAAGATGAGAGTGAGGAGCTTAGAATGAAGAATGCAGATAAAATAAAGACAACAGAAGAGCTAATGTAGGATATTAAAAGAGAATATAGATGACTGATAAATTCTGATATGCATCAATTCACTTATTTAAGATTTAGATCAGATTGGTCGATTGTGATCTGATCTAAACTCAATAGAGAATAGCTTAAATAGCTTACAGAGTCTCCTGAATGCCACACGCAAATGGAAATTTCAACTCAATATACTCTTCATATACTCTTTCAATGTATATATTCTATAAATAAAAGTTTTCAACATCGATGCCCTACTCTTAAGCTATATTGCAGTTGAACTTTACACTACTTGAACTGGAAGTGAGGTATTGCCCCGAAATGCTTAAGCTTTTTAGATACTGTTCTCTGAGTATACAATTTATATGCACTGTAACGATTCGCAACAATCAATAAATAATAGAGCACAGCCAACTCCCTTGAACAAGTGGAGAACCTTTTGTTTCTGGCAGTTTGGCAATATCTGGACTAGTGACACCCATTAGCATATGAAAGGGAAACAACAAGAGGAGCTATTGGAATAATTAAAATTAACACAAAAGGCGCTTAGCAAAACAGCCGCAAGTGAGCTAACGCGTGGGATAAGCAATAAAAGCGTTGGGAAAACTTCGCACAGGAAATCGCTATGGGGCGAAAATCTGTAGCGGAAATCGAAATTTGTTAAATGGAGCAATCGATGAATTGCGTTGGCTCTGACAGCTCTGCCACCACGCCCACTGCCCATCGCCAGCCGCCCGCCCATGCCTAACGCCAGTCGCACAGTTTGGTTTTACATTTTATCGCTTGTACGTTTGCACCATTTCAATTACAAACAATAACAATAAAATGTGGACGATGAAGAGCTCTGGGACGCAAACGGCTAAGTCGTTAAAGTTCAAGAAAGCGCGTTGCAGGAAAGAAAAAGAAGAAGAAGAAAAAAGCGAGAGAGCAGGCATCAGTCGGGCGTCAGCGACTGTAGAATACGCGTTCAAGGCTGTAGAAGAGATGTAATTGCATATGAGCATTTGATTTATGAGATTATCCATAGAAAATAGATTTATCCGTAGCATCAACAGTGATGTAAGATAGTTTCTCTCACAACTATGGAACATATAGACTTTATCCGACTTGACATATACCTATGGGAGAAGTTATATATACTCTATATATATTGCTCTGGATATTTTATTGTAATATTGATCTATACAATTATTTCGAGCATCTGAACTTTATTGACTTATTCATAGACCTTTCACTGTAGATGAGCATATGAGCTTTTGATGTATGAGATTATCCGTAGAGAATGGGTTTATCCGTAGCATCAACAGTGACGTAAGATAGTTTCTCTCATATACATTTTATCCGTCTTGGCATACCTCTCATGGGATAAGTTATATATACTCTATTTATATATGTGCTCTGGATATTTTATTATTACGAATCAATGCATAGATCTCGCTTACAAATCTTTCGCTTTTTTTCGTCGTAGCTATTTTGGAGTGAAATCAAGTTTCATACACAAAGCCAATATACCCCTTTTAACTGCAATGAACCCACAAGAGAAGCAAAAAGAGTAGTGCAAAGGAATTAGTTCACACGGAAGTGGCTGTCAGTTGACCCCAGTGCCTGGCCGCCCACGCTGATATCCGTGTGCATGGCTCATGTCCAGGGCAGCTATTGGCGTACGTGCGGAAGGCAGTTAAAGGTACGCAGAGGTAGATAAATATTATTGCAAAGCAAATTTAAATAAACATTTTTTCATTATCCGCTCTAGAACGCAGCTTAAAGGGAATGTAAAAAGAAACGAAATTGCTTACATTATTTTTTGGCCATAAACTTTTGAAGTGCCTAAACAAAGTTTCGCAGGGATAACGAAAGACGTGCCAAATACCATAGGTGATAGATCTTTAAGTCTTTGTCTGTCTCCTGATTTTCAACTATTCATAGAATATATCCACATTTAACACAAGTTCTACTCACTAAACATAATTAATGGACCAAAGTTTGTGAGAGAGCGGCAGCATCTACTTTGAATTAGGCTGTCAAAATAACTGTGACCTAAGAACTCTCTCTGCATGGACATAATGCAAAAAGTATATAACGAAATCTTATAACTGAAAACTTATTTCATTAGCAATTTCCATCAAGTCCAAAGCCAAGTCAAACTTATATCCTAAGACGCTGAGCCACTCGCGAACGATTGTATTTATTTATTTTTTTTTTCTTTTGGCTCGATGCTGTGGTCAATTTAATTCAACGCTAATAAAACTTCAATAAAATGAAATTTGTACGAATTGCTGTTGTTCTGTCCTTGGCAATCACCGCCGACGATTATCATTGACAGTCTCCGCCGTATACGTGACAAACGTTGGCCAAGTGTTAATCTGGAATTGTCGCAGCGCAGTGCAAGATTACAAGCAAGCAAACCAAAGTCTCTACACACAAACAACAAGAGCAACAAAGGCATACTTACGTATACATATACATATACATATACTGAGAGCAAGCACACAAGCAAAACTTAGACAACAGACCAAGAAAAATAAATAAAAATACAAGCGGGAAACCGATTGTGGAGCTTGTGTGACTAGAATATACCGCAAGACGTTGGCTAAGCGGGATTTTCAAAAATGTTGTATGAGCAAAACAATCTCTAAGATCTTGTGCTCTTGTAGATTCTGAGATTGTCTTAAATATATAGGAGTGGGCTGATGCACGGATAAGCGGATGGACGAACGGATAAACGGATGGATAAAAGGGAAAACTAGCGTACGCTAGAACGAATTGTTGAATATGAGGATAAAGAGTTACGGAAATGAAAATATGGAAGTGTCGCACGTTAGGATGAACTCTTGTAGACTCAGAGTATGTCATAAATATAGAGCTGGGCGAATAGAAGAATAAGCGAACAAATAGACGTTAAGATAAACGGATGGATGAAAGGGCGGACTAACTAGGCTAACACTAGAACGTACTGTTGGATAATTGGGAAAACTGTTGGAAATACGAACTGTTGGATGTTTGGGCGAACTCTGCTAGATTTCCAGATTGACTACTAGAGATAAGCGGACAGACGGATAAGCGAAAAGACGAACGGATAAACGGATAGATGTACGTTAAGATGACGCTAGGATGAGCAGCCGGATGCACGGATAAACCGTTGGACGTCAAGACGAACTGGCGAATATTAAGATAAACTGTCGGATAACATTAGGATAAACGGATAAAGAAAAGTCAAAATAGATATTAGAACGAACGTAAAGTCGATTGGAGAAATGGAAGCTAGGCCGATAAACGAACTGTCGGACAGACAGACATAGACAGATAAAGGAAATTCTTAGTCAGCTCAATTTTTACATACACCCCAATGCAATCAATATGCCCCATTTACTCATTGTCAGGCCATCCAGGGTACATTAAGAAAAAGAGCAGTGAAAAACTTGATGGTCAACATTTTTAGTTGCGGTCGAATGAATAGCAAAGTGTATTTCAAGAACAACAACAGCATGCACATTAATATAGCTACTATTGATGTGGACACATACGTAAATACATACTCAGATGTATATGTATTAGTATGTCTAAAACAGATTTAGGAGCAGCCCGGTAGAGCGAGCGACGAGCGTTGCCTTGGCAACATTTTTATTTCTTTTATCATCGCAAGTGGCCAGCTGAAAGCCACTGATGGCCCCTTGTTCATTGTTGACTTGGACTCGACTCGCCTCACTTTTATTATTATTGATGACAATTTTGAGCGAACAATAAAAAGGAAAAGCGAACAATATGTAGTCCTTCAGCAAGGACCTAGCCCGGGCACAAAATCAAAAAAAAAAAAAATATATATATATATATATATACAAACAAATAGAAGATTAAATACACTTGTGTCCATGAGCAGCTGAATTGCAAAATAATTTCATGTTTATGCATGCCCAAAGACAAGGAGTTATTTATAGTGGAAATCAATATTTAATAGAATATGCCAAAGTCAGATATGGAGCAGGTTTAGCTCAGCTTGGAAAACTTTATCAATATCTAAAGAAAATGTTAAGCAAACTAACATCAACTACTGCCACTATCCATGCACTTAGTTCTGAAATATAATCAAATAAGGCGCAGGAAAAGATGAAAAAAAAAAGTCGGATTTAGCGAAAAGAGAATTTCATTAAGTTGGCAGCAGCCGTCACATGAAACTGCGAAAAGTAAAATATAAAAGTTTTTCTCCAAAAAATTTATTTATTTCCATAAAGCGATGTGTGCGAGTCAAGCCACAAAAAAAAAAAAATGGAAAAGAAACAGAGCCACAAGGCAAGATAAATTACCGTGAAGCATTTATATATATATAGACATATATATATTTATATATATATATATAGATATATACGATAGTATAATATACAGACATCTGTTGTCCTATTTGCCGTGAGCAGCAGATACTTTTGTAACGTTTTCCCTCTAAAAAGTTAAGCCAACTCTGATGCAGCACATCAAAAAAAAAAAAAAAAAAAAAAAAAAGGCGAAAAAAAGAAAAAGCCAAAAAAAAAATGAAGAAAATTTTGATAATTTTTGCTTCAGTTGGATACAAATGTCTGACAGGCACGTGCTCCATCAATTTTATACTTTATATTCTCCGCCTACTTAGTTTACCCAAACACACACACACACACTCCCACACACACACACACACACACACATACATACATACATACACGCTTCCACATATTGAGCTGACACACCCAATTGATTAACCTAAGCCACACGCCGTAGCAAAACTTTGCTGAGCTCAACCATGCAGCCGCATGCCTCAGCCTCAGCACCAGCCTCAGCTCCAGCTTCAGCTTCAGCTCCAGCTCCAACTGGAGTCCAAGCTCAGGCACAGGCACTGGCAGAGAGGTAGAGGCAATGAAGCAGGCAAGTTAATTTTGAATCGTTTATCAAATGATGCAGAGCTCAAAAAACTTGAAATGCATGTGCTGCCAGTTGCCAGACTCTTGGCAATGCAACTCAGGATCTGCGCGCCGCACGACTATCTCATAGCACATAGCATAATGCAAAATAGCAAACAGGTAAAAGCTAAAGTAAGTAAGAATATTACTTGGGAGTTTAATAGACTCTATAATGCTCGCTCAGAGGCTAGAAAATGGATAAGGACAAGATATGGGAATAGAGGAATATATAAAAGAATATTCGAATATAAGACTAATAGGAATATATGAATATATGAATATGTGAATATATGAATATATGAATATATGAATATATATGAATATATGAATGTATGAATATATGAATATATGAATATATGAATATATGAATATATGAATATATGAATATATGAATATATGAATATATGAATATATGAATATATGAATATATGAATATATGAATATATGAATATATGAATATATGAATATATGAATATATGAATATATGAATATATGAATATATGAATATATGAATATATGAATATATGAATATATGAATATATGAATATATGAATATATGAATATATGAATATATGAATATATGAATATATGAATATATGAATATATGAATATATGAATATATGAATATATGAATATATGAATATATGAATATATGAATATATGAATATATGAATATATGAATATATGAATATATGAATATATGAATATATGAATATATGAATATATGAATATATGAATATATGAATATATAAATATATGAATATATGAATATATGAATATATGAATATATGAATATATGAATATATGAATATATGAATATATGAATATATGAATATATGAATATATGAATATATGAATATATGAATATATGAATATATGAATATATGAATATATGAATATATGAATATATGAATATATGAATATATGAATATATGAATATATGAATATATATGAATATATGAATGTATGAATATATGAATATATGAATATATGAATATATAAATATATGAATATATGAATATATGAATATATGAATATAAGAATATAAGAATATAAGAATATAAGAATATAAGAATATAAGAATATAATAATATAGGAAGAAGATTTGCTAGCGCTTTATAAAGAGTTCATTCGACTTACGAGATCTTGTCTTAAGAGAGTGAACTGAGAGTAAAGAGTAAAACTTTTTACTACAGCAGAATGGATATTAGTGAAGTGTATAAAGCCGTATAAGATTTTGAAATGAACTATGACAACGTCTATTCCCAACTCAACTCAAGTTTTAAAGAACTTGATGCAAATTTTGTTTGTTTTTGGATTTTTAGAAGCTGTAGAAATATAACCTTAATTTTATTCATGTATTTTGGTTTGAATTAAAAATTGGTATATTGTATATTTATATTGTATATTATATTTCAATTCAATATAATATAATATAATATAATATAATATAATAAACTATAATAGCATACAGAAATCTTCAATCTACAACCAAAGACCTAATTAGAGAAGAGTAAACACAAGTTTTTATACATTTCTAATTTCACCAAAACAGATAAACAGATAACTAATAAAACCTATATACCCATTTCATTCACTCTCTGAGCGTGCATAGAAAGTACATTTGAAAAGTCAGTGAACGAGAGTAAACATCATATATGACGTTAGGAAATCTGTTGGCTCAGCTATTTGTTCAATTTAGGTTTGTTTGGCGCTACAGAGAGAAAAATAAAGAAGAGAAGAGAAGGTCTAGATGAGTTGTAGAATTTTCGATGATGTAAAGTGAAGAGAACAGGTGAAGCGACGCTTAGAGCAGCGGAATGGGAGTACTTAGGTAATTTGACAGGCGCTGATTTCTCACACAATGCGAGGGCAATTTAAATGCACTTAACGTGCGCTCGCTGCACCGCACAAAAGGAATTTTTCATGAATTATCCTTGACACGTATATGCCTTGAGGCACTGCTAAGCTGAGCAGCCACTAACTGCTGAGGTGTAAACATTTGCCGCTCGACTGCAGCGACCAATGAGGCGACACAGAGACGAGAGTGCATAGGGCATCCGACGCCAACTGAGGCCAACACATGTGTGTGTGTGTGTGTGTGTGTGTAGTGCAGTAACTCCTGGTCGGGGTTAACCCGAAAACAAATAAATGAAATAGAGGCTAGAGCAGGAGTTGCATTGACTGCGCTAGACCCTAACCCAAACTGAGTGCAAACTCAAGAAGCAGCCAAAGGAAAGATGCATATATCTCAAATGGAACTCTAAGGCAATGTCTGCCTAAAAATCCATATGAAGTTTCTCTAATTTGTTCATTATGCTAGTGCAACTGAAAGTCTGTGCAATGGCTGAGCTGTCGAGTCTCGAGCCGTACAACGTGTTAAACAAGGCATCCGCTCTCAAGTGCGCGTATTTTCCGATTCATTTATCACAGCAAGAGCTCAGCTCACAGCTCACATGCAGCTAACAAAGCAACAGCAGCCTATAGTAGACCATTATAGCCAGGCCCAACTGTGTGTGTGTGTGTGTGTGTGTGTGGAGTTTCAGAGCCAGTTAACGGAAAAATGCAATAAATGCAGCAAATGTGTTGCTTTGTGTGAACTGCTTCGACTGCTTCGGCTGCTGCTGCTGCTGCTGCTGCTGCTGCTGCTGCTGCTGCTGCTGCTGCTGCTGCTGCTGCTGCTGTTAAACGCATTTTATAGAAACTGCATTCATGCAATGCAGCCAACGCCCATTTGTATGCAATACATTTTCCCCCATTTCCCCATTTCCCTCTTTTCGTACTCCCCAGTTTATGTGAATGGCTTTTATTATAATCGTTAGCGCGCCCAGGCGGGAGCAACTAGCACTGCGGCTCTTTAGCACAAATTTCCATCACAAAACGATGCCAATTAGCGAACATTTAATGCAAACGATTTCGATTTTGCACAAAATATAAGAAATAATAATACTAGCCGAGGGATATTAGTAAACAAGTAACACTCTAGACGAGACTAAAGTTAGAGTTAACTAAAGCAGACTAGACTTGATGAAAGACTAGAGTAGAGTAGCCTAGAGTACTAGGCTAAACAAGACTATACTTAGTTATATTATAGTAGATTGTACTAGTGAAACTTAAGCTAGAGTAAAGAAGAGTAGACTAAACTATCCTAGTGCAGAAGTTGACCAGACTGGACACCAGGCGAGAATAGAGTAGAGTAGACAAGACTAGACTTGCCTAGAGTAGAGTAGAGTAGACAAGACTAGACTTGCCTAGAGTAGAGTAGAGTAGACAAGACTAGACTTGCCTAGAGTAGAGTAGAGTAGAGTAGACAAGATTAGACTCGCCTAGAGTAGAGTAGAGTAGACAAGACTAGACTTGACTAGAGTAGAGTAGACTCGACAGAAGACTAAGCAAGACTACACTAGACTAAAGTAGAGAACATTACAGTAGACTATGCCAAGCTAGAGTACACTAGACTATGCTACACTAGACTAAGCTAGGCTAGCGTAACATTAGCTAGAGGAAACAAGAGTAAAAGAGAGTAACCCAGGATAGAGTATATTATACTAGACTCAATTACAATAGAATACACTAAACCTAGAGTTCAGTCTAGTAATAGACTAGTATGCTCGAAGAGACTAGAGGAGATTAGAGTAGAGTAGACTGTACTCGAAGAGGTGCTAGGCTAAAGTAAACTTGAAAAATGAAAGTAGAGTAACCAGGAGTAGACTAGACTACGTATACTAAACTAAAATAAACTAGATTATGTTACATTACACTAGACAAGACTTTAGGCTGTATGAGATTAGATTTTGTTAGGATTAAAAAAGGCAAGACTACACTAAGCTAGACTAAGCTTGAATACGCTAGCTCAAACTAGACTAGACTCATGTCTTGAACTTTGACAGATGAGCTCATCTGAAACATTTTCTCTTTGCCCTTCTTTCCGATATCAACTCTTTGCCTTGAAATGATAGTTTAAATATGATTTTTATAAATTTTTCTTTTATTTTTATGAATGTTTAAAAGCTGATTGACAATACTTACAAAAATCCATTCAGGATATATTTATCAGAGCATATTTTTGTAATGTATGTAAGATGCAGAGGGAGGCGTGGCAGACCCCATAAATCTGAATCGATATAGCTCTGTCCGTCTTTCTGTCCGACCGTCCGTCCGTCTCTTCTAGCGTCCGTTAGAACGTAGCGATTTCGTAAACTACAAAAGCTACACAGCTGAAATTTTACATGAATACTCTGGTGTACATACGCATTTAGAGTTTATTTTTTTTGTTCGATAACTCATCCCATTTGCTGATTATCGGTATTTCGAGTCGAGTAGTGTCCACTAGAACCGTCTTACTTGTAAACAATATTATATATGACTACAAGATTATATATGATTATATTCACTATAGATTAAAGTCTTCTTCTTGCTAATTAAATTTAATAAATATTTTGCTTTTAGCGTGAAAACATTTAGTTTTCAGAAACTTCGAGCTGATGACGCATAGCTCATAAACGTGTGAATGAGCCAAGGCAGAGGCATGTCTCTCTAGCTTTTCAATAAGGTCTATACATATAAAGAACAAAGTCTGGCTCCGCACAGTCATAAAACTTGCACTATGCATATTAAGTCTCCCGCATAGAGATACACACATTAAGTGGAGTCACCTGGGCAGAGCCAAGCACACAAATTTGTGTCTCCAGAGAGTTTCGGGTCAGCCCAGCTGGCGCACACAAAATTGCGGATTATCTAACACGCACACACAGAGAGAAGTTATCTGGAAATTTCTGGACTGCTTAAATATTTGAAGTTTTAAGTCAACTCTAGTACAAGAACAAAAAAAAAATTGAGGCTTTTGAGGACTGACAAAAGCAATTTACATGCAATCGCAGCGAAGGCCATAAATTAAAGTTCTCAGCTCTCTCACACTCACTCACTCATACTCTCCCTCTCTCTTTCTTTTTTTTGTTTTTTTTTTTTGGCTGTGAAACCGAATTCGAGGCTGACCACATTCAAATTTTTCAAGCTACACAAATCCGCGCTGAATGGCTTTGGCACTGCCAAAGCGCCAAAGCAAAGAACTTTGAGCAGAGCGAAGTGAAGCGTAAGTATTTGCCTTTTAGATACCATATTCCATGCATCAGCGGAGCAGCCCAGGCAGGCCCATGGACAGTGACCATGTTACAGGGTATATTCAACAAAATTGCTACAAGGGTTAACATGGCCCAACTGTAACAGTCGTGGCAGCGACCGCAACAATTTCTACAGCCATGGGCAACTTAATTTCAATATAAATAAATAAAATTCATACAATGTTTTCAGTTTTCACATTTTCTTTTTCGCTCTCTCTCTCTCTGTACCTCTTCTTCTTTTTCTTCTTGTGCTCTTTTCAACATCATGTGTTCGCGCGGCTGCGAATCAAGGGAGAAGCAAGCTTTTTTTCAAAGACCTGCCCAATGCAGTACCTTGAGCTGCTGTAGCTTTGCCTCACTCCACGCTTCTGGCCACCAACATAAGCGCTTTAAAAATAAGTAAGGAAGCTTTAGTCGAAAGGGTGCGACTAGCAGATACCTCCATATGCTTACTTTAAAAGTTTTAAATGAACTACTTAAGCAAGAGCTGCTTTACTTCTGCTTAAAGCTGTGCCAACTATGGACAATATAATTGAGTAGAGTTGAGTTCTAGATGTAAGATTCGAATGAAATATGACAGTCTCATGTGTGAGTTTACCAGGGATCAAGAGTCTACTCTGCTATGTATAAAGTAAAGTACTTATTGAATTTTCTTTTTCTGGCAACAGCTCCAATTCTGAATAACTTTTCTTCGATAAGTTCGATTATAATGAAATTTATAGAGCATACTTATGAAAGTCTAATGTGCATATATATCGAACAGCAAGTGTCTCCTATGCACAGTAAAATTATTGTGTCGATTTTGCTAGAAGTAGATGAGCTAAGTTCAAAATATTATTCAGAAACTTTTTTATCAAAACCTATTAAATTGAATAACCCTAGCTTAAATATTTGTTGATTTATAATATATTATAGTTCTAATACTAAATTTAGATATCGATATTTATCGATAATATGTAAATCTTTGATCTCGAAAACTATGAGAGCTAATGTAATCATGTATATGTATAGCTGATCATGCTTTTGTTTGTCTAAAAGAAATGTTAAAGCTTGCTCAAATTTCATTCACTAGCTCTAATAGTTTTCAAGATCCAGCAAGACATACATATATAGACAGTTCAGCTCAATTCCTCAGCTTTATCAAGAACTCTGCCACTCCCATCTCTATCTGTTACATGGCCAGAAAAATAATATACCCTCTTCAATAACTCGTAATGTGTTCAAAAAAAAAAAAAGAAAAGCTTGATTCAGCAGAAATGACCTTAAAGCAGGAGCCGGAATACTTTTCGTAGCCATCAGTCGTGAGTCGTGCGCTGCTTGCCTTTGGCAACCGCAAATGCCACGAAAAAATTAAGATAAATTCAATTTGCTTGACTCCAGCAAAAGACATACACAAATAATCCCATTCACAGTTCTTATGGCCAGCACACATCCGGTCAACAAGTTGTTGCCTCCTGCTCTCTCTCTCTCTCTCTCTCTCTCTGTGTCTGCCGACTCCTGCTTAAGATGCTGCAGCATCTCTGTGCGCTTTTGTCATTGCCACATAAGTATAAATAAGTGTAGGAGAGCGTATGGCCGCATGGCTATAGATACTTGCTGGAACGACTTTGGTTAGACATTGAAATTCAATAAGGACGACTCCTGCTCGACTGCTCGACTGCTCGACTGCTCGTGGCTTATATAATGCTGGCAGGACAACAAAGTCGTCTATGGCTGCCCAATAACATTGCCCTTATCCCTCGCATACATGTCCTGCTGCGCTCCACTCACTCGACATTTTTCCTCTCATTTTTGCAGTTCTTCTTTCTTTTTTTTTTTATGAAATTGATTTCCGCTTAGGGCACTTTGGTGTTGCTTACATGTTGCGTCTCCACACACGGGCCAAGGCATGAATGGCATTCAAGTGCGCTACTCCAAGTTTGAGCTAATGACTCCATCAAGTTTGCCATTCGCTGGCAATTAGTTAATCAAATATGTTTACGTATTCAATTAGATTTTCGACTCTTTTTTTCTTTATTTTTTCTTTCTTTTGCCTTTTGAGTCTTCAACGCGCTTCGCGCCTCCTGCTAATTGCTCATAATTGGGCATTGCACATGCACTTCAAGTGGCAAACACAAAGGGTAGCCGCACAGTAGCTGCGCATTGCGACGTACGCTAATTAAAGGACATACTCAACGCCTTGAGGAACATTTTTCTATGGCTGCCGCGCAATTAATTGGCCTAAGAAGATGTTTTGACTTTGCTGAAAACTTAATTGCAGGCCAAGCGCTAATTGCTCAACGAATGCGGATGCGGATGTGGATGCGGATGCGGCAGCAGCAAATTGATTGCGTATAATTATGCAAGTAGAAATATAGCACTCGAGCTTAACCAACTACCAAATACTCGTTCATAACTGAGAAGCATGAAGCATTTCTAAGAGAGTACCAGGACAGCCCATACATTGCCAAAAGGAAGATCCTTTGAGCTTTGATTGTCCTTAGATAGAGAAATGTTTTAATTAATTAATGTTCTAAAGATAAATAAGATAATATAGTCAAAATAGTATGAGTTAAGCCCTTTATATACAATATTATGCTGGAATATCTCCCTCAAAGTCAAATTCGATTTATTAAACTTTGACTATGCCTGAAGTATTGCTCATTAGATTTTAGAGCGAGTATTATGCAGTCGTGAACAGCACACTTGCTGACCTATTTCTTAAGCACAATAAAAAAAACTCACGCCTCACATGCATGCAAATATCGATTTAGGTAATCAAAAAAAAAAAAAAAATAGTCCACAGCGTTCAAAATATTTTGCAGCTAATTGAAAATGGCAATAGCAAAGTTAGCCAAGCTTTTTACGTGGTCAGTGAGCCAATGCAAGGCAGCCAAAAAAAAAAAATGAATATATATATATATATATATATGTGTGTAGCATGTTGAAAATGGCATGGATTTGGCGAGGATAACTAAATAACAGTGCGTATGCTTAATATGCAGCTGCAACCACTCCGGTGCCCATTTGGCCAATCAATGCAATTTGCATACTCGCGGTTGTGTCTTCAATAAATCGCTGGCCGAGAGAGTGTGTTAAAAATGGAATTGCACTTCATTAAATAACCATCAAAACAACTCAATAAAACTACTCTGAATTTTCAGCGAGCAGCGAACGAATGAATTGCGACTGACTGCGTCCATCCGTCCGACTCTCCCTCCTTCTTTCGTTCGCCTCTTTCTCTGTGTGTGTGTGTGTGTGTGGGCGTGAATCCTAAATGTGTGCGAAAAACATACAAAACTATAAAAATCACACAAACAACAAAAACTTTTTCGATTCAACAGCGAATTACATTGCGCGTCTGGCCACAAATTTCTGGTCGCTTTCATATTTAGTGGCCAAACAGACAAATGCAATGCTGATCCGCTCTCACCACTTGACACGCAACTAATGGGTATCTATCAGCTACACACTCTTTGTATATGTATATATAAATTTAACAAAATTTAATGAAATGCACTCCATCAAAAAGGCATTCGCTTGGCCAGTTGACATGCATCTAAAAGCTCTACTTGGCTACAGTTTCAAATGCAAAGTGTCCGATCTGTCAGCCCACATTGACCATCTCTCTCTCTCTTTCTCTCTCTCTCTCTATCTCTCTATCTCTCTCTCTCTCTCTCGCTCAGCAGCAGTCATGCAGCAGTCGACGTCACGTCAAATTGGATAAACGGTTGGCAACAAAAAAAAAAAAAAAAAAAGAAAATGCTTTACGTCAAGGGAAATTGTCATATGGACGTGAGTGGCTCGTGAGCTAAACCACTTTCAAGTCTCCCAACCTATTGGGAGGGACTTGAGGGCGGCGTGCATTGTTTATAATGAAATGTATGTCACAGGCGAAAGGAAGTAGGTCTGCTTGACAGCATTACATATTTACCGAGTTTTTAATGAGGAAGAGCTATTGAGTGCTGTAGATATGTCTGTTCTTCCGTCTATCTGTCGTGGAACCTAAAAGAGTTCTAGATTAAAGATATTTAAGTCTTTCTCTGTGCAGCATATATGCTATAGAGTTGTCTGTGCATCTGTCTTCTTTTGTTCGTGGAAGAGTCTCATTCTTTGTGCAGCAAGAGTGTGATGAGAAAGCTTTCAATATGCACGAACACTATCCCTTTGTTATTATTTAATAATCTTTAATCAAATAATGTTAAATAACCAAGAGTCACACAAAACAGCACATACAAATCTTAAAAAAAACACACCCGAACACTTTGCTAGAAATATGCCCATCTATCAACAATATTTGCCACAGAGAGCTCGCAAATAACTATGAACAGTTTCTTAATATCTGTGTCTCACTCACACTTGCAGAAAAAATAGGCAGTGAGCAAACGATTGCATCGATTCTTCAACGAATTCGTTCGTGATTGGACAGACAGAAATGACTTTTGTATGTGTATTGGTGTGTCACCGCTAAACACATAAATAGCGTGGGAGTGAGTGAGTGATTTTAAATGTGTGTATGTGTGTGGGAATATGAAGAGCATTTGCATAGATGCTTTGCGTCTACCTGCTCTCACTGCTCTCACTACCTAAGCGCTGCTCGCGAAAAGAACTACACACGAATAGCTCAACGCAACGCCGAAAACAAAAACGAAAAGAACCGAAGGCTCTAGTTTAGAGAGCGAGAGCGAGAGAGTATGATTCTTATTGGCTGATCTTGTGAACAGAGAATGAGAGCTCAAACGGTTAACAGTTATTAGCGAACTATATTTCTACATTCAATGCTGCTTAACTAGCTGAGCTAACGTTGGCATTTTTCTCTCTCTCTCTCTCTCACTCTCTCGCGCTCAATCTCAGGGGAATGGTTGCAGCTAATAAAAAATAATATAAATATATTCAAAATAACATATATTAATATTTTAATATTGGATTTAAGCTAGGTGAAAACAACTTTAGCTATTGCAATACAAGGCGTTTACATATCTTAATTTGCTATTTATCGATAATATAATGATATATTTCTTTCTCTCTCCCTCTCTCTCTCTTCTCTCTTACTCAGTAATTTGTAGTTGAAACTAACATCTTCAATAATAATCATTCCCCACATTTGCTTTACCTAACACATTATTGAATATTTCGCAATGAACTTGAACATAAATAGAACCTGAATAAATTCCAACTCTGCAGCAAATCAAGCAATATTGAATTCGTCGTATTCCTGCTTCTTATTGTTTATGTGGCAAAAGGAAAATCAATTGTCCAAGTAGGCAAAAGAGTCTTAGCCTCTGATGATGGCCAAGTCAAGTCCCAAGCAGGTCGTTACATGCAGACAAAGAGAGAAATGTACAAAAAGTTCTCAAGAGCTTCGAGCTATGGGAATGGGAAAATGAAAGGATCAAGAGAAGTCAATACAATAAATTGCATAGAAGCCAAAACGCAAATTGTTGTGGCTAAATGTGATGCGTAGCCAAAGTTTTGTACTTTGTCTTGCCAACTTTAAGCATTGTCTTGGCCAAATTCCTGTTGGCAATATGTGGTTCTATTATGAAGATTAATAATATGAGGCCATTGGGCAGCTGAGCTGCTCAGTTGATGCGATTTTAATGAGTTGGGCGCTGAGCGTGGCGCGAACCGCAACAGCAATTAAAGGACATCAACTAATATTAAATATTTCAACGGCAATTAAATGAAATAATTCCGTAGTCAACATCAATCCGGCCACAAAACGGACGGACTCATTGCCATCAAGAAGACAGTCCGAGTGTAAAACTTTGTCGGTATTCCAAATGAAATTTTCATTAACCAAAGAAACCAAAGTGATTTGGCAGTTTACTGGCCCCCAACTCCCCCCCCCCCCTCTTTCTTTCACTGCTCTCTCTCCCACTCCATTCACAACTCCTGCTAAGTTTTCAAGTGAAAAGTTTTCGACTTGCGCCAACTGGACACATGTTACAAAATTCGCAAATAAATTTCTGACTACGCGAAAGTTTTCACGCATTCGAAATGCAAATGAAATGCGCGCGATTGTTGACAAGCCAACCAACGTTCGGGGGCAAAGTTGAAGTCGAACAAAGTTGAACCGTCGTGGCTGCATTTCTTATGAGCAGCCAAATGAAAATATTTCAAAAAGCATTTCAATTTCGCCAGCTATATACGTAATTGAAATTTGCATTTCTATGAGCCGTGCATACGAAAACCGAAAAAAAAAACAAAGCCAGACCAACCCACAAAAAAAAAAGAAAACAAAGAAAAAATACTGAACTTTGCCCAACTAAGACAAGCAGAAACGAACTTCGCCAATGCTAACTGCCTGGCCTAAAACACCAAAGTAAAATAGAAAGACAAAAAAAAGCGCATAAAAACAAAAGGAAAAAAACAATTAGACGCCAGGTCGCGGAATTTTGATTGAGAATTTTCACACCCCAAAGCAAACGACAGAGCTCTCTACTCCTCCTGTTGTCCATTCAAGCACTTATCGAACAATAAGTCAAGGCTAATATAGCAGGAGCAGCTACTTATTATATATACAAAGATATATATGCTTAAAAATATTATTATTATATTAGCTCGTGCTACACATGTCTAGTATAACATTTTCTAAGCACTCTTCAATCGACACTCGACCAGAGTTTAAGAACCAGGAATACCTTCGTTTCGCCAGACTGCAAAGAATGCTAAAAACTTCCTCAAATCGAAAAAAGCAAACAGTTTTACGGGCAAACGGTCTTTACTGACTGCCCAAATACCCGTGCATAGGCTAAAAATATAGTTGAATGATCAGGAAATCAGATGGAATCAGAGGGAATCGGAGGGAAGCAGAGGGAATCGGAGAGAAACAGAGGGAATCAGAAGGAATCAGAAGGAATCAGAGGGAATCAGAAGGAATCAGAGGGAATCAGAGGCAATCAGAGGGAATGAATGATCAAGAAATCAGAAGGAATCAGAGGGAATCGGAGGGAAACATAGGGAATCAGAGGGAATGAATGAAAGAATGAATGATCAGGAAATCAGATGGAATCAGAAGGAATCTGAGGGAATCAGAGGGAATCATAAGGAATCAAATGGAATCAGAAGGAATCAGATGGAATCAGATGGAATCAGAGGGAATCGGAGGGAAACAGAGGGAATCTGAGGGAATTAGAAGGAATCAAAGGGAATCAGAGGGAATCGGAGGGAATCAGAGGGAATGAATGATCAGGAAATCAGAAGGAATCAGAGGGAATCGGAGGGAAACATAGGGAATCAGAGGGAATGAATGAAATAATGAATGATCAGGAAATCAGAAGGAATCTGAGGGAATCAGAGGGAATCATAAGGAATCAAATGGAATCAGAAGGAATCAGATGGAATCAGATGGAATCAGAGGGAATCGGAGGGAAACAGAGGGAATCGGAGGGAATTAGAAGGAATCAAAGGGAATCAGAGGGAATCGGAGGGAATCAGAGGGAATGAATGAAGGAATGAATGATCAGGAAATCAGTGGGAATGAGAAGGAATCAGAAGGAATCAGAAGGAATCAGATGGAATCAGATGGAATCAGATGGAATCAGAGGGAATCATGTCTGATCCATTTCCTATACCGCCTCTAAAACTCTTAGCTACAGTTCTTTTCAGTTTGTCACGATCCCATTAAACATTCATATATATATGATTTTCGATCTATCTATAGAACAGTTTAATCATCTCTCATTTACCAAATGGACTTCTAGCTATGAAACTCTAAGTGTAAATCATTTTTCTTACGACTTCCGGATTAATCTACTCCCTTTTAAGCACATCCCAAAAACTAAGTATTAAAATCTACTCACAATTACGTATTCCATTACAAATTTCTATACAACCAACATACTCCCTTTCACTTTGTTAACGGGCATGGAAAATACCTAAAAAAAAAAAAGAAGAAAACTTTTTGCCAGCCAAACAACGTGAAAGACCGCAAATTGTTTTAAACCAGACCAAAGGCCGTACAAACTCGCGAACAGAGAAACGTGGGGTGAGGAAACAAAACAAAAAAAAATGTTAAGCAGGGAAAAAGGAGTAAAGGCGAAGCAAATATTAGTATTTGCTAAAGGCGGCAGCGGCAGCGGCAGCCTTGCGAACGCGGCATGCCCTAACTGCTGGCAAATATATTCAAGCCGAGTCAGTCAGTGGCCAACACAAAACGGGCCAGGCATTGTAGCGCATTCTTGACCAAGCAGGCGAAACCGTAAATTTTATTGCATGACTTGATTAAATTCGCATGCAACCCTCAAACGTCAAACCCTGCTAGACCTAGCTCCAAGCTACCCGGGTCAGTCAATTCAAAACAAGTCAAACCGATGCAGGCGAGACTGAACGACTAGCAGATACCCTGTAGGGTAGGATATTATATAGATAGATAAGAAAAACTAAAATCTGATATTGTTCATAATTGAAAACGGAAATAATTATTGATGATTGAATTAAGTAAAGCTTCTTCTACGCCAGTTACATGAGCTATCAAATTTCTCTACTTAAGTATGAGAGCTTCAATGCACGGACGGACAGGACGAAAAGTCATATAGACGGACGGAAGAATGAACAAATATCCAGACACACAGACGGAAGAACGAACAGATGCATGCAAGGATGTACGGAGTGACAGATGAAGAGAGGATTGGATTGATAGCCAGATGGACAGATAGGTGGATAGAAGTGGCGAGAGAGAGAGAGAGAGAGAGAGAGAGAGAGAGAGAGATGGAGAGACGGATAAAAGAAATGACATACAGAGAGGCAATCGAACGGCCTGATGAATTGACAGAAGAATGGACAGACGGATGGATGGACAAAGAAACGGACTGACGGATGAATGGGCGACTGATAAAGCAGGCAGAGTAAACTTTTAATTCTATTTGATTTATCCATACTTATATTCAGTCTATCTGTTCGTCTGTGCGTTTGACTAAGATCAGTGATCTCAAGTTAGAATCTGCCAGACGAAATTTAATTGTGATCAATGATCATTGAACAATGATCAATGAACAATGATCATTGAACAATGAACAATGATCAATGAACAATGATCATTGAACAATGATCAATGAACAATGAACAATGATCATTGAACAATGATCAATGAACAATGATCATTGAAAAATGATCAGTGAACAATCATCAATGAACAATGATCAATGAATAATGATCAATGAGAATATAAATCATCAATGATTTATTGATCTCAGGGAAGAAAAAGATTCTCCTCATCCTCCTCCTCCTCCTTTTCCTCCACCTTCACCTCCTGCTCCTCCTTCTCATAGTCCTCCTCCTGCTCAATATTCTATCTACTAACTCTTATACTTGCCGATATCTTATACTTAACTCCTCCATACTAAACTAGCTGCTTCACACCGTATTCATACGGATTTTCCTCGTCCTCCTTCTCCTTCTCCTCCTCCTGCTCAATATTCTATCTACCAACTCTTATATTTGCCGAGATCTTATACTTTACTCCTCCATACTAAACTAGCTGCTTCACATCCTATTCATACGGATTCTCCTCCTCCTGCTCCTGCTCCTCCTCTGCCTCCTCCTCCTGAATATGCTATCTACCAACTCTTATACTTGGCAACTCTTCTCTTTCATATTACACTAACTCCTTCATACCCTATACACGCACTTTCAATGAGTATTTGGGGTATTAAAAAATAAAAAGTAAAAGAGAATCACAAAATTTCTGGCTTCTTTTTCTTGGCAATTTTCCCAGTTTAACGTTTTAACGAAACTTAATGAACTTTCAGTGTCACAGCGAGCGTGGAATGAAAGGAGTCGAGACCTCGCCTACTCCACCTACTCCGCCTACTCCGCAGCTCAGTTAATGTTATGATGGATATTGTGCAAGGCGAAAAGTAATTTTGAACTTTTTTAAATAATCTTTGTGTGTTGAAGCTATTATGAGTAACAAGTTTTCATAATTCCTTTTTTTTTCGCATACTTTTTTTTTTCTATGTTGATTTTGCCGGGGACAAGCGAAGCGTCCTTCAGCTGCATTTACTACGAATCGTTGCTTTAATATGCCTCACAAGACTTGAAAGCATTTCAAGTAATTAGAGGAAACAAATAGAGGAGCTGTAAATGGCAGAATGCACGACTAGAGGATGCTCTGTAAATAAATATGGAATGGCAGCAGCAGCTACAGAGAGGAATAAATATAGAGAGAATGCTTCTCCAAGCAGGCAAAGTCTCTTTAAAAATGTTTTCGGGTACGTGGTATGCTTGGGTAGTTCTTGGGGCATTTGCTCGCTGTGCGAAATTTAACGAAGCTTAACCTCGTTCAATGGAAAAAAATCCACTTTACGTACACTTTGCGCTGTCATTTCGTGCGCAGCTCAAGCAGCAATTGTGCAAATACTTTGAACCAACAGAAGGAGTTTTGGTTGAGTGGTTGAGTCGGCTGAAAACGGGTGGGCGAACTTTTGCTCAACTTCAAAATGCAAGCAAGAATGATGAATGAGCTGCAAGGTAGTGCTGCGTTGCGAACCCACTCAAATACCCAAATACCCTAGGGCAGAGAATGTTCGCTTGTCAAAACGTAGAGTAAGATATTATACTGATTTCTTTTTGGCCCAAAGCTCTGGGCCCAACAAGTGTTGAGCGCCGAATTATGCAAGAAATTTGAAGCAGCTAAAACTAAAACGGAAAGTTGCGGAAATCTTTGGTTACACGGCGACAGCATCACGTGTGTGAGACAGAGATAGAGATTGCAAACTGAAACCGCAGCAAACAGCCTGACCACAAGTGTGAAATTTGATGCAGTTGTCGGCGGATCGATTAGAGGCCAGCACGAGACAGAGACAAGGACGCAGCTGCTCTAAGAGTGAAAGTGAATGCAATTAAACAGACAGAGAGAGAGAGAGAGAGAGCGAGAGAGAGAGAGAGAATGAACTTGACTTTGAGTGCATTGAACTTAACTCTTCACTTTATATCACATTTCACATGCGTAACTCTTAGGGCTCTATATAAGGCCCAGCTGCGGGCAGTCAATGTCACATTTGTGCATCAACAAGGCAACGTCTTGGACTAGCTTTGGCCACGGCACAGCAATGCAGCTAAGCAAAGCAAACATTCCATTAATGATCAATGAATTACGCAGGCCTCAGCTGCCTCAGCTACTGCTGCTGTTATTGTTATCCATAACAATGAGGACGACGACAGCGATAATGGAGCTGCCAATGAGTGAACTGCCGTTGGGCACAGCCTTGCGCCCGGCAGCTGGCCAAAGCAATTACGTTGAGCCGAGCGTTGAGGCGCTTGTGCCAGGATTAGCTGGATATGCAAGTACACGGCATTATTATGGGCCAGCCAGTGCAGCTGGCGACGGCCAAGGTGACTTGGCAGCGACACCATATGCAAATTATGAACGAAAAGCCATCACTGGTCTAGCTGGCATGGCCATGGCCAATGGCTTTGTGCCATACAACAACAACAATGGAATGGAGTCCGGTTACTCGGATCAGGGCAAAATCGATTTTGTCATTAATGCGGCAAATTATGAGTTGACTGCCAATGAAGAGCAACAACACCAGCAGCAGCAACACCAGCAGCAGCAGCAGCCTAACATCTACTATCAGAGCTATGCGTATCAGCCGCGGGCATCGCAGAACAACAACGATTATCATATTGAGCAATTTTCCAATTATCGCCATCCTGCCTCCAGCAGGGAGCAGCAACAGCAAAGCACCCACAATGACAACGTTTTGGTGTATGCCAACAGGCAGCGCGAGCTGCGTGAGTTGCCAGTGAAGCGCAAGCAGCTGCAGCAGGAGGCGCGAGACGCACAACAGCAGCAGGAGGCGCGAAGCGCACAGTTGCAGCAGGAGGATCAGCAGCTGCTCTACTCTCAGGCGGAGCGACAAATTGTCGATATGCCACATCAGAATTCACTGCCGCCAATCACAACGACCGTGCATCATACGCCGTCGAGCAGCAGAGCCATTGCCGGGCTGCCGCTCTCCAAGCACATCGAGATCACAAAGCATGTGCCAATCACGCACTACCAGCAGATCCATGTGCCCTACAAGCAGCCGCTGCAGCTGCGCATACCAAGGCCCGTCATCACAGCCATACCAAAGCCCATACCCATCCGAATTCCCGTAACCAAGGCCGTGGCCGTGCCTCAACTGCAGGAGGTCAAAATACCCGTGGAGAAGGTCAGACCCGTTCCCGTGGAGCGACCCATTCCCTATGTCGTGGAGCGCCAAGTGCCCTACCGTGTGGAGAAGCCCATTGCCACGCCCGTCTACTATCCCTACCCAGTCAAGGTGCCCATCATACGCACCGTGGTCCACAAGCAGCGCCCTCAATACACCATTGCCGCACAGCCCATCAATTCCCTAGGCGGCTGGCACTCGCCCAATCATCTGCTGGGTTAAGTTTTCATTATAATTTATCTAGAATTTGTTTTTTATAGTTATAAATTATATATAATATGTGTGTTTGATCTTTCATAAAATATATTCGATATGCACGAATAGGAATATGTAAGAGAACTTTAGACGGGCTGCCCGACTACGAGATACTCTGAAACCAGAATTTGATAAAATGTGTAGCGAATATATAAAATATAAGAGAAATACATTTTTTGGAATTTGAATTGGGAATTTAGAGACTCAGAAACTAAAGAAAAAAAATTGGTGTAAAAAAATGCCTTATATCTACATATATCCATTTTCTATCTCGAATACTAAATAAAAAAACACAAAAAAATCCCTAATTCAAAATTTCCCATTTTCTGTGGGAAATTTAATATACCTACCAGCATAAAGAACTAAATACACTGCGCCTCATCAGCATAGCTCAACTCTTCATGTTTTCTGTTAATTTTATATAATTTCTACATTACTTGAGCTAGAGCTCTAAATCTTTTTCTTAAAGCAAAGTAAAAGTGGACTTTTTACCATTTTAGTTAATATTTTGTTATATGCGTTGTCAGAAAGACCTAATAAGGATCTATATCTATATATGTGTTTATATAATTGTGTAATAATAATAATGTAATAATATAATATAATAATATTCCGCTTATCCGTCCGTTTGTCTATCCCCTCGTTTGAGTCTATTGATATCGTAAGCTTGAAACTTGCAGCACATTGTCTTGTACCTCTATTCTATAATATGGGGAATTGTTTTTAAGTGAGTTACGATTTTGTAAGAACTGGCATCTTAGTGCACTATACACTCTAATAATGATCTCTATTGATAACAGAAGCTATCAAGGTTTTACCTCTGCTCCCTGAAAGCCGAACCCATAAGGGTTTACTTCTCGCTCTCTTTCTTTTTTTGTCCCTTACTCTTTCTCTCTCTCACTTTCCTTCTCTCTCTCTCTCACTTTCCTTCTCTCTCTCTCTCTCTCTCTCTCTCTTTCTCTCTCTCTCGCTCTCGCTCTCTCCCTCTCTCACTCTTTTGTAATGAAAAACTTGCATATGTTAAATATTTTTTCCTATTGATCCTAAACCAACTGAGCTTAATTAATTTTAAGGGCAGGAGACTTGAGCTTTGGTATAGAAGCACAATTGCCAGTCATATGCAAGCTATGAAATTCTCATTGTGATCGCCTAACTAGAAGAGAAGTTAAATGAAATTGTTGCTAGCTGTGTAGGGGACTGTCAGATGCATAAGTCTCCTGTATCCAACTAACTAGTCGAGACTGACGCTCGACCCCCGAACACTGGAATTCTTCAGTTCAGTTTGTGTGGCTTTAAGTTGTCCTTTCGGTATGCTTTTAGCCGATGGGCGTGTGGAGCTGAATAATTGCAATTAGTGCCACAGAGAAGTGTAAAACTGCAAAAGCAACGCACAAACTTAGCTGAGCGTAGCCAAAACAAGACATTCCAAGACGAAGTCACAGTCAGAGTTAGAGTTAGAGTTGCAGTTGGAGTCGGCTGAGTTAGGGAGCCTGAACTGCGAGTCAGAGGGCAACCTACAAAATGAAGAAAAGTAGCCAAGGAAAACTTTTTAATTGAGCTAAGATCCAACAAATGCGGCTAATAAATATGTATTGAAGTGCGCCATAGCTGGCGACGGGGCCAATGCAAAAGGGTCCAAATGCTGCAGAATGCAGCTGCTAATTGCCAAATGTAACTTCAACAGCAACAGCAACAGCAACAGCAACAGCAACAGCAATGGCAACGGCAACGGCAAGAAATGTTCAAGTTGAGTTGAGCGCGTTAGCGAAACAGCAACAAAAATTAGCCAAAAAAGTAAAGTCTTGAGTCAGCGAGCGTTTGAGGCGCCGCTGCCTGATGAAATTCGCTGCAAGTTATTGCCAACTAATGAAATTAACACTAATTGACTCGGAAGTCCAATGCCAGCGCTGTCTGCTGCTGCTGCCGTCTCCTGCTCCCACTGCCGCCTCCTGCTGTAACTGCCATTGCAGTTGCGCATGAGAGATTGTTTCGTATCTATTTATTTATTTATTTACTATGCTATGCTAAGAATTACAACTGTTGAAGCTCTTGCAAAAATAACAAATAATAAATGTTTAGCTTTAAAGAACAGAAAGAACTTGACCTTAGCTGTGGCCACACTTGAGTTGCTTTAATGCTCTAATCAATGGCTCACAGTAGAACTTCTGGAAGTGTCCTTGGAGTATTCTCACTAAAAATGTCAAGTTGATGCAGATGTATCTATTGAGTAGAGTACTTATTCCTAGAAAGCAGGAGGCGGCGTTCTCTCAGCTCTAGTATACACATAAATTCACTCAGCGACACTTAAAACTTTTGTCCGGCCAAATTTAAGGAAATTGTATGTTTAGACTCAGCTCTCAATTCTGTTAATTTGTTGCCTCAATGATGGGTTCCAAGTAAACAAGCAGAGCATACGCCTACTCCAAGAGAGAGTGGGAGAGGGAGAGTGGGAGAGAGTGGGAGAGAAGTTGAGTAAAGTGGCTGTTACGATGAAAGGATACTCAAATTATGCATAGCTCGACAAACTCACACATTGAATGGGCGTAGACTAAACTTGAAGGCGAGCTGAGGATGTCTAGGTCTAAAGAATGTCAGCTTAGAAATGTGAGCATGAGAATCGAATAGAAGAGAGCAAAAGTGAATTGAAAATATTTAACTTGGCTTTAATATTAATATTAAAAGTTTGCATGAAGCAAGTAAACGACTAGAAAATAATAAAAATTTGCACTGTCTCTCTCTCTCTCTCTCTCTCTCTCTCTCTTTCACTCCCAGTTTATACATTTCAGCATGCATGTAGATAAATAATAATAAGCTGCTGTCAGAGAGATTGTCAACAGGTCTGCAGCTCTTACTCTATTTCGAAAGATTTTAATTGTTCATGTTGCATTGCTGCACTCGAGACTCAATCTGAGTTGTTTTTCATCTCTTTTGCAGTTGTCGCTCATTACCTGTGCTTGAAATATGAGCTCGTCGTTATTGCAACGTTGCCTTGGCAGCATTCAGTTTGTTTGCTCAAGCTGACATTGCTGCTGAGTATCTTGTGGGGGGGGGTCATTGCACGTCAATCAACTGATATCGGCATGAGATCTATGCTAATGTGTGATGAAGTATTTCCCAATGAACTGCAACTTGCATGCCGAGACAGGCTACATAGCTAAAGCCAACTCTAATTGAAAGCTATTCAAAGGGAGCTGTTGATATTTGATACCCCAAGCACAGTGAAAATGCTTGAGTTTTGTTGAAATGCTTGTAAGATGTAGGGATGTAGATGTAGACATTACTTATAGAAGAAGTAGTTACTGTATGAGGAATGTAGTTTGATCAAGATCTGTTCATCTGTCTTTCACTCCATAGGTATGAAGATTTGACTCTTAGAACAACAGAAGAGCTCTAGAACCCATGGATCTATCTATAATATGAGCAAATAAAGAATTTCTTATAAGATCTCTATGAGGTTTAAGCTTGCCACAGCATCGATTTGTATCAATATGGAATATCCATAGACATAGACTCACCTTAGTCATAGATTCTGCTCAATCATAGACTCCCCTCAGTTATAGATTCTCCTCAGCCATAGGTTCTGCTTAAGCATAGATTCCCCTCAGTTATAGATTTTCTTCAGTTTTAGACTCTTTTCAGCCATAAATTCCCCTCAGTTATAGATTCTCCTCAGCCATAGATTCTGCTTAAGCATAGATTCCCCTCAGTTATAGAGATTTCCCTTAGTTATAGATTCTCTTCAGTTTTAGACTCTCCTAGATTTTCCATACAACTCAGAGAGCTACACATACTCACATACCTCACTCACCATATACGGCACATAGAATGCAATCAAAGTCAAGTCGTTTGAGTGAATCAGCAACATACCATGAATTGAATGAGTTTCAATTTGAGTGCAATTTATAAGAGAATAAGCTTCAACTCCACTCATTGGATGCATTTTGTCTCTATCCATTTATTCTACATCGGAGCCTTATGCGAGCTCCACTCTTTCACTCAAAAGTTTTTCAGCTTCGCTTCAACGCATTTTGAGCATTTTTCATTTTGGAATTTTTTTTCTGACACTCTGGCAGCACTCTTATATATAATATAAACAAGATTATTATACATTCGAACTAGGGTTTTTTTTTGCATTTATACAGCTCTCTAATAGAGAATATATACTAGAATTTTTTCCATAGATTTACAATAAATTAAAAATATTACTTCAGGGTAGCTCTCAGTCGATCATGCCCTCAGCTTATATAACTTAATTCCAACTTGGGCGTATTTTTGGGGATATTATTCATATTCCAATGCACAATGCCATATTCCAATGCACAATGGACAAACCTCTCAGGGTATCTCCTAGTCGATCATCGATCCCTCAACTTATATAATCGAATCTGAGAGTAGGTTATTCCTACACTCATATCCATACTCACTTTCAGCCATATTCATTATCCAAGTACATCTCAATTACACTTTTAGGGTATTTCCTAGTCGTTCACACCCTCACCCTTACACTCTTATCACCCTTACTTGTTGCACCTGTATTTAGTGTTTAAGTATCTTAATTGCAACCTTTAATTGCAATTACACGCTTGGATGTTTGTTTGTTTATGCTCAAAGTTTGAACGCGCAACTAAAAAGCTTTCAAAACTGTTTTTCGCTCCAACTTCCCGCTGCCCTCAATCCGCCTCCTGCTCTACGCTCTACGCTTCACAAAGTACAGCAAAGATGCCTGATTTTATTAGTTGACATAAATCCTTTGATGCTTGTGCTCTTTCCCCCACCCATCCGCTCGACTGTGAAAGCAAAGAGTGTGTAAATAGTTTATGATAAGCGCTAGATATAATAATACATGGCTGCACTTTAAGCATGTGCTGGCTGGCCAATACCTCGCTCTATGACGCGTAAAATGCTCAAACATGAAATATCACTCATACGCCATGCCGACAGCATAAAGTGTGAAAAGTTGTTGCGCCACAAGCGCACCAATTAAACCCAGTAACGAACGTTAAACACTAAGTAAAGCCAGTCGCTGTTAACAACCAAAAACAAACAAACAACAACAACAACAACAACAACAACAACAACAACAACAAAGAAAAAACCAAAATTACAGCCACCTGAGTCAACGTTTTATGTCCTTCATAAATTTCAAAAACCAAAAAACTCTAAAAGGGTCCCTCGGAATGGGTTAAAAGTTTTCGAAGCTATGCTCTAGCTGTGAGTTGGCCACAGCTCGCTCTCTCTCTCGCTCTATGTCTGTCTTTAACTCTCTCTCACACACTCTCTCTCTCTCTGTGTCTGTATGCGTCTCTTTATCTCTCCCACTCTCTCCCGCTCTACTTCTCTCTCCTTCTCTCTCTGCATATGTCTCTCTTTATCTCTCTTAGTCTCCCACTCTCTCTTTCTCTCCCTCTCTAGCCTGACTGTCATATTTCTTCCAAAATAAGAAAAAAAAGACATTTCCTTTTGTCGCCCCAAACTTCTGGCGGGACTTTGGCCATTTAACCCTTTCAGGTTGTTGCTTTCTTGCTCGCAGAAATTATCAAAAGTTTTGAGTTGGAAGTGCTGATTAATTTTTAATGTTTATGTTTAGCAGACCGCTGCTGCTGAGGCTGCTCCTCCTGCTGCTCCTACTCCTCCTGCTGACTGCTCCTTCTCCTGCTGACTGCTCCTCCTCCTGCTGCTGCTGCTGCTGGTACACGCAAAGTCATTTGCCACATTATAATGTCATTTTGATGGTTCGACCAGGAGGCCTGCTGCGTGCTATTCGAACACGTCAAACTGAAGCTGCGAGGGTAGTTCCAATAGTAAATGGCAGCAGAAGAACAAAAGATTTGACAACATTGATTTTAGATTATTCAATTGAAAAACTTTTGAATCCTTTCGCTACTCGGATTTAATGCATGAAATAATAGATGAATTTACTACAGAATTTTGTTTACTCACTTCACTTGAGCATAAACTGGAATGATTCGCACAGCTGCATAGATAGCTGAATATACATATATGAATAGAAAAGTGCTTAGACTAGGCATAGATGGGATAGAACTTAGATAGGCTACAAATAACAGTTATCCAAATCATATCTCTCAGTAGTAAGTAAGAACTAGACACCGATTCGAATAAGTCACATTGCATAATAAGTCTACTTAAACGAGTAAAACGCGCATTGCTCAAAGCAAAACTGTCAGACGAAGATAGAAACGAAACAAAAAAATAAAAAGTCTCTTGCTCACAATATGAGTGTGTGTCTATGTTTTCTTGTTGTTTCTCTCATGAGTGAATCGGTTAACTGTTATTTGTGAGCTATGCATAAAACATGCTGACCAAATAATATTCAATACAGAATTCATCAAATAGATGTCTCTGCTGATGCCAGTTGTCAGTTAAAGCTTTCAAAGAGAAACTTTTCACCTAGACATCATACAGAGTAGAGTAGAGAATAAAGTCCGTATACAATCACAATCACTCACTCACACATTTCAGACAGAATAGTCGAGTAAACAATGCTTATAGTGTGATGTCTTGACATGTTTCTCTCTCTCTCTCTCAACTTTATGGCATTTGGCCAATGCCAGCAAGCAGCTTGGCTTCTTTGGCGCATGTGGCGTATGCGTGATAAATGAATTGTAAACACTGTGAGCTGGGGACACTTTAAATGTATGTATGTATGTGTGTGTATGTATTGCATAAGTAGATTCACACATTTGCAGCACTCTCACATTCGGCAGCAGGACATCAACTGAAACCAGCCTCATCAGCAACAGAGCGAGGTTGGTTTGTCAATTTGACCGCGTGTGCATGTTCATTGCGATTTGCGGCTTTTGCATTTACGCTCGCTCATCGGACTCATCGGACTCATCGGTTCAGTTGTCAAACTAGCCACAGTATTCTTAACGAAGTGGTTTTGTGGCTGCTGCAATTATGAATTTGTCACATATATACATATATATATATATATATGGGTATATACATATATGCATATGCATTAATATGTTATCTCTATAGAGAGAGCGCAACTGTCGTGTGCATCAAGAGAAACCACAAAATTATTTATCAGTTTGACTGATTATTGCCACGTAATTAAAATTACGTTAATTTTACACATTTCACTTTTTGGCTATTTTCAAATTGAGCTAAATAGCCTAAATAGTATATACTCTGTGCTTGCGAGGGCAGTTCCTGTGAAATGAGTATTTCTCTACTGAGTAGATATCTCTGATTATTCATAATGTGCATATACTATGATATATATAATGTATAGCTATATACATTCTCTTGTTCATGGAACTGGAATAGACTTGATCTCGGAAATGTCAATAGCCTCTAATTATGTGCTTTATGAGACTTGACTCTACATCAGGGCAATAGGTATATGTCGGAGAATTATGTAAATAAAGACATCGATAACTATCGTGGGTGACAGTTACCCTAATGCCTGAGGGTAGTCCCTGTTCGTAGTGTTGCCAGAGCTGTAGAAAGTTCGAGAACATGACAATTGGCAAACGAGGAGAAAGTGCTAGAATAAACACACATGCACGGAATTCAAAAAGCTCCAGTTACGAAGTAAAAGATGAAGAAGAAGAAAAGAGGGATCCTATCTTTAAGGCGACATCGTTTGCACCGAATGATGCGAATGAATATAGGGATCTTCATCCCAATCCGACATCTGAAGACCCAACATATATATGCATATACATTTTAGTTAAAAACTTTTAGTCAAGTAAATTTTTTGCTTAACAACTCTTCAGCTATTAATTGAGAATTGTCTTATAGTAGTTCAATATTTCTTTGAAGCAATTTACTAGCAAAAAACAACTAAGAAGGCCCTGAACAAAGGCCCTGAACCCTGAACAAAAATTAATTACAAGTATCTAGTATTTTAAATGCGTTTTTTACTATATACTTTTTACTTTAAACTTTATGGGGTCTGCGAAGTTTCCTTCTGCCTGTTACATACTTTTTCACAAACCCATTATACCCTCAATTCCCATTTTCAATGGGTTCAGGGTATAAAAAAGTATATAAATATACATATACTTACTACCCTGAGATATGTCCCCCCCCATCTATCCGAAGCTCTGAAGAACTTACCTCAATTGCTCGAATAGTCCTCTTTTTCTTGACTATATTATTTTTTTTTTAGTGCACGCACGCGTTTAGCCCATGGATCTAGCAACGTATGATAACGAAATCTATCAATAACTCAAGCAAATCAAATATCTATAATATCAGCGACAACTTTCATCTACTTCTAATATTTATTATTGATTTTAATATATAAAAAGCTTCACTTAGTTAAAAATATCTCTCAGTTTGTTTATTTAGACTCCACTCAAATTATAGCTAACCCACTTTTTTTTTGATAATTTATCGCACATAGAGATCATAGAAACCCCAAAAGAAAAGTTCTTTATGGCATTGGCCAAGTGCCATAAAATTGGCTATATTATAGAAAAACATGTCAAGACATAAAACTACATGCGGAATTGGTTTACTAAAGTATTCTGTTTAATAGACACAGAATAATTATGATGCTTTGTGGAATGCATGAAGACCTGAGATAAAAGAACGAACTGGGACTAGCCTAAGTCCTAAGATAGATTATTTTAGACTCTACTTATAGTGATTACTGGCTATATCAAGAATATATAGTATATATAGATATATTCCTCCTTCTGCTCCTCACACTCCCCACTCCCCACTCAAAAACAATCTACCCCATTTAGCTGGCACATGCACAGAAGTGGCATGAAAAGTCTCAGCCATTTACCATTTTCTAAGTCGATTCCAAGACATTTATATTCGTTTTTCTATTGCGCACACAAATAAAAATTTACGCGGCAGCCAACTGGTAATTGGTAACTTATTTAGGCCATTTGTATTCGGCAATGGGCTTTAGAGTTAGTCAGGTATGCGGGCAATACATAAATCATTTTATCCAACAGCAGATATAATACGCACATATGTACTTCACCTAAATAAGTAACTCCCCATGCACAAAGCCGAGACGGGGTCTGTCTGCACGTCGACACGAGGCTGCTTGAGGTTGCTTCAGCACGTGCCTGTACATCTGTGCCGCAGTTAAGATAGCCGAAAAGCCCCAAAAAGAAATCCTATCACATCGCGAGCGAAGCGTTGCAGCGATCAACCACACAAGAGACGGCCCTAAATTGTGTGCACATCAAGATGTAAGCAGCTTGAGCCAGCATCTCGTTGATACCCATTGAAAATGTGCGCAGAGGCTATGATGTTTACAGTAGACCGTATGTAACACAGACAAGGAGTGAGTGTGGGCTAGAGTGTAGAGAGAGAGCTGAAATGAAGAGTATATTATATAGAGTATATATAGATTATATACTTCAGTGGAACCTATCCTTCTAACTATCTTTCCATTCCGGTGACCTCAGTGAACTCGTCAACTACGCAAGCTACAGTCTTTAAAATTTAATTATACACGCCTGCATACATATGCAATATAATACTTTAAATTTGCTTGAATATCTCAAACCATTTCCATAATAACAAATGATAAAAATATTTTTAATTGCATTTTGCCAAATATTTTTGATAAATAGTAAATAGATATATTATAAATTATCATTTTTTTATATATTCACTTTATAAAATTTATAAAT
This sequence comes from Drosophila stalkeri, assembly GCA_035047405.1. Lineage (NCBI taxonomy): Eukaryota > Metazoa > Arthropoda > Insecta > Diptera > Drosophilidae > Drosophila > Drosophila stalkeri. Next base: position 1,140,838 of record JAWNPR010000173.1, on the reverse strand, counting down.
ATAGTTTTTTTTTATAGAGCTGCATCTTAATTTATTGTATTCTCACTTACTTAGCGCCTTTAAGCATGCTCTGCAAATTTCATAAAAATCGTACATCTAGAACCCAAGTTCAATCAGGCTATTTCCCAGATAAAGTAGATAGCTACTAATTCCACTCAAATTACAGGGTATCTAGCGATTGAAACACACGCAACTCCAGTTTATTTCGCGTGGGTTCAATGTACATTCACCACACACTTGGCTAGGACGCAGAGTAGGGTCTAATAGCCGTACGCGTACCACAATCAATAAAATGCAAATTAAATTGAATAAACACCAATTTCATATGAATTCAAGAGTGGAATATTAACAAAAACTGAATATGTGTTTCGATAAGTGGACATGTGCCTGTGCCTGTGTGTGTGTGAGCGTGTGTGTGTGTGTTTCATTAGAGCATTGTGCGTGCTTCACTCATTTTCATTAGGCGAAAAAATCAAATTTTGAAAAGTTGCATTTAAAATATTTCCGCATAAAATAACTCGCCCAGTGTCTAGAATTTGGAAAGCAGGCGTACAACTTTCATTACGCAAAAGTTTTTTAATAAAAGTACAAAACATACTACTGCCTGCTTATAGCATACATACACTCTCTCTCTCTCTCTCTTCCTCTCTCTCACACACACACACACACATACACGGACAGACATTATTAAAAGCAACTGTTTTGTTTCCCATTGAATGTGCTTTATAATTGTATTTAGAATGTGGAAATTTTTGTTGTGTTCGGTCAACTTTGAATTGAAATAAATTTTATTTTCATATATCTCTCACTACCTCTCTCTCTCTCTCTGTCTCTCTCTCTCTCTTGCCTGTCGCACTCTCCTTTGTGTTGATGCAAAAACGAATTAAAATTTTGTGGCTCATAGCAACGTATTAATGTGTTTATGGATCTAAACTTATTATTATTATTATTATAAAGTTTCTAGTTTAATTTTCAAAGTAAACAAGGTTAACAAAACCCGAAATGCATTTGCTTGCGGCATGGAGCACTCTCTACTATGCCATGCACAGCAAATAAATAGAGTTTATTTCTAATCTGTTTTAGTTAACTAATTGCACCCGAGGTCTATTAGATTATCTAGATTTTGCAGCTGCCCAGAAATATGTTCACATTAATTCATATTAAGAGAGAGAGAGAGAGAGAGAGAGAGTGATAAACGGGTATAGACAGTTGCATAATACATGTGTTCAAATTGAAAATAAATACATTACCTTCAAATATCGATATTTATCGACTTGGGATCACTTAATGAGTGCAGCAATATATCATAAAAACAAATCGTCAATAGCGAGTATTAGCTCAATATAAAGAATCAATGCATTTGTATATATCGATATTAATCGATTCATAGTAAGCACAATATAAAATCTATAGAGCAGAGATGTGTGATTTAGTTACAAACAGTTTTCATCCGAAGATTAAAAATAACTGCATAATTCTCGCTCATAGCTAAAAATTCGATATATTCATTCAATTATCGATATTTTCTAATGCAATAACTCAATTAATGCAGCACAGTAACTATATAAAATCATTTAGTTAAATAGTTTACACAAGAGTCTTACATGTATATCGACTTTCAAGCTTGCAACCTCAATAAACAAACATCAACATGGTCGATAACCAATATACCCATTTCACTTGCGCGCACGTGCATGCAGCCTTAACTGCAAATGAGAGGTGAGACAGGTGAAATGAAGTATCATTAAAGTGCGTTCGCGCTGCTCATCAGTTGCAACTAACGAAATTATAAAAGGGGACAGTGAACTATGGCGCGATGGAGCCATGAATTCCGCTTTAAAATAATTGAAATATAAATCTTAATATTTAATATTTGATGAGGTGACTTCAATATGCTGCTGTGTGAATGCATTAAGCTGCGAGTCATTTCTATTCACAGTGGAGCAAAGCGGAAGTGCGCAGCCAAGAGTTATCAGCCAGATATTAAGTGTAGACAGCAAACACACACACAGAGAGAGAGAGAGGGGGAGAGTGAGGGCAGAGCAAATACTTTGTATGCAAAATAAAGTGCTTCAAAAGTCAGTTAAAGTGTGTCGCGCTGGCTGAAGCCGCCCAACATAAAGAGCGTAAAAAATGCTAAATGATAAATAAAATTTACAACCGCAACAACAAGAACGACATTGGCAGCCGCAGCGACAAAGCAGCGGCAGAGGCAGCAGCAGCGGCAGCGACATGCGAAGAGGCGACAATGATATGGTAAACGGGGGTGGGTCTCGCCACTGCATGCATGGCCAGCATATGGTGTGAGTGAGACAGCAGTGTTTGCATACATGCCTAGCATATGGTGTGAGCGAGAGGTGAAGCGTGTCTCTCTCTCTCTTCTTCTTCTTTTTTTTTTTTGCTGTGCTTTGCTATGCTTGCTTTTGTTGTTGGTGGCGACATAATAAAATGCAATTTAGACATCAAAAATACAGTAAATGGAGCAAGCAAGCAGAGAACGAAGTAGAGCGAGAGTATGGGAGAGTAAGCAAGACAGACAGAGAGACAGAGAGACAGACAGCAGGCAGGCAGGCAGATGACTGACAAGCGGCTGGCAAAGGCAAACGACGACCACACACACACACACACACACACACACACACACACACACACATGTATGTATATATATAGAGGAATTGCAACAAAGCGAGTACGCAGAACAAGCCATGCAAATGCCTAAGTGTGCGTGCGAGTTGTACAAAATGGCGGCAAAAGACGCGCAGTGCATGCAAGCAATTGAGTTTTATATTGTCACGAATGTGGGAAGATGAAGACAGCAGCATGATGAATGATGTATGTGTGTCTATGTGTGTGTGTGTGTGTGTGTGTGTGTGTGTGTGTCTGTCACACTGTTTGTGTGTTTATAAAATGTGTATAAATAGGAATAATTTAATGACAGTTAATGTGCCTTTTAAATAAGCCAAGGCAAACAGAACTTGCAGTTGATAAAATACTATATACACATACATACATACATACATACATACATATGTATGTGTATATAGCTAGCAAAGTCCAAGCAACTGTCACTTGGCTAAAGCACAAGCACAAAATGACAGCAGGTCAAGGCAGCAACAAAGACAGAGTGAGTCAGAACGATAGAGAGAGAGAGAGAGAGATAAGCCACGAGAAGAAAATTCTATGCATTCCAAGCCGTAGCAACGACTAACAAAAGGTGTGCTGCTCTTAATTTAATTAGAGTTTGCGTGCCGTTAGCTTTTGCTAGCTTAAATTACTTGAATTGCGCCTTAGGCATAAGGCTGTGCCGCTGCTAGAGCCAAGATGCGGATCTAATGGTCTGGAAATAGCATTTGCCGCTTTTCACAAAGCAACAACAACAACAACAATGATAGCAAAAGCAGCGGCCTTCATGAATTTCATTTCATTTAACACAATTTCATTCAAGTAAATAAAACTTAAATAAACATGTATATAAAAAGTACATAGAGAGCGACAGAGAGCGACAGAGAGCGAGAGAGAGAGAGAGAGAGATGGCCTACGTATACATAATAAATGCAGCATTAAATTGCAGCTTAAAAAACCTCGAATGAAAATGAGTTAATGCGGTTTTCTCTCTCTCTCTCTCCCTCTCTCTCACTCTTCTCTTTCATTTTTTACTTTTTTTACTTATTTCTGTATTCAGACGAATGCAAATGGTTGTAATGTTAAATGAGTCACAAAATTGGTATACAACACAGGATTTTGGCTTAACAAAATTAATTTCAACTCGACGATAAGCACAACACGAACACATTCCAAATGCCATGGCCTGACAGCTCTTGCAAAATGGTCCGCGCCACGGGTCGTATGAGTAATGTAATTATTACCTAATTGTTCGAGTGAGGGTGGGGAGTGAGAGAGGGGGGCAGTTATATATCGAGTCTACCACCAGCTCTTGACCTTGTGCAGCACCGTCTTGAACACGGGCACCTTGACTGGGAAAGGCTTGGGCACCTTGATGGGCAGATACTTGATGACCGTATAGGGCACACGCTTCTCGACGGGCACGGGCACATGCTTCTCAACGGGCACCGGCACCAGACGCTCCACTGGCACCTTCAGCTCCTTCTCGACGGCCACCTGCACCTGCTTGGTGATGGGTATGTGTATGGGCACGGGCTTCTTGATCGGTATGATGACAGCATGAGAGATCGGTATTTTGACAGGCTTCTCGACGGGCACATGCTGCGTCTTGACATGCTTCACGGGCACATAGTTGATGATGTCGACATGATGATGGTGCTGGTGCTGGTGCTGCTGCTGCTGGCCGTGGCTGTCTTCGTGAGCACTTGAATCGGCTAGGAAATTGCCGCCATGCTCATCGCCCTCTGAATGCTGCTCGTAATCGTCTGGGCCACTGCCCGCCGAGTCCGATCCGGCTGATGACTCGTGCTCGCTCTCGTGAGGTGTGAAATAGGATGCGTGCTCCAATAGCTGTTGCTGCTGATGCTGCTGCTGGTGCTGCTGATGCTGCTGCTCCTCGGCATGATGTTGCTGGAATGCGTCGTAGCCAGAATTTAGAAAATTTCCCACCGACATTTTGTCGTAGGCGTAATGGCTGCCGCCCGCCTCCTGCGCCGATGAGGGCGTCCACGCCGCAACCTCTGCTCCACTGAATGACGGCAGATAGCCAGCCGCATGCTCAGCACCAGCACCAGCACCAGCTGGAAAATTGTAAATCGCCGAGTGCTGATGCTGGCCGTGGCGACCCGCCTCTGTATCTCCATAATCGCTGGCTGACGCCGCCAGCGCCGCAACGGCCGCATCCTCGTGCTGCTCTTCATAAATTGGTATCTCTTGTTTTGACGAGGCGGCTGCCAAGGCTTCGGTGTGCGTGGGCGCCACCGAGGCATAGCCGTTGCTAATGTGTCCCAGACCCGAGAGATTTGTGAGCCCATTAAGCACAGCTCCCACACCGCCCACACCGCCTCCGCCATGTCCGCCCGAACTAGACGAATCGCTTCTATAGCTGCGTCGCTCCACCTCCGCCGCATCGTACCGCAAGCCGTAGCGCTGCAGCATAGACGACATGGCCTCCTTCCCGCCCATTGGCAGCCAACGATTATCGTACTGCCTCGCTCCGGCTGTGTTGCCATAGCTGCCATATAGCGCTCCAGCTGGCATTGATGAAGCTTTCGTCGCTGACGCTGTCCCTGTGGTCGGCGGCACGGCAATCCACACAACTGCAACGGCCACAATCAGCGGCATCTGTGGAACGGGCGTTTAGTTTAAGGCCATGAAAATTATTTTAACAACTTAAAATATTCTAGACGAATGGGTTCGACTAGCAGATGCTGCTTAGAATCATTCTATGGCTTTGCAAGGATATATGTATATATATCAATGGAGATAGGCCACACTATGTGAAATAGACTAATGGAACTTGAGTTCTAATTGTAGAATATGCATGAAATTTTCACAGCATGAAAATGATACTAAAATATGCCAAAGTCCATAATACTAATACTCCATCATTTGAAATAAGACTTTCCCTATTCGATTTGGAAAGATTAGTATGTTTTATGAAATCTTAGATATTTTGATTATCTAAGAATTTATTATGAGAGACTACATACCAAATTTTGTATGCCTAGCTCTAATGTTCCTGAAGTTATGCCTGAAAAACCAATTTGATATATCGATATTTATCGATAACTAGAAAATGACATGATATTTTTGAAGAAAATAAAAAGTTTAGACCACTTTGAGTATATAAGATTATATATTCAAAATTTCAAGTTGTTAGCTTTTGTAGTTCTCGGGATCGAGACATTTATACAGACGGACGAAGGAGAGGACAGACGAACAGATTTGCTAAAGTATAGATATATATATATACAAGGTCTTCTACCACATATTACTTCTAGCCAATATACCCCATTTTGCCATTTTCAATTTTCACAGGGTATAAATAGGCAAAACTCTTTTGGATGCAAAGTGCTAGAAAATTGCGCAAAAATAGTAAAAAGCTTTGACTTAGCACGCCCAAGGCGCTTCTTTGACTAATGCATTCTTAATAGGCGCCAAGAGATTAACAATTATTGTCCACAATAAAAAGCACTTGGCACTCGGCACTTGGAGGTTGCCTCGTGCTACTTGCTACTTGCTACTTGCTACTTGATTATTCTCTCTTTCTCTTTCTCTCTGTTTCGCTTTTTTCGCTCTCACTGAACTCACCTTAATATTGTTGGCCATTTGGCTTGGATTTAGGCTTAGGCTGAAAGTAGTCCTCCGGTAACTAAACAGCAGACCTCGTTTGCTGCACGGCTGCAATTGAAATGTCTGCAGTTTGAGTGCGGCTTGCGTTTTTATACCTAGGACAAGAGCTTGCAATGTTTTTCCTATTACACAATCTGCAATCTCAGCGCAGCGCAGCGCCTGTTGTTTGTTTGTAGAAGGCGGTCGACGAGCCAAAGTGAGTGTCTTTCATTTGTTGACCTGCCCGTTTCTTAAGGCCTCTCGCTCCCTCTCCCCCCCACGAGGAAAACTATAATGGCATAGCATTTGATATTGCTATTTCCAATTTCGCGCCCATTTCTCCATCCATCTCTCCCTCTCTCTCTCGCACTGTCTCTTTCGCTGTGCATTTATGAATTAAGTTACGCGATCATTCGAATTGGAAGCTGCCAAAAACCGGCTGAGTCCCATAACAAAAAGCAAAACGACAATCGCACTCGGCTAAACAATAAAGTTCAAAGTCATTTTCCATTTGCCATGGCGAGTGGAAAAACTGCAGGCGGCACGCGCCAATTTTTAATAGCGAACAGCTGCCGCAACGTGGCCTTCATAATCAAAACAAACTTGCACTCGTTCAGAGTCGTCATCGTTGTCATCATATGCAAAAGCCGACAGTCGACAGTCGACAGCTGAGTCCAGCTCAAAAGTTGTTTGGCCAGAGCCAGAGCCAAGCGAAGCAACTGCAATTGGAATGCAGCGCAACGTTGGCGGACAGAAGCTGATTGCTGTGACTGACAAAAGCTGACTGCTGGGCAAGACAGGCCATAAGCTAGATGAAAAGATGAGCATAACTAGATCTTAGTTTAACCTCATTAATAATTAATAAAAATTAAATAAATAATTATAAATTGTGTATATCAATTGGTAACTTAAGTCTTTATATTAAGTGTCTTCAGCGTTGTCTTTCTAACGTATTGAGTGTTTCGCAGCGAATTGGAAGAAAATATGTCAAATAATTTCCTATTTAGCCTTATATTGAAATATAATAATATATTTATTAATTGAAATATTTTTATATTTCTATATTTATATTTTTATATATTTCTATATTTATTTAATTACATATTTCTATTATATTGTTATTTATTTCCATATTTATTTATTTATAAATTATTTATATATTTACATATTAATTAATTTATGTATTTCTTTATTTATATATTTATTTATTTAAATATTCATGTATTTATATATTTGTATTTTTATATATTTATTTATTTATTTATAATTAAACAAATAATATATTTTTATATATTTCTATATTATATTTTTATTTATTTATATATTTTTATATTTATACATTTATATATTTATTTGTTTATATATTTGTTTATTTATATATTTATTTATTTAAATATTCATGTCTTTATATATTTGTATCTCTATATTTTTATGTATTTATTAATAATTAAATAAATAATATATTTATTAATTGAAATATTTATATATTTCTATATTATATTTTTATATATTTATATGTTTCTATATTTATTTATTTACTTATATATTTTTATTTTTATAAATTTATATATTTATTTATTTATTTATATATTTGTTTATTTAAATATTCATGTCTTTAAATATTTGTATTTTTATATATTTATTTATTTATTTATATATATTTTTTATTTCTATATTTATATTTTTATACATTTCTACATTTAAATATTCATATATTTGTTCTTTTATTTGTTTATTTATTTTAATCAATTTTAATATATTTAATATGTTTCATAAACTTGTATATGCTCTCCCTCACTCTCCTTGGCCTAATAAACACTTTCGATCACAAAAACTTGTGTGACCAACTTAGAGTAATAGGAAAAGAAATTACAATAAAAACACATACAATTGAGATATTATATGGTTTTTCATTTTATTTTAAATACATATGCATGCCATTTAATAAACAAGTAAATTCAACAGTTAAAACAGTTAAATTGAATATAGCTCAGTTCAATATGTAAACGCTCTGCCCATGAGCAATGCAGCTGAGCGACGTAAATCAATCTGCTTCGATACATGCTACTACAGCGCTTATATCTTTTTCAATTCGTGCCAATCTCCACCTGGATTATGGATTCAAATGCATGAAAGCTCAGTCATGCTCAAACTTTGCAATTGTGTAACGAATTGACAGCGCACAGAAGCCATGACCCATTTCACGAACTCAGATACATCAGGCTTTACGATTATTGATAATTATTATTTTCATATTACATATATTTAAAACAAATGGCAAACTCAGACAAATATTTTACATATAAAATGTCTTCACTAGCTTTAATTTTTAATAGTTATATTTCCATGGCAAATGGTATCACTCTTGCTTGGTCAGCCTTTGCCAAGCGAAATGCATTTGCCTTAGGCTGACAAAAAGCTCGCTGCTGCAGCTGACAAAAAGCTGCCTGCTGGGAATGCGCACAAACACTGAAGCTGAAACATTGTAAAATGTAAATTTCAATTGTCTAAGCGAGCTGGCAGCTAGTTTGCATTTACTTTGTGCAAATGTAAAAAAAAAAAAGGTTAATTTTAATTGTTTTACGATTGTTTTTTTTTTATGTTTTCTTCTTTTGGTCATTTGGCCATTGTTCACCAGAGAGTGAGGGAGCTAGAGAGAGTGAGTGAGTAAGGGGGGCGCGGCCATAAAAAAAAAGTGAACGCCTTTTAAGTGCACCTGCAGACATGATGCTGCTGATTATATTTTACTTGCCAAGCGTAACAGCTCGTTAGTATTTTCAAGTGATTTCCACTTATTTTCTTTGCCTCAGCCTCAGCGCCACTTCAGGCGAAGGCAAAGGCAAAGGCAACGGCGAAGGCGAAGGCGAAGGTAAGCGGGCTAAAAAGGAAGTGTACTGATTTGAAAGGAAACAAACATTTCGGTAACCTCGCTGACTGCCCAAGATATTTCTCTTTCTTTCCACTGGCCTCTCTCATTTCTTATTATTTCTTTTTTTAGTTTTCTTTTTTTTTTGCTTTTTGTTTTTCGCTGCAAGCTTTTGCTGCAGACTTTTATTTTTTTTATCGCAATTTACGCTTACTTCATTTCAATTACAATTACATGATTTCTTTCTATCTGGTCCGGTTGTGCAATTCAATGGAAATGCAAGAAATTTTCACCAAAAAATGATGCAACTCAGGTCAAGCTTTAAATTTGATTCATAGCTTAACGAAATCGAGTTGACATCTTCTTCATCACAAGAAAACACTTAGCTGTGCAGAGTTGTTTTAATGAAAGAAAAAGAGACAAGAGAAATGAATGAATAGACGAACGTTTCCGCTTAGATCAGATTAAGATCAGATTAAGATCTGATCAAGAAGCCTCTCTCTCTCTCTCTCTCTCTCTTCTCTCTCTCTTTACAACTTCCAATTAAAATCTCCCACTAACCCCCTTTACCATTACTATGCACAAAAAAATAAAGTAATTGAAAGTTAATAATAAACTTTAACAATTTCAATTCGATGTGTGAAAATGCTGAAGAAGAGTGTAAAGAATTTTGCCAAAGATTATTTTTATCTGGCAATCGGTTAGTAACGCACTTGCGACAATAAAAGATAAATAAGCTCACAAAAACAACAACAACATCATGAACAAGCATGCAACAAATGGAATGCATAAATGAGAAGGAGAGAGAGAGGGAGAGAGAGAGAGAATAAAATGGGAAAATGCTTTGGGAATATTTTTTGTTTTTTTTTGTTGCCTTTGAAACGATTCAAAATTGTATAAAAAAATGCTGTGCAATATTTTTGTTCAATGCTGCATATTTCAAGGGATAGACATACGAACATATATATATATATATATATATATATATCTATATATATATATGTATATATATTTATATTTATATCTATATCTATATCCATATCTATATATAGTATTTGAGCACAATTGTAAGTGTGTTTGTATTTGAAATATTCGTATAAAGGGCGTTTGCATTTGTTTTTATGCATTCAAATTTTTTGCTTGTGTTTATTGTAGTCGCTGGCAAAGCATTTGTAAATTTCTAGTGCATAAAGGATGCAAAGACAAAGAACAGCCAACCAATACACAACACACAAAACTATAAAAACAAAAACAAAAAAAAAAAATCAAAAAAGGAAACAAAGTAATAACTAAACAAGTTGGCGAACGAGAGCGAACGGCTATACCTGACTAGCAGATACTCTATAGAATAAAACATATGATATATTTAAAATAAGAAAATAATATTATAGACAGGCAGCACAAGAGTAATTAAATAAAATATTTATAAATATTAAAAAAAATATATATATATAAAAATAGAATAAAAATATTTAAAAATATAAAATATATAATATTAGTAATTGCAAAAAATGGCCAAATAATTGATTATTTAGACAAATATTTTATCTTATAGCTAAATTGATGCGATTTCAAGATAATTACTAAAAAGCAAAAGTTGAAGCGCTACAAAAAGCTGATTTTTCTAGAGAAATGCCCATATGTATATATATGTAAATAATTTTCTAATTATTGATCACTTGATCTGATGCCAGTAAACTTTTTAATAAAAAAAAATTATATAAAAAAAATTTTTAAAAATAATCAGTAAATGAACTAATTGAACTTGGGTTCTAGCTGTGCGATCTTAATGCGCTTATGAAATATGAAGATAATTAATGTGGAAAACGAAAAGGTTTAAATTAAGTTAAAAATGTAAATAATAGTAATAAATAATAATAATAAAATATAAATAATAATAAAAATTAAAAAAAAAATAATATAAATATTTATAATTTATTACTTAAATCCTCATACCAAACAAGCAATTATTGTCCTCAGGCTATGCTTAAAAAATTAACTTAAAATATCGATATTTATCGAATTGTGATTGAACAACATTATAGCTTATTATATTTTATATTACTAATCGATATTTATCGATTTGTTTTTGAAAGACTTGATTTTATTTTATATAATGTATATAATGTATATATAATGATGTCTATGGCAGCTTTTGCTATATGTTAGCCGAATCTTTACGCGGTTAACACATATTCGATTATCGATTTTTGCTTAAAATTCATGAAGTAGCTGAAGAAGTACGAGGTAGAGGCCGACACATGGTTTTTCTACCTTTGAAAGTATTTCTTGCATTACCAAAAATATAAATATATATATAAAATATAATATAAATCATTCTATAACTTTGAAGCTCAGCAGATATTATTTAATAAATTATATTAAGATACAAATATTAAATTCATAAATATATATTTTATTTTATATTCAACTAAAAATTGAATATTATTTTCACATAAATTTATTATACCCTTTCATCTAGCCCTCTTTCCAATAGGGTCTAGGCAAAAAAACGAAAAAAAAAAAAAAACGCCGACTTCCATCATAAATATTTTCTATTTACACACACAGACATACAAAATGCGTTTGTAACTCTTTGAAGGCAATGCTCAAACATACATACATACATCTATATATATATATGTTCCTCTTTTTATATGTATATGTGTGTGTGTAAGTATTTAGCGCGAGTCGAGTGAGGAATCCCTTAGGCTTAGCACTGAGCGAGCTGTGAGCATTCGAAGTAAACGTGGCACTTGCATTAAACAATTCACTCCTGAAATGTGTGTGTGTGTGTGAAGTATCATAATAAGCCACGTTAACTAACACACACACACCTATATATATATATATAGAGAGAGGAGTGTTTTTTAGAGTCGTATCGTTTTGGTTCTGCCTTTCATAAGCGACTAACTAATTAAGATAAGTGTGCCTGATTTTCATATTAATTGCTCCGCAAAAGGCAAAACCCGTTGCGCAGCTCTTATCTCAAATGCGTGTGTGTGTGTGTGTGTGTGTGTGGAGCTCTAAGCAAATCGTCAAACGTTGCCTGGTGACCGATGTCGAGTCTAGGAATAGTTGTAAGAGAAAGAGAGAGAGAGAGAGAGAGAGGGAGAGTTTGGGGCGCAAACATGAGCAACGTGCAACGGACGTTGCTTACATGAGCATGTGTTTTTAAGCCTCGTTGGGTACAAAACAATTAATTTTATGCCACGCCCACACACACACACACACACACGCATGCAGCCTCCTGTGAAATGTGTACCGCAACAACAACCGGAAACGGAAGCGCACAACTCTTTGCGCGAATTAATCACACAACAAGCAAAGCAACAACAACAACAACAGCAACAGCAACAACAACAACAACAACAACAATAGAGGGGAGGCAACAGGGGAAAAGGACACGGTCACGCATAAAACGTTTCGCCTGGACATTATATTACTTCACTACACTTTACTCCAACTGCACAAGTGCGAGCTCGAGTTGACTTTCACCCCAGCTGCTGTTGCCTTTACCTTCCCAACTCAGCACTAGTGTAGCTCCTACCCCCTCGCCCTCCCTCTCGCTTGCACCCTCTTCTCTACAGCTCATTAAAATGCGTGCTTACACCCTTCTGGCAGCGCCAGTTTCTAGAGCAACGGGCCCAACGGGGCTTGCGTGATGCCGTGCTGCCTTGCTGCCGTGCTGCTAAGGGCGTAATTATACCCGCTCAAGGAAATTTTAAGGGAGTATATTAGTTATTTTCTTTTATTTTACTGAAGGTGTTTGAAATGTGAAAAGTTTTTGGATTGTTACTTCTGGAAACGTCTCATATAAGTAGTTCTTATTATCTTATCTTATCTTCTTATGTTATCTTATTTCTTAAAAGGTAAACACTTCTATTTATAATATTAGACATATATATAATATGAAAGTCAACTTCTTATATTATCAAGTCTAGCTGACTTGACTCATTTTATTACAGACAAAATGAGGTCAAACCTAAGCCTGAAGTTTTACAGCTGAAGCTAAAGTACGGCAAGGTAAAGCACTCAGCTACGCTAGAAAACTAGAGATCAACATTTAGATATTTTCTTATATTATCTTATAGAAGACGCATTGAGCTACTGTATGGGTAGAGATATGAATATAATATTATATGAGCAATTAAAGACGTGATGTAAGCAAATGTCTCCTAAAACTTACCAGAATGCCAAAGAGCAGCCTTTAGAGATTCCTCTTCAGGTAAAGCCATAAATTTGAGGTTAGGTCATATTATATTGATGATAGATTATGTTGACATGTCTATATTTGGCTATAGAACATGATAAAGAAATGCTTTCTAAAGTCATTGAGTATGACCAAAAAAGTGACTAGAGAAACGTTTACAAACTGCTCTAAGATAAGACCTATAAAAAATGGTAATCTATGGCCCATTAAAGACCTATTAAAGAGGGATTGCTAAATGCAACTAGTACGCCAAGTTATAATCTCTGCAGTTAAGCAATACCAGAAGAGTAGAACTACTCCACAAGCAGAACTCTAAGATCTTAGATCTTCAAGATCTTTATATGGCAAGCTCATTGAAAATTTGTAGATCCCCAATTTCTCTATATACAAAATCTGTCAAAGAAATTCCTTAATATAAATAAAATAAAATAACTCTACAAAGCAAATCAACTGCACATCATCATTGCATTGCTTTTGCCTATTCGCACAAAAAGTTGAACGTGCATTGCGCAGTCAGTTCGATCCCTTCGAAACGTTGCTGTGTGGCAACGCTGGCCAACATATCTTGGTATACGTACCTTCTATTTTTGGGGCATATTTGTCAATCATTTTGCGTTTTATTGTTTTTAAAATGCGCGCAGGAGCACGAGACCAGAGCCAGAGTCAGAGTCAGAGTCAGAGTCAGAGTCGGCGCCAGCTGAGCTGAGGCAAGTGAATTTAATGGGCCTCGTTTTATAATGCAAATGAAATAAACATGATTTTTATATGATTTCGGTGCATTGTCTGGCCAAACGGACAGTTGGACAGACGAACAGACGGACGGACATCAGCTGTGCGCCGGAGTCCTGCCTTCTTCTGACGTGCGCGTTGGCCGTGTCAGTTTTATGGGTCGTCAGGCATTTGCCGAATGCGACATCTGCAACGCCTTCGAGTGTAATTTAATTGAATAATTAACTTTTTTATAGTTGTATGCGAGTGTGTGTGTGTGTGTGTGTGTGTGTGTGTGTGTGTGTGTGTGTGCTTGTGTATATAAATATGCAAAACGTGTCATTTTAATTTACGACCATGATGTTTATGTAACCGCGACGCGACGTCAGATAATAAACACGCGCAATATTAAGTATACGCCCGTTGATACTTAGTCGCGTCTGCTGCAGCGCAGAGCAGCGCAGCGCAGGGCAGAGAAAAAGCTGAAAAACACGCAAGCGAAAACTTTTCGTATTACTTACACCAGCACCACTATCTTTAGTTAATTGAAGTTATAGTTGACTACTTAAAAAAAAAAAAAGAAGTTACAAATAGTGTAAGCGGAGCTGTGAGTGTTTGCTCTTGAATGGAACTACGAAGGTTATCTTCTGGCATATCATATTGGTGAATAGTCTCTAAGTGATTTACTACCCTACAACATGTCTTTTGCAAATACTCTTATCTGAAATTCATTTCCTTTATATTGCTCTCTATGGGCGAGCAAGACGGGCCCCTAGATCTCTCACTGATTTCAGTTCTTATCAGAGTCGAATTCATCCAGCTTTTAGTCTCACAATTCCACTTTACTTATCTGAAATATATGGAAATTAGTTTCATTCTCTTTGTCTTGCTTCGGCTTTGGGCGTGCATGCCTGACCATGAAGACTCCATGATTTAACACTGATTATATGTGAATTAGTTATAGAAATCTGTGGGGAATCTTTTTATGCCTCTATTAAACTACTCTTCAATTATTTTATTTTGCTTTCTGTGGGAGAGCATGCCTGACCGTGTATGCCCCATTATTTGCTCTAATTTCAGTTTTTATCATAGTTAGGAATAGAAGTCTATCATAAACCTATCCTATCCTATCTATTTACGCTTCAATTCCAATTCTGTTATCTGAACTTTATATGGAAACAAATTTCATTCTAATTTTTTTTTTTACATTTTATAGCAGAACATGTCTGGCCGTGTATGCCCTATTATTTGCCACAAATTTCAGTTTATCAGTTTATCCTATACTAAACCCTTCCCATCTATTTACGCTTGAATTCCAATTCCCTTATACTCTCTCATACTTTATACGGAATTCAGTTTCAGTTTCAGTTCTCTTTACTTGCTTTCTATGGGAGTGCATGCCTAGCCGTGTATGCCCCATTATTTGCCACTAATTTCAATTTATATCTCAGATAGAAATAGATGCCTATCCTATTATAAATCTTTCCTATACTATCTATTCAATTCGTATCCTATTCCTATTCTTCATTTCCAATTTTCTTATCTATAGTTTATACGGAATTTAGTTTGATTCCATTTATTTTGCTTCCATGCCTGGCCGTATTTTCCATTATTATTATTATTGCCCCAGTATTTTACACTAATTTCACTTTTTATCTGAGCTAATGCTCTAAAGTTATCTTGTCCTATCCTTAACCTACCCTATCCTATCCTATCCTATCCTATCCTATCCTATCCTATCCTATCCTATCCTATCCTATCCTATCCTATCCTATCCTATCCTATCCTTAATCTATACTATCCTATCTTATCTATTCAATTCCTATCCTATTCTTCAATTTCAATTCTCTTATCTATAGTTCAGTTTCATTGCAATTATTTTGCTTTCTATGGGCGAGAATGCTTAATCGGGCATATCCCATGATTTTAATAGAATATTCTTTATATCTTTAACTTGTCTAGAATATATATGAAAAATAAATCTTGAATTCCGCTTTGACTTCATTCCATTTCTCTTTACCTTCAATCTTCCTTTCATATTACGCCTCACTTCATCGCCAAGATCAAGCCGCTCTTGAGTCTAACATGCATATTTATTAAAAACCCATACCAACTTCAACTCCATGCCCCTCTCTCCAACTAATAACACATCACTAATGATATAGCAGATCATGTTTCCTATATGCTTCACATGGCAATCAATGTGCAGCGACTGCAGTTTTTCAGTATTTAAGTGAATATTCATAGCAATTACTGGTTGCATTCGACTGCATAATGCTTATTGACTGTCGAATGGATGGTTAACCATTTGTCATGCCCCAAGCTACCTGTCAGCTACCTGTGGAGCAGCTGAACAGTAATCGTAATGAAAAACTTGTTGATTTTAGCGCTGAAAGATAAATTTCAATATTTTTTTATTCCATTTGTAGATAAAGTGAACTTTCATTTAATTAACAAATTTTCATATTTTAACTATGGAATATTTATTTGATTTGTTTAATATAGATCCTTTCTAGACCTAATATCTGTAAAAGCTCTAGCAATGTCCGACTTAATATACTCCCATCATAGATAATGTTAGGGTCATCAGTAATATATAAACTATTCCATCTCGCATCAAATTTCAACTCAACAACAAATATGCCCCGCCCACTTCGTGAACCATTATTGAATATGCTCCAATTATATATTCCGACTTTGAAGTGAGCAAAATAATAACAGTATACGTAAGTAAACTCATCAGATTGTTTAAATCAATAATTATTCAGCATTTACAAGGCCCACTACTACACTCGGGTTCCATGTGCTACTCGATCCACAGCTCATGCCATGCTGACTTGGCTGAGAAATTCCTGGAAACCGTCGCCTGACTAATGCACCTGTCTCTTCGTGTTGTCTGTGCTCAGGTTTGCCTGCCGTCAGAGCGTTTAGGCAGTTCGCCCATGTTTGCTTACTTATATATGCTAGAGTTCCAGTAATTCCTGGCATTAATGTATAATGTTGTAACTACGTATACGGCGTATACTAACATAGGCATCTATTCGGAATTCCGTGTGAGTTTACTAATTCTTTAAAGCCCTCCAGCTGGACTTTAGTTGGTTAAAGCTGAGCGTTTAACGTCTGCTGCAGTCAAATCGATCAACTGCGACTACAAGTGACAATGATTAGAGAGAGTAGATTGGGGGAAGACATTGGAAGTGCTAGAATACGAGTTACTCTGCATTAATGAGTAGAATGTTGAAGGTCGTTTTCATCATTCTAGAATACATATTTATATCAAGAAAACAATTAAGATATATATAAGATGTACTTATACATACGTACGCATTCATACGCCTATTCTTCTGATAACTCCCTAGTATGAGAAATAGACTGATTGAACTTGGTTTCTAACTATACGATCTTAATGAGCATTTTGGGTACTGTAAACGATATGTAAATGAGCTTGTACACCAAAACATTAGTCTCTAATACTTTAAAGTAAGATTCTATTTATATGATATTAATATAAATTGAACTATGTGTAAACAATTTTAAAATGTATATATAAAACCTATATATTATATTAAAGAAGTCAACATGAAAATTTGTATGCCTTTAGTTTGTATTCCAGTTTCTAAATAAAAGAATCAATATTTATCAATATTAATCAATTTATTTCATGAAAATGAAATGAGTTATTAATGAAAAATATCAAGCTTTTATATTGTATGATACTTAAGAATATATATTTCAAATTTCAAGTCTCTAGCTTATGCAGTTCTCGGGATCGTTGAGTTTAAAGGAAGAGGGAAGCAAGTGGCAGAGGAATGAAGATCTGACTGAAACTGTCTACCCGGCCAAGTAAAAATGATTTCGTTGGCTTCTATCACGCCTAAGCCAGCTGTAAGACTAATATACTCCATTTCCAGATTGTGTAGAGGGTATAAATAGTATTCGCTGCAATTGGCAAACTTTCACACGCCCCCCCCCCCCCCCCCTGACAATTGACGTTAGAATGTTGCACTTGCTCTCGGTCTGCTGTTTAAGCGAATGGTTAAGCTTTATTTAAGGCATTTTTCCGTACATTTTTACAGCTAAATTGTGTAAGGTTTTTCTTGTTCTTCTCCTTCGCTTTTTGGGTGAATGTAAGCAATATCTATAAACGTAATTGGATATGTGGGTTGACTTTGGCTGGAACTGTGAACTGCTGTAATAATACTCCACACGAATATTGACCATGCATTTTGAAGAGTCCCAAGACAAGAGACACGCGTCTTTGCTGGCTGCCGGGAGATTGGCAACAATTGTATGTGCGCGCGGCCACAGAATGGCAGCCATAAAAAGTTTTATGAAAATTTCTAAACGCGGAACTTGCTCGGCCATCAATTTGCCAATTACTCGACTCGAAGTTGAGTGCATGTAATGTGGCCATAAGCAGGCGATTCTTGACTAACGCCAGACGGCGACGACTTGGGGGAATATCTTAAACTGTTTGCATTTATCTGGGCAAGTTTAAGTGTTAGCTGCCACCTTGTCTTGTCTTTAACTATTGTCCTTTTGGCCCCTCCTGATTGCCGCATCTAATTGCCATAATAACGCCCACTCAGCACAGCTACAGCTCAAGGGGCGGGGCGTGGCAGAGCCGTGCACAACAGTTAGCTTGGCTTCAACTTTTGGTTACATGTCAAGCTGGTCAAATGGCTTCCGCTGCTTGGCCATGCAACAGCTGCAGCTGCAGCTACTGTTACTTCTAACTTTCAACAGTTCGCGCAAGTTTTGTATTTCTTAAAAAAGAAAAAAAAAAAACAAAAAAGGTAAACCAAGTTGAACGTCTTTAGTGATGGATGTGACTGACTAGAAGTTATCCTGACCGGGAATTAACCTCAATGATATCATGTTTTAAACATATCACACACACTTACAGAACCACTCTTAAGCAATTCTATCGCTCAGGCTCAACTCTAAAGAAACTAGTTTGATTGAACTCAGCTTCTAGATGTACGATCTTAATGAAATTTATGGAGCTTTAATATGACGTCTAAAGATGTGTGTATGCCAAAACTCAAGAGTCTACTATATATATAAAGAAATTTTTCTTATAGTCCATAGCATATGAAATCTATATCTACAATTGATAGCAAACATATTTGTTGATTTCATTGTACTAGTCATCTACATATCTCTAGTTAAAATAGTGTTAAAGTTACTCATAAATAACTTTTAAAATGTATCGATATTTATCGATATCAAGAATATGTTAGCTGATTTCAAGGACAGCTAATTATTTTAGGTGGCACATTTAGTTCAAGAATATATATTTCAAATTTCAACTCACCATCATTTATAGTTCTCAAGATTGATGCATTTATACAGAAGGAAAAATAGAATCAACTCATTAATATGACCAAATCAACTCATGCTCATGCTGCTAATCCAGCAATACACTATATGAACTCTACCTACTGTCTCTGCAACCTATTCTACAGATATACATATATACATATATACCCATATTTTCTCATTTCTACAGGGTATATTGTTATAAAAGACTTGAAAATTAAATGCAAATTCGTGCATCTTTGTCAGTTCAGTTGCGCAAACTTCTTGTTGGCCCGAAAAACTTAGTTATCTTCAATTTTTATTACAATATTGGCGCTGATTAAAGCAACAGAAGACGAAGAAGAAGAAGAAGATGAAGATGATGAAGCAGGAGACGAAGAGCCGCCCCTCGAAAAGTTCAGCATGTGTTGGGGCCATTAACTTGGCTTAATATTTGCGCAATTCGTGAGCCACCTTCATTTTGGCCATTTTGCACTTAGCTGCAGTTGAAGCATAAAATTGATTTTTAATTGAAAATTGTTTGCATATTTTGTGGCCAACAGAGCCCGCCCTCCCGCTGCGGGCCAAAATTGAAAACTGCGGCCGTAACGAAGGTGGAGTTAGAAGTGGAACGACACGGGCGACTTTTCAATGAACTTTTCAAGCTTTTGGGCTTGTAACGAGCGTTGTCTAATTTTTTGTCGGCCAAGTGCAGACATTAGGCCATCAATCAATATGCATGCAGCGTGCAGGTGCTGCAAATATCAAATCAAACCACACACTGAACAAACACAAAATGGCATGCAACAATAACGGCACATTCGAGCCACCATAAAATGTTGGCCAACAAAACAAAAAATAATAGAAGAAGGGAGAAGAAACCTTAGCGCAAATAGCCAGCGAAGCGGGCCAAGCCAATCCACGCACACACACACACACACACACACACATACATGTTGAACTAGGTCAGGCCTTTAACGGCACTCGTGTGAAATTCGCCGCAGCAGCAGGAGCTGGCATGCAGGAGGCGGCAGAGCAATCCCCACGTGAGCCGCCTGAAGCGACGCGCCACACGTTGTAACATAACATAGAGGAGCATGCGCTGCTGCCATCATCACACAGCTAGCTAACAGCTGGCAGCAAGCAGCTGGCGCCCCTTTGGCGCAATTCGCCGCAGGCGCACAAATTCGCCGCAGGCCAATTGGTACCCCAATCAACCCCTGCGTGCACAGTGGGCGGTTCGTGTCGTTGCTGCTTGATTGTTTTCTGCAATTTCCCTTTTGAATATCAATTGCATTTTATTATGTGAGCTTTTGTTGCTTCGCTTTTACTGTTTGCACCGTTTTCATTTTTCAGTTTTCAGTTTTCGGTTTTCAGTTTGCAGTTTTTTTTTTTGGGGTTTTCAGTTTTGCATCGCGTGTCCGCAGGCTACCCAAAAAAAAAAAAATGGAGTAGAGAAACCAGCAGATGCCACAACAACAAGCCACGACAGCGACAACAGAAGTTTTCTTTGCCATTTGGCTTTGTCGAGCCGTGTCGTGTCCTGACATTTGCCAAAAAAACAACAAACAAAAAAAAAAAACAAAAACAAAAGCCACAGAAAAGCTCGTGCAGCGGTCGCCTGTGCCATGTCTCCTGTCTGCTGTCTCCTGTCTCCTGTCTCCAGTCATAAACAGCGCCCTGCCCTGCCGCATCCTGCCATTTCGTTACCTTCTCCTGCTACTGCCTGCTGGGCCATGTGCATGTAATTATTTTTGCGAAAAATATTTCAATGCAAATATTGTAGAAACTCCAAGCAGCGCCTCCTCCTCCTGCTACTGCTCCTCCTGCTACTCCTGCTCCTTGCATAGTTTATGCACTTTTGCTTTTCGTTTGACAGCAATATATGTGGTATATCTGACCGAGTTTTTGGCTTAAATGTGTAACTAGTAAAAGCCGCCATTGAAGTTGAAGCTCCTCTTCATTTCTTTCTTTTTGTTCTTTGGAGTCACAGCCGCAAATTAATCAAAATTTTAAATTGTATTTGCCAAATGCCGCAATAATAAAACAACAATTTTGTATGCAAATTGATGTTGGAACAGTCACAGCAGCAACAGCAACAGCAATGGCAATGGCAACGGAAAATGAGCAAACTTAATGGCCAACAAATTCGAAGTGAATTTTCTCAGCTAAATATTTACTTAACAACAGGCAGAAAGCCTTAACACAGTTAGCCAAAAACTCTTCAGCCAGAAGCCCACTCAACCCACGCACAATATGTATTTGCAATGGAGTGAGAAAGAAACACACACACACACACACACATATTGTGGGGTAGAGAAAGAGAGGGAGGAGAAGAGTTTGCCCTGCCTAACGATAATTACACTGCTTAACAAAATTGTACTTTTTTTTTTCTTTGCTGTATACATGTGAGAGCTGCCTGCGACACACACAAAAGTCTTACCTATTCCACAGGCCATCAATTTAGCTTGCAGAATTTATTTTTAGCTGTTTCTAAGAATAGAAATTTAAGTAATTCCAGACACGGGCTCAATTCTGTGTGCTCCGATAATGAATAAATTTTTGCTTTTGGTCTATGGTCGGGTTAGATACGCATTGTATGCCAGCCTAATGTGAATTTTAAGAAAAATTATTTTGAAGTTATCTCGTTTTACTTAATTTAAGATTTGATACAGCTTTTATGCTTCATTCCTTATTTATTTATTAGCAAAAAAAAAACAGAAATGAGCATTATAAATGTCAGAGCTTCTGTGTGCATATAGTAAGTATTCATATTTACATTGCTCATGCATACATATGCATGTACATATGTATGTATGTATATCCTTCCATAAAGTCATATTTGTTATGCTTAACCATAGCACGCAAGTAACTGTAAATCATTTGGTAACCTACGCTCTGTTCGCGAATTCACACTAATAGAATCTTCTCACTCGCTCACACTCACTGAGAGCTGTAGAGCCTTCGGTTCTTTTCGTTTTTGTTTTCGGCTATTCCCTTTGAGTTGAACGATTCGTGTTAAGCTCTTTTTTGCCGAACATTAGCTTAGGTAGCGAGCCGATTGACGTTCGCCCAATGAGGGTCAGTAAGTGAGAGCAGGTAGACGCAAAGAATCTAGGCAATCTGTCATCACTCTCACACACACATGCACACATTCACACTCTCTCGCTCGTAAGCTGTTGATGTGTTTAGCGAGCAAAACACTTGCATACACAAAACACTTTTCTGTCTGTCCGATCGCGAACGAACTTGTGGACGAATCAACGCAATTGTTTGCTCTCTGAATTTTTTTTTTCAGAGTGTAAGTAAAGAAAACTTATATGCAACAGAATATTTGCGAATTTAGCTCTAAATCCATAGAATGATAATCAATCATTCAGACTCATACTGCTCGGCAATTGTCCCAAAAGCCTTGCTCTACAGTGTTATCAGCTCTCACTCATTGACATATTCATACCAACATACACACACACGGCTCACATATATAAATAGCAAATGGTTGTAATTACATACCCTCTCTGTATGAAGACACCATACATACATACATATGTATGCAGATAGGGTATTTACTCGTCGAGCTTTGCAGTCGAACTTCTTTTGATAATTTGAAGTCAAATGTGAGCTGAGAAAAAGGCGCCAGGCAAATTCTCGCGCTCTCTGCAACTTTTGCGTTAACATTATTTTATTTAATTAGGCAAATGTATGCAAACCCACACACACACACACACACACAGACATATACGCACACATATACGCATACATAGTTAAAAGTAGCACAACACATGTTGTAATTACAACGAAGTTTAATAAAGATGCCAGAGCCAGAGCCAGAGCCAGAGCCAAAGCCTGGGCCTCTGCTTACAGTGCGTATAATTGTAAATATACTTTAAGCACAATGTGTGTGTGTGTGTGAGTGTGTGTGTGTGTGTGTGTGTGTGTTTGTAAAGGTAGCAATGTATTTTAATTGTTGGCCATAAAACTTTAAAGGCATTTTGAAAAATTAACTACCCAAGTTAGGGCACAAGTGTGCTTTAGCGTGCACCAAAATTGAACCAAATTTCCTATGAGCCAAACGCGTTTCGATATATGCATATATATTTTTTAATATTATTAAGATTTAATATTCAGCAAACTAGGTTTCACATAGCTGATTAAAATATAAATTGTTCAAATATCTTATGAAAACTTTATAAGGATATGAATCTAGTCAAATCTAGTCTAGACGGAAATGCCTGATTGTTTACTCAACAGCCGACAAATATAGAGAGATAAATATAAACCTCATGTATGGGACTCTTATAATAATAGGCAGTTGAACGCTGTCCCTTTACAACCTCAGCGAGTGTATAAGAATATGGAATAGAGCAATGATCAGTCATATATAAGTCAGCAATATAGACACTATAAAAACCAAGGCTCAGAAGTATAAAGATCAATATCAGCTGAACACCAATGCAGTCGTGATACGACCTATCTCTATTCAGTCGAGGTCTTGCAAGCCAGAGCCACCTATTTATATTGATTCACTGGTTGTCAGATACCCTGAATTGCACAGAGTTGCTCTTCTCATCATTCGAATGGTCCAATCGTCAAAAAAAATAAATAAATAAATAAAAAAGTCCTAAATTCTAATTTAAATCTGCCTCAGATGTATAAAAATTCCAACTTTCTAGCTTAATTTTTAGAGTTTTTGTGAAAATTTAGTTGTTTTCCTATAGTGCATTCTAAGTGCAATCCAAGCACATGGATAATTCGTGCTTCAAGCATCGACTGCAATGGCGCTTAGCCTGTAGGCTCTATTATGTAAAGTTTGATATTAAATAGGGTATTAAATGCAGTTTCATAGCACAATACTAAAATGTATTTAATGAGGTAAAAGTCTCTTTAATTATTATTATTACTATTTTATTTATTTTTTTTTTCTTAAAATTTTGCAAAATCCGAAATATTTGCAATCTCCGTATTCATCACAGAAACTTATGATGGTTTAGTGATATTCCTGTTATCAATTATTAGCAATGATTTATGGAGAACAAAAATGATAAATGATGTAATTTAATGAAATTTACAAATTAAATTTGCTAAGGGTCGGAGAAGTAGGCGAATAGACAGACAGATGGATTGGCATGGCTTTAGCGACGTAGCTCATAGGCCTGATCAACAAAATAGTATATAGATATTTTCACAAACTCAATTCTGATTTGATGATATGAAAATCTATTGTCAAAAATAAAATTGAATAATGGGAAATGAAGAAACAACAAATTCTGATTCCACATATTCAGTGTATAGATATAATTTTCAATACCAGAATTATTTTCAATCATAACTAAATTATATATATATATATCATATATTAACTATGCCCAAATTTCATCTATTTTGATTTTCAACTGCTTTCACTTAAGTAAATTGAAATTCAGTAAATTAAAATAAATTGTTCATTTGATTTTGATAATACTTTTTCTTTATTAATATTTTTTATTGAATTTGTGTTTTATACATTTTTTTATTTATTTTTTTCCTTTTTCTTTTTTTGCATTATTTATAATATATATTTATTTATTTATATATATATATATATATATATATTTAATTCTCCCGCATATCCTTCTCCATGATACAGTTCACCCACAAATACATTATGTTTTCTTTTGCTTGTAAATATGATATACAATAAAAATGTCTATACAATTAAGGATACAAAAGTTGGTTAAATTTAAGGCTTAAACTAAAGTTATGTATGTCTTCCAGTAATTAAGAATAGCAAGAGTTTACTGCTTTTGTTATTTTTTTTTTTTTTTTGCTTTTAGTTAGCTTGAAGTACAAATCATAGTTGGCGTAATTAATATAGGCGTATTTATAAAGTACAATCTTAAATCGTACGATTTGAAATCACTTGAACTCAGGCTTAGGCAAAGCAAAAAGCAGTTCAATCAAACTCAAATTACCAAAATCCAAATCAAATATACAAAATTGCTAAGCGATATAATCTGTGTTTTCATTATCTTTCGCTAAATATATTAAAGGCAATGTAGAAATTGATTTACTCCGTTATTTCATTGTTAAAGGCCAAATCATTTGCATTTTATATCTTAAAACATTCATCAAAATTTCACTTGCCAGAAAGTTTTTGACTTGCTTTAATCTTAACTTGAACTGGCGAGGCAATAGCTCTTTTAGTTCTTGAGATATTTGATAAATACAAATTTAAATTTTTCATTACATTTTGAGCTCATATCATTTCTTTAAGCTTTAAGATCATTTCTATAACTTCAAGTACTGCAATAACTGTGTTTAAAAACTATTCATATTAATTATGTCAAGAAATTATCAATTTGATGGGATTTGAAGTATAAATATGTTATTGGGTTTCAATTGATTAAATTATTAATTATTAAATTCTATAGATTTTATTTCAGTTATAAACAAAAACTTTTAAAAAATATTAAAAGAAAGAAATATTTATAGAGAATTAGTTGAATTAGTTCAGAAATTATCAACTTGATGGAATTGTAAATAGGCTTATGCCTTATTGTTTAGTAAATTCTTTTAATGATATTTTAGTAAAATAAAAAAAAACTTTTAAAAAATATTAAAAGAAATAAATATTTATAGAGAATTAGTTAAATTAGTTCAAAAGTTATCAACTTGATGGGATTGTAAATAGGCATAAATATGTTAACTGATTAGTAAACTCTATAGATAATATTTCAGTAAAATAGAAAAACTTTTAAAAAATATTAAAAAAAAAAAGGAAAATTTATAGCGTATTAGCTGTAGCTTGAGTTAACAAAATGATCTCTTAGCAAAATAAAATTTATATTCTAATATTACATCAGCTCATTTGCTTAGCTCATTTAGCTCAAAAATCTCCTCCCATCATAAGCTCTATTTAGTTAAAAGTTTCAGCAAGTCAAAGCTGCTCTGGCAAGTATTGTCTGCAGCTTGATTATGAAATTTCTTGAAATTTTGTTTGGCCTGTGTCATATTATTTGCTTATTCGCTTTCAGGCATAATTATCATAATTTTTTGCCTCAATCAGAGATTTGAGCATTATAAATATTCTTTTCATTTCTCTCTAATCACTCCTCCATCTCTCTCTCTATATATATATATATTATATAGGTATAAATTTGTGTGTCATAAACATGTTTTTTTGATTAGCTAAATGGAAATAACTTTTAAGTTTGCTTGTGTGAGTGAGTGTGAGTGTGTGTAAGAGTCTGTGTCTGTATATACATCAAAATATTTGCATATTGGCATTTATGTCTTGTATAATTGTCAAAAAGGAAAATAAAAAGTAAATTTAGCTACCTCCGCTATTGCTTGCACTTGATACTCAAAACTCAATCAAAAAAAAAAATACTTTAGCACTGCGCGCCCGATCCATACGATCTTACTTTGATCTAACTCTCTCGCTCTCTCGCTCTCTCCATCTCCACCTCCCTCTCCCGTTCTAGTATCACTTTATCCAGGCGCTATTCAGTGGCCAGCTGTCTAAGCAAAAGAGCCGCGCAAAGCCTTAATATATATATATTATTTTATACAATGTTTCATTGTTGTTGTTTTCTTATTTTTCTTGCAATATGTTTGAGTTGGTTTTAGATATTGTTAAAAGCCTTCCACATCCATTTGCCTTCCATCTGACGCTTCCATTCTTAACGTACTCGCGATGTGGGTCTGCAAGGCAAAGAAATTAGGAATTAGTAAAGTTCACAGAAATGTTTATATAATGAGAGTTGTGGCTGTTGCATAACGAGATTGACGCTGAATTGCATTTGATTTGAGATTTTTGATTTAATAGGTTCTCTTCTCTATTCTATAATACCTCTTCTAAATCTATGCCTACAATCCTGCATTGTACTGTATGTATTTGAATACATATATATCTGGACAAAGTATCTGGCAATAAGTTCTCTTATGTAAATTGTCTGAATTCAGCTACTGAATTTAGCTGCTGAATTAGCAGGCTAAGTATTTAAAGTATTTTTAAGTATTTCATATTTAATATAACATTTTTTTTTTATCAATTCAAAATGTGTAATAATCTCAATATTATTATCTTATATAATTCTCTGAATACAGCTACTGAATTCAACTGCTAAGCTTAGCTGCTGAATGAGCGAACTAAGTATTTTAAGTATTCCATATTTAATATAACATTTTTTTTTTTTCAACTCAAACAATCTCGATATTATTATCTTGATCTTATAAAAGTCAATTTGATAGGTAATATTGACAGTTAAATGTTTCAGCTGAATTTGCTTGAATTAACAGCGTATGTAAAGCATTTTACAATCATTTTAGACAATATTTTTTAGACAATATTTTCGAATACGCTTCTATATTGTTAACAATTTTAAAATATACAATTATTTTTGAAATGATGATCATTTTAGAGATTCAAGAAATTTCTTGATATTATCTAAATATATATAAAAACTATCAAAAATAAATTTTTAAAATTGTTTTTTATTTATTTTTTTATTGAAATGCTTGATCAATTCAGCTGCTGAATTAGGCTTAAAAAATGCGAATGATCAATTCAGCTGCTGAATTTGGCTTATTAAATGCGAATGATCAATTCAGCTGCTGAATTAGGCTTAATAACTGCTAATAATCAATTCAGCTGCTGAATTTGGCTTATTAAATTGCGAATGATCAATTCAACTGCTGAATTTGGCTTTTTAACTGCTAATGATCAATTCAGCTGCTGAATTTGGCTTATTAACTGCTAAACTTGTTTGCTGAATGCAGTTAGAAGGCAACTTATAGAAAATACCAAGCTCTAAACAATCTTTGGGATCTTATTGCTGATGAATATGACTAAAATTTAGATAAGTCTCCTAACATCATTTACATCTCTATCAATGAAGACTAAAACCACATTGAAATCAATTCATTATCTCATCAATTTCACAGCTCTTCTTCCCTCTCGTTATTCAATAGCCTCTCCTCTCTCTCTCCACTCCTCTCTCATCACAGACCTGGACGTTGTTGCAGCACTTTGACGCTTGGGTGTACTTGGTGTGCCGCCCCGAGATGTGGGCGTGCGCGCTCTTCCTGCCGTGGGCGTTGTTGAGGAAGTGGGCGTGGTGGCCAGACTATAGCGCTTCGGCTGTACAATGCGACTGGGAGATCGTGTATTGCACTTGCCAGTGCTGGCCGCATCGTGCAGGGCGCTGACTCTGCAGATTTGTGGAGAGATAACATTAGCAGGAGAATTTCGTTTACTCTGACTGACAGCCGGCGTGGCATTGGCTTTTGGCCTTGGACTTCTGTGGTCACAATTTACCGAAATCGAAACACAAATACAAACATAAATCATGCCAAAACGATAAATGTTCCAAATGAAAAGAAGAAGAAATCAAATTTAGCAAAACAAATTTTACCAAAAAGAATCAGAATTTCGAAAAAGAATTTCGCTTTTTTTTTTTCGAACTCGAAATCGAATTTAAACTCACCTGCCCGCTGGATAGCTGACTGGCCGTGGTATGCGTGACTTTTGCGCTGAATTGGAATTGGAATTGGAGTTGGAGTTGGAGTTGGTCGAGGTAGGCGTTGATCCACCACTCTTGGTGGCCTGTTCGCAGGCCAACTCCTTGAGCATGCTCGAGTCCTTGCTCATGAGCTCCCACTGGATCTGCAGGCGCTTGAAGCGATTGCTCTCAATCTTGCGCTGCTCCTGCACATCGAGCGTCTCGCGTCGCTGCAGCGCAGCTATGGAAATGTTGGGTGAATTTGGTGGCGTCGTAAAGCGCTTCGCCTGCAGCTGCTGCTGCTGCAGCTCAGCCTCGCCATTGGCACCGTCATTGAAGGAGACCTTCTTCTGCTGGCTAAGCACGCGGCTCACCTCCTTCTTCAGTGCGGCCGCATCGTACTGCACCTGGCCACCGGAAGACTCTAGAATCGATGCTATCTCTGCGTAATACTTCAGCTCCGAGCGTGGCAGCGAGGCCAGGAAGTTCTCGGCTCGAGCACGTGCATCCAGATCCTTGCGCGACAATCGCTGCTTGGCTGGATTGGGCGTTGGGTTGACTGCCTGCTGCTGCTCCTCCTCCTCAAACACCTCGGCTAGCTCGTCGGTGGAGCCCAGGGAGTAGTTGTAGGGCGGCTCCTGTAAGCTGCGTCGCTTCTCCAGCTTTGAGAGCTGCTGCGTCTGCTTGGCCTCGATCATGGAATTGCGTTTTGTGCGCATTTGAGCCGAGTTCGCCTTGCGCAGGATGCTGCGCGGCATCGGCTGCGGCCGACTGGCAGGACTCGTCTCCACGCCCGAGTCCATGCGCTGCTGCTCATACTGATAGACATACATCTGCTTCATGGGATCCGCATCCGCCTCCGAGTCGGTCAGCAGCGTCGACGAGCCGCGATAGCCAGAGCTGGGCGGCTGACTGGAGCCCGAGCTGGAGGCCTCGTCCAGCTGCGTCTGCTGCAGGACCTTGGCGCAATCGCAAATATTCGGATTCGCTCGATTACGCCGTATTGGCGGCGACATGCAAAAGAGCGGACGCTGCGACAGCTCCGACTCCAGCTGGCTGGCAATCTGTTTGACCTCGGGAATGTGTTGCAGGCGCCGCCGATACTCGGCGGGCAGCAGCGTCACCAGCGACTGCCAGTCGGAGATGTGCTTGTAGTCCAGTGTCTTGAACAGCTCATTCTCATTCGCGCTCTGGCTGCTGCGCTGTCCCGTCGAGCTAGACCCGACGCCAGCGCCGGCGCCGGCGCTGTCCAGCGTCATCTTGTAGTTGAAGGGCGAGAAGATGACGTCGGTGCTGCTGCTGCTGGTCTTGACGAAGCCCAGGTCGGGCAGCGCATAGTTCGGATAGATCACGTAAATGGGCGCCTCGCACTGCTCGCCCAAATTATGCAGCTTGGCCAGGAACGAGGGTGGCACACAGCGATAGCGATCACTCAGGCTGCTGTGCGTCGTGCTCAGGGAGCCGCAGGAGGTCTGCATCGAGCGTGTGATCATCTCTGAGCTGGAGGCGCACGACAAGGGTCGATTGCTCGACGCACGCCTTGGCACCTCTGTCAACTGCTCCGAATTGCTCGCCTCCGATGACTGCTGGCTGCACTGCGTCTGGGTCTGTGAATTGGCCGCCAGCTGATAGAGCTGTGGATTGCGCAAGGGCATGCTGCGACGTCGATGCGCTGGCGAATTGGTGGCCGTCAGCGAACCCGTCGAACTGGAGCTGGCCCCATCGTCATAGAACACAGCATCGCAGCGTGTGCGCAGCTGTTGTCGCTTCGGAGTGGACGCAGCATCGCCATCGCCATCGCCATCGCCATCTTCGTACTGCTCGTCCTCGTCATGACGACTCACCGCCGAGCCCTTGCCCGAGTCGTGCATGCTCTTCTTGCGCAGACGCTTCTCCAGTGAGCCGCTGCTGCAGCTGGAGGCGGCAGCATCACTCGATGGCCAGCAACCAGAGGAGACGTCCATGCTGGTCAGAGCACAGGCCTGATGCTCCTCAGCTCCGGCACAACTGTTGCTGTTGCTGTTGTTGCTGCTGCTGTTGTTGTGGCTCTTCTGCTTGATGAACAGCTTGACTAGATTGAAGGCAGCCGGATTCGAGTTGCCCGACGAGGCAGAGCCCGACCCAGAGGCATTCGAGCAAAAGTTCTGGCTGCCCTGCGTGGAGGACAGTGCGCAGCTGCAGCGATGCTTGTGCCGATGCGAATGTGAATGATGATGATGATGATGATGTTGTGTAGCTGGCTGCTGCTGCTGCTGTGACATGGGCGTGGGCGTGGGCGTGGGCGTGCCATCCTTGTGCTGCTGCTCATCCGCCTGATGCAGACGCTCCGAGATGGAGACACTGATTGAGATCGGCATCTGGCACATGGGCAGCAAATTTCTGGAACGTGTTGAGCACGATTCCATGGTCGAAGTACTTATCGCCTGCGAGACATTCAATGGGCCCGAATGATCTGATTCCCGTTTATCCTCCTGCTCCTGATCCTCCTCCTGCTCCTGCTCCTGCTCCTGCTGCTGTTGCTGTTGCAGTTGCTCGCTTAGCATTATTACGCTAGATAGATTTGGTAGACTGTTGCTCTTGCGCACGCTGCATTGCGGCAAATGACGTGTGAGTATAATGGTTTCTCCTGTAACGCCTCCTCCTCCTCCTCCTCCTCCTGCACCGCCTCCTGCACCGCCATTGTTGTTGTTGCCCGAGGGATACCTGCGTGCGGGCGAGACAAGAAGAAGCGAGCGTCTTTACACAGCGCAGACACAGCAAACATTTCACATTATAAATTTTGTTTTGCGGAAACTTTACGAAAATTGATTTTTGACTGTTGCTGCTGCTGCTGCTGCTGCTGCTGCTGCTACCTGCTGGCGCCAGCAGCATCTGCATCCTGAGATTTTCCTAATCTACTTTTGTGGTTTTTACCTCACTCTTCCCAACTGATCTGAGATCTGTTTATTTATTTATTTATTTTTTTTTTGCATGCCTCCCTTTCTCTCTCACTCTCTCTCTCTCCCACTCTCCCTCTGTCATCATCAATTTGTTTGGCTTGCATACTTAATTGAAATAAATTGAAATGACCTCTCAGCACGGCCTGCATTCAGCAGCAGCATCGGAATAAAAAAGGGGACAACACAATAAAGTGGGTTTACTCAGACATCCGCAATATGCGTTGCTCGACAGTCAAAAACCAATCCGAGGGCGTGTGTGTGTGTATGAGTGTGTGTGTGTATGAGTGTGTGTGTGTGTGTGTTTTAATGTACATACAGTGAGCTCTCTATGAACGAACGACCCTATCATAGCCCTCAACTGCTAACTAGTCTAACAGAATATGGAAAGTTGAGTTGTTAGTAGCAAATTTCCAAAATAAAAATTTTCAAATATTTCCTTTATATTTAGGGGAAAATTATATTTAAGGAAATTCCATAAATTAACCCTAAATCTTAGGGAAATTTAATTGACTATGATGTCTATATGATTAAAGACATCTACAAAGTTTAGTAAGTTAGAACTTGACTTTACTTTATCTGAACAATTTCAGTAATTCCCAATTTGCAGCACATCAAGTCGAATTTCATTATCAAAAGCAAACCTTAGTATATCGATATATAATACTATTCCCATCTAGCTCTAACTTTATTATAAAATAATCATATGTTTCCATGATATAGCTTGTTAAATAAGATTAAATGAGCTAGGATCGAGCTAAGGTGTATCCTAGCTTATAGCCTATATTCTATATTCTTCTATATTATATATTCTTCTATATTCTATATTCTATATTCTATATTCTATATTCTATATTCTGTATTCTATATTCTATATTCTATATTCTATATTCTATATTCTATATTCTATATTCTATATTCTATATTCTATATTCTATATTCTATATTCTATATTCTATATTCTATATTCTATATTCTATATTCTATATTCTATATTCTATATTCTTATATATTCTATATTCTCTACTCTCTCTCTCTTCTATACTCTCTCCCTTCTCCTATATCCCACCTCCCATTCCATTCAAATCTATCTCCTGAAATTCTTCTCTCAGAAACTTATTCCCCCCGGCAACTGCCTCCCTTTAGACCATCAGTTTGAATAGAGCTTCAACTGTTCATTCATAGCAGCATTCACTGTACTTTCCACATATTTGCTTGCTTTGCATTGCATTGCCTCACCGTTGTAGTTGAGCTTTCGTCGGTGTCTTTGGTGACTTGCAGGGCAGCTGGAAAGATTGGGCCGAGCGTGACATGGATACCTCCAGGGCCTTGTTGCGCTTCACAATGTCATCCAGATTGCTGTGCAGATTGATGCAGTTCTGTTTATTTCTGGCTGCAATTTCGCAGGGTTCCGCTGAGCATAGACAGAGAGAAAGAGAGAGAAGATTAGAGAGTCACAGCAAATATAAATAAACAAAATACTTACCATAGAAACTGTCGTCCGAGTAGAGAACGCTGCCCTCGAATGCGATTGTATAGTTATCCTTGTTGCAGGTGAATATAATGTCGCCCTCATCGGGATAGGCATCCATGTCCAGCGAGTCCACCGATATGTGCGACTCTTTGACGGGCGAGAAGAGCAGCTCCGATTTGCAGAATGAATTGTCAATTAGCTCGTTCGTGGATGTGGTCGATGTCTGCGACATGTTGTGTGCCATGTGCTGCATGTTGCTCATCATATTGCTATGTTGCAGTTGCAGCTGCAATTGTTGTTGCTGCTGCTGCTGCTGTTGCTGCTGCTGCTGCTGTTGTTGCTGCTGGTAGAGCAACGATTGTTGCAGGCGACTATTGGCACCGCCCAAACTCTTGCAATAGGCAGGCAATTGAGAGAGCAGCGAGTGTATGTCCTCTGCTCGAAAACTCTCCATGTCCACCTCTGCCAGATTGGCATCCAGATTCTTCAGATCCTCATAGTAGATAAAATCGCCCATGGCATTATACGAGGCCGACAGCGAGCTCAATACACTGCGCTGCATGCCGCCGCAGCCATCCCGATAGCCGTAGTCGAGGAACCACTGATAATCGGAATTGTCGTGAGTAAAGTCTTGCGACGAGGCCAGCGAACAGTTGAGATTGTTGCCACCACCACCAACACCACCAACACCACCAACACCACCACCACAAAGCATACCACCTACCCCCAGTTGTTGCTGCTGCTGTTGCTGCTGCTGCTGTGATCCTGGCGTTGTTGCATTGCTATTGTAATCCGATTCGGGCGTCACAGCTGATGCCACATTTGTTGCTGCCATGGCGCTGCTCAGCACAGAGATGTTGTTGTTGTCGGGCTCGGCAATATTGTCGAGCAGTAGGAAACTGTCGCTGCCAATGCTGTTCACCTGCTCATTCAATATGATGCTGCGCAACGCACTATTGTAGCGATTCAGATTGCTCAGCACAATGGCAACATTCTGCTTGAGACTCTCCTCGCTCAGTTCCTCATTGCATTGCTGCTGCTGCTGCTGCTGCTGGCAGTGCTGCAGGTGCTGTTGCTGCAGCAGGCGATCGTTCAGCTGCTGCTGCTTGTAGCGCTGCTTCCCACCCGTCACATGGGCTAGCGTGAACAGCGAGTTGTTCGGACTGTTCAATGGTATGCGATAATGTTGCGGAGACTGCGGAGACGCCGAGCCCTGTCCGCTGGCGTTGGCCAAACTTGTATTGAATGCAGCCGTGTTGCCGTTGTATAGCTTACCTCCAACTCTTAACGATTGCTGCTGCTGTTGCTGCTGTTGCTGCTGGGTTAAGCGTGAATTCAAATTGATTTGCGTTTGATTTATATTAGTTTTGGCATATGATTTGTGAGTTGTGGGTGAGGTGAATGGATGTTCGATATGGCGCTTGATGTTGTTGATATTGTTGATGTCGTTAGCTGTTGAGATGTCTGTCATACCACGTCGCAAATGTGTACCTGCAAGAGACAGAGAGAGAGACACAGAGAGAGAGAGAGAGAGAGAGAGAGAGAGAGAGATTAGAGATGATATGATGCTGACCAAAGAAGAGTTATAGTAAAAGGAATTGCAATAAGATGAAAACTATTGAAGATATTGGAATATTCCTGACTCTATATAGAAGGTATATCTATGCCATTTTATATGGTATAGAATATTATTCAAATGAAAATCAAATTTCAAGAATCTGTTCAATATTTTAAACCTTTGTTTATGTAATATTCATTGACTTTAGTTTGTCTGCCTCGAATCGATATTCCGATATATATATTTATCGACATGTCGATATGTCTATATGTCTATATGTCTATATGTCTATATGTCTATATGTCTATATGTCTATATGTCTATATGTCTATATGTCTATATGCCTATATGTCTATATGTCTATATGTCTATATGTCTATATGTCTATATGTCTATATCTATATCTATATCTATATCTATATCTATATCTATATCTATATCTATATCTATATCTATATCTATATCTATATCTATATCTATATCTATATCTATCTATATCTATATCTATATCTATATCTATATCTATATCTATATCTATATCTATATCTATATCTATATCTATATCTATATCTATATCTATATCTATATCTATATCTATATCTATATCTATATCTATATCTATATCTATATCTATATCTATATCTATATCTATATCTATATCTATATCTATATCTATATATCTCATCGATTGACAAATCCTATTGATTACAACAGCAGCTGAATGTTATCGATAACATCTGATCGACTATCGGCTACAGTATCACTTCTCCATTTCAAATAGATTTTATAGTTTATAGTATTTTTAAAACGCAAATAGCATCATCTACTTAATGCACATTAGCATGCCACACGTTCTCTGCTTCGGCACCCTCCATCAATTAGCTTCGAATTCGGGCAGCTAATGGAAATCAACTTTTATGACTCAGCAGCAACCAGACCCAGGGCCAGGCCTAAGAAACTTTAACTTGACTCAATTTGGCGCCCAACTCTGCTGTGGCATTCAGAGCATAGCAGAGGGGCGTTGCACATGCAACTGCAGAGGTTAAGTCAATTAGAGAGCCGGGCAGGTAAAAAAGAAGAAGACTTGCGTGACACGAGGTGATTTCTATTTCCAGAAGGCAGCGACAGCGACAGCGACCAAAAGCCAATCGAAATTTCAATAATTCTGCTCATAATATAGATAAATAGAGCAACTGCATTATTATATAACCTATGTGAGGAATTTTTTTGCAATGCTCCTAGGGCAGATAAGACAATTGAGCCAATTAAGATTGCTCCGATGACTGAGAGATACGTAATAATCAATTTAGACTAATTTTATAATATACAAGCATAAAAATATATATGTATATATATAAAGATGCATACACTTATACCATCATCATCATTTACAGCTCACATCCGCTGCTTGAGCTGCTTACAGATGCACTGAACCTTTTAAGAAATTGCTTGATTGAACTCAGCTTCTAGTTATGCAATCTTAATGAAATTTGCAGAGCTTCAAACTGACTACGAAATATGTGTGCATAACAAAGAACAAGATTTGTACATTGCAAAATGGACAAGTTAGAAGTTAATGATGAAAAACTATATTAATATGGAAATTGTCTACATAATAAGAATCTACATTTAAAAGTCACAGAAAGAAAGCAAGTTAACAAATCAATTTCTATCGATATTTACTAAAGGTAAACTACAAGATCCCCTGAACACTCTGCGTAGAACACTCTCCGAAGTGCTGAAGTACTCCAAGAATTGTTATCTCCATTTCTGTATGCATAACAAACAATGCGTGCAATATGAAAATTATCTTAGTTATAGAATATTTAAGCATAGATTTATTATAATAATAATCTACTTGAACAGCTCTCAGCTTAGACAAAGAATAACCAGCTTCACTTTTCACTGATATTTACAACAATTATTAAGATCATAAAAAAAACTGATCTACTGGAATATGCATATAAAATATCAAGTCTTTAGCTGGCTAATGTACTTTACTGTCTATGAGTAGATCAACGGATAATGATAGATTGATTCAGTTCATTATATCATATTATATCTTATATCATATTATATCTTATATCATATTATATATTATATACATAACTGCTCAAGCATGATTAGCTTGGGTTGCGCCTTCTTCTGCTAACTAAATGTGATCGTAACTGGTCTAATCGGCACTGCCAGGCTAAGAGATACTCTGTGTAGACTCAACTTATTAATTGCCAACAAATATTTTAAAAATTTTTTGAAATTTTCAATAAATTTCATGACTAGCAAATACTCTAACGAAGTTAATTCCATCTATTCAGCTTGATAATGTTTTTATCAAGTATATATTTCGATCTATATATATATATATCTATATATGTCTATATATACAACTTCATAGAGCTTGATCATGTCTGTCTGTTATATACAGAATTTCACATATCCAGATCATATCATATCCATATATCATCTCTGCAACTGCAGTTTGCTTTTCAACATTAATTAACTGTGGCGTATTTCACATGGGCTCCACTTGAGCTTGTGATTAAAGTCAATTATGTGACAATTGAAGAAAGTCTCAAGAGACTTTGTAGAGCTCGTTGACTTAAGTCAATTTGAGCAAGTTATAATAATATTGGCCAAGCTCTTTGGCTGTGCAAATTGTTTGCAGAGGCCCAGAGAAACAAGTTCAAAGGCAAATAAATAATTCAATTGAAGTTGACTTAAAGACAAAGATAAAGACGAAGATAAAGATAAAGACAAAAACTTAAGGCTAAGACAGCGCACCTTGAGCCACATTTAAGCCAATACAATTGTTGTTGTTGTTGTTAATGTTGTTTAGATTGTAGCTTTTATCCTGCTCATTTTTGTTGTTGTTGTTGTTGTTGTTGTAGTTGGCAACATATTGTTGCTGTTGTTGTCTTTGCTGCATCAAATATTGCTGATTACAAGTAAGTCCGGCTGTTGTTGTTGTTGTTGTTGCTTTGCCTAAGTTGACGCCCTGTTCGCGCAGCTGTTGTTGCAAGCGACGCCGTTGCAACAATTGCTGTTGCAGCAATTGCAACTGTTGCTGCTGCATGCATTGATAGTAGCGCAGCTGCTGCAATTGCTGTGCTGTTAGGCCATTGTTGTTGTAATGTTGTTGTTGTTGTTGCAGCTGTTGTTGCAGCTGTTGTTGCTGCTGCTGCTGTGGCGCATAGTAGTTCTCCTTGGAGGAGCTGTTGCTATCACAGCCGCTGCTTGTGCTGCTGCTGTTGCTGTTGCTGTTGCCAGCCACATGTTGCCAGCACTGCGTGTTGCCATTGGCATCAGCATTCGAGTTGTTGTTGTTGTTGCTGCTGCAGCGCGGGCATTCAATGCCAGCGCCGGCACACGACGTGCAACGTTGACGTCGTTGCATTTTGGAAATGTCTACGAATCTCATGATGAAAGCAAGTAAAAGCAACAACATCGAGTTGCAAAATTGCTACTCAAATGTTGCTGCAGCAAATGTTGCCCACTGCTATTGCTCTCGTTTATTGCAAACAAAGTTGTTATGCAAATGTTGCCAGCTTCTGTTGTTCTCGTGCTGAAACTTCTCAACAAATGTTGCTACGACATATGTTGCCAGCTGTTGATGCCGCAACTTTTCAGCAAATGTTGCTTGTCAAATGTTACCAAGTTGATGTTACTTGCTTTGTTGCTAGCGCTCTGGCTAATGTTGCTGGCAAATGATGCTAATGTTGCTTGTTTTGTTGCTAGCGTTATGGTCACACTCTTTAGCACTATGTTGCCGCAATAAATGTTGACTTATTTTGTTGCCTGCTGCTTTTGTAGCTTAGCAAATGTTGCCGGCAGCTTTTGTTGCTGCTCGCGTTGATTTTATTTTTGGTCTATTGACTTGGACCAACGCAGTCTCAGGGACAAAAGACCCAATCGATGTGTCTTTAATTGCTGCTTCACTTGTTGCCAACTTTGCTTGGCTCTGTTTTTATTTATAGTCACTATTTCGCTCTCTCTCTCTCTCTCTCCCTCGTTCTTTAAGGGTTCACTTCATTCCATTGATCGGATTTACACTTTTGCTTTAGAAAAATTTGTTTTTTTTTTTTTTGTCAGTTTCGACTTTGCTTTTCACACTGCACTTTTTGCTTTCGATTTTAATTTCTTGGTACTTTTTTTCTATTTTTAAATATTTTTGTTTTGCTTCCAATGCGTAAGTTTCTCTGCACCAGCTACACTCACATGTGCATCTGTGTGTGTGTTGGGTGTGTGTGTGTGTGTGTGTTGGGTGTGTGTACAGTCACAAAGCTGTCTATATACATAGATATTTATTTATATTTTGTTTTCATGTCGCTGAGCGCGTATAGAAATGATATTTATGAGTTTTCTGCATTCAGTTTCTACTATACAAATGCGACCCAGAAATAGGGCTCGAACCGTGCAATGCAATGGCTGCCTGTGGAGTTTTATTTAGTCAAACTTACAACGAGGCCAACTGCCAGGCGAGTCCTTGCTTTTGGGCCCACTTTGCCAACTCGCGAAACGGAAATGAAATTCGACTTCATTCGCTGTGCATTGCAATAAAAAATCTATTTCAAATCCGACAATCGCAGAGGCTATATACAAACATCACGGACACTTGAACTATTTAAGCGAATTCACATACATATGCATATCATTTAAATATATATATATATATGTATACATATGTCTATATATTTGCGAATATCGTCTAAATCGTGTGCCAACAAACCAGGTGTTTTGACATTTTTGTTGACTGACATAAGCAAGAGGTAAATATAATATAACTAAAGATATACATAGATGTATATCTTATATATCTATATATACATAAGTAAATTTCTCAGTGCAGAAGAAGTTTGAGACACGCCCTGTTGGCCACAAAGGAACATTTCAGACAACAACGCAAAAAACTTAACTCGTAAAAATCCCATTTCAAATGCAGCAGAAGAAAATTGTAAAGAAAAACCCAACTACAAACAAGGAAAAACATATCGAATATTGAAGAGAACTCGCTCTCTCTCCCTCTCTCTCTCTCTCTCTCCCTTTCTCTTTAAACAAGGACTCGACTCATTATACGTGAAGCAGCAGCAGCAGCTACTGAGGCAGCAGCAAAATGGCTGCCAATGCTATATAAACGCTGCACAGTGGGCTAAAATAGCTAAAATGTTGCTGCAATTTCTATGCATGAATTTTAATTTAAATATTTTTGATTTGAGATTGTGCACGATTTGAATTGTGAATGGAAATGCATTGGACTAAAACAGCAACTGCAAAAATGATGAAAAGATTTTGGAGAATATTTTGAGAATCTAAAGGAATTTTTTTTTTATTTTGAAATATATACATATGCTAATTTTGTTTACATTTATTTATGCTGCAAATCATTTGAGTAATTTCTATATAAAAAAAATTTAAGTTAGCTTTCTTAATTTTGTATTTACTTAGCTATAGCTAAGGCAACATACACGAAAAACTTTGATTTGTTATCAACTAAAAAAAAATAAAAGAATTTAAATATTTTTTCAATGAATTTTAGACTTTGTAGTTTAAAAAAAAAAATGAATAAAATAATAGAAAAAATTATAAATTATATGAAATTCAAGAATTATAATATTTTGTCACATGACTTTGATTATTTCATTTTGCAGTTTAAAAACTTGGCTTACAAAGAAATGAATAAAATCTATTGAATGTAATCAAATAGAATATTTCAAGTACATCAGAAATACTTTAGTTTAACTTTAGGTATACTAAGAACACCTTTATGATATAGTTGATGTGAAATTTCAGATATTTTCAGTTTTTCCATTAGATTTTAGAATTTTGGAAATTTCTTTAAGATAATAAAATAGAATTCTTTGAACGATGTTGTAGCTAGAAATGCTGAACAATTCTAACAGATAGAGCTATGCTAAATAACTATGATATAGTGAGAGATAATTTATAGAGATAACTATAGTTTGTTTAAGATAACTATATTAGCTACATAAGAGTAGAAGCTTAGCTATGCCAAGCAGTTATGACAGATAAAGAAATTTTGCAGCTAGAAATGATTATCAGATTAACAAAGGCAAATATTTGATATTGGTAAATATGATAGATAGTGCCATCAGCTGTAGCTAAGTATGATTCTCTATTATAATACTATTGCTAAATAGTGAAAGTATTTTACATATCAAAGAAAAAGAGAATATGTTTATAAATAATCT
This sequence comes from Drosophila stalkeri, assembly GCA_035047405.1. NCBI lineage: Eukaryota > Metazoa > Arthropoda > Insecta > Diptera > Drosophilidae > Drosophila > Drosophila stalkeri. The sequence continues at coordinate 1,099,857 of JAWNPR010000173.1, read as the reverse complement.
CTTCTTCTTGCTCATCTAGATATTTCAGCAAACTCATTCTATAATAATAAATATTATATAGAAAATTTCTCATTCATTTTCTATGGCAATTTTACATTTTCCCATAACTAAAACAAAATTCACCGCCTTTGTACCACTGTGCACAAGGGCTGGCTGACATCGCAGCAGCAGCAGCAGCAGCAGCAGCAGAAGTTTAGATTAAAACTGGCAAGCAGCCAAAACGAGGCAGCAACGCGAGGAAGCATTTCGGCTTGTGCTCGGCTAACTCTCTGGTCTCTGGCTAAGGGTGCTGCTGATTGTCCAAAGCGAAACAAGCTAAAAAACCATTTTACGCGCGCACGCAATCGATAAATACATTTGCCAGGCAGCCACAAATCGTTTTGCCTCCGCCTCTTCCGCCACTGCCAATCATAAGCAAGAGGACCTTTAGCCATGGCCTCAACAAGCCGTAAATAGATCTTCAAGCAGCGCTAACTCGAGGCAATTAAAAGCATGATATGCACATGTGCACCTTAAGTTCAATCACATTTCGACTTGGCCACAAATTCGGATTCTTTTTATCCCCTCTCTCTCTCTCTCTCTCTCTCACTCTGTGTGTGTGATTTTTTTTATGTTCTACATCTGGCCAAACTTTAGCTGACTGCAACTGGCCGAGCTAGGCGCATTCTTTGCTCTATAGAATAATAGAAAACAGCAATTCAGTAGTTCAACGCACTTGTTGGCCTACATTGCACTTGCTTGATGTTGATGCTGTTGCTGTTGCTGTTGCAGTTGCAGTTGCAGTTGCAATGGCCCGTTGCATTTGCCCATTCCCGTTGCAGTTGCATAAAATGCACAACTTTTACTCTTTAGCTTTGGCTGTACTTCTTCATCTAGCTCTTCACCTTTGGCTATGCAGATGCGATGTTAATGTGCCTCCACATTTTCATCTTTTATTCTACATCTTCCCCTACCTCCACTTCTTCTTCTTCTTGATTTATCTAGCTCTAGCTCTGCCTCTAGTTCTAGCCTTAACTTTAGCTTTGCCTTCTTCTCTCCCACCAGTCTAGTCTCCCGTTACTCTCTTATGTCCTCTCACGTTGCTCCTCTCACCACTCTATTCTCAGCTTCATCTCTCTCCCTTCTCGCTCACTCTCACTCTCACTCTCTCACAGAACACTCTTCCCCCTATTCTTTATCTCCATGCACCCTTTCTCTCTCTCTCTCTCTCTCTCTCTTGTTTTCTTTCTATCTCTCTTCTGTCCTCATTTTTATTATTCTCCTCGCTCTCTACTTTTTCTCTCTCCCGTCTCTAGCCACTATTTATTATCCTCTTTTCCCTCCCATTCTCTTAGCTTTCTTTCCTCCATATTACTCGCTCTCTCTCCCGTCTCTCCACATACCATATTCCTCTCTCTCCTCTCACCCATCTCAAATTACTCTCTCTCTCTCTCGCTCTCTCTTTATCTGTCTCTCTCTCTCTCTCCCTCACTCTCTCTATCTATATTTCTGTCTCTTTCACTCTCTCTTTATCTTTCTCTCGCTCTCTCTCTCTCCGCCTGCAACCTTTCTACGATTTGTCTCTCCTGATTTTCTTTTATTCTTCTTACCTCTTGTTTTCTCTGTCTCCTCTCTTATCTTGCTCATCATTTTTCTCTGACTCATTTCATTTCTTCCTCTTTTCTCTGTCTCCTCTCTTACCTTCCTCGTTATTCTCCTCTGACAATTCTCCTCATTCTTCTCTAACATATCTCTCTGCCTCATTCCACCTCACTCTCCGTTCCGTCTTACATCTTCTCTCACTCCTTTCTCTAGCTCTCCTCTTGCCACACCTCTCCCATCTCACCATCGTCGACTCTTTTACCTTTCTCTAGTTTGCATTGCCAATTGAAATAGCATCAATTAACTCAACCTGTATCAAAAGTCTTCTTTATATAGAAATGCCTTTCGATTCGATTCGATTCTATTTTTTTTTTTTTTTTTTAGCCAATTGCATTTGGCAACAATGCGGAAGCCAATTCAAGTAGAGACAAAAGAAGCCAAACTTTCCGTTGGCCACACGCAGATAAAAACAACAAAAACAATAAAAACGCATTTCAGCATTCGATTCGTTCCATGGCTGGATGGATGATCTCATTTTCAATTGCAGAAAACTCATATTCATTTCATATACACATATATATACTCATTCTATATGATATATATATATATATATATATATATATATACATATATACAGTAGTCACATAGTCACTTGTCAACCGGCATAGCACACGCAGATAAGATGGTTAACTTCATACGTTTTTTTTTTTTTTTCGTTCAATCAAAAGACGCATACTAAAGTATATATATATATACACATTTATACTTTATATATATATATATATATATATATTCATAAATTGAATAAATATCTTTGGCATGCTGCCCGCCCACACGCACACACATGCAGACACTTTAAATGTTGCGTACAATTTTCTTTCTTTCTTTTTTATTAAATTTGGTATTTCAATTATTAATTTTCATGAACAGTTAACGGAATTATCAAAGCATTTGTTATCTAGAACAACATTGTTATACACATAATCATCATATAATCATATAATATTTATTTATATATACATTTCAGCAACTTTTTATATATAATTTCTTTTTTTCACAACAGACGCGACGCGCCGCACATTTTTACGGTTGCACAAGCCCAAGGAGACTGAGACTGTGACTGAGACTGCGACTGCGACTGAGACTGAAACGACACGAGCGCCGCAGCAATGCGTTCGACCACAAACAACAGCAGCAACAACAACAACGGTAAACAGCGAGCAGCGAGCAGCGAGCAGCGGCAGCGACGCTCACGACGACTACAAAGCGACGACCGCCGCCGATGTGTGGTAGCGACTCTCCCAAGCTCTATCTGTGTGCATGTGTGCGTGTGTGTGTGCGTGTGTGTGCTTATGGGGGCTGCTAGCATTGCCTCCCAGTGTCTGCGCTGCCCCGTTATGTGTGTGTGTGTGATGCTTGCAAGTGCAAGTGAAACAAATAAGAACATTGCAAGCGAGCATTCTAGACTGTCTAATGCGCGCCTCTGGCTTTAAAAAAAAATAGCTACATAAGCTATACGAATAAAAGGCTAAAATAGCTACATATTATTATTTATTTATTATTATATACTATTTGTCTTTTTTTATTTTATAGAGCCAGAGGCCAGGGGCTAAATGGCTAAACGATATTCAATTCCCTGACAACCTATTCGCAAATGTTCTACAGTCGCTGCCTATCAGAAGAAAATGATAAATTATACAGGACTCTAAACATTTGCAAACATATATAAATAAATTTTTTTTAACGACTTGCCACGCCTCTTTCAATAGAACTAGCCATAAAGCAGCCGAATTGTGTTTCAATTGCAAAAAATTTAATTACATTTGCTCTAAATACGTCATAGCTAAAATTTTTTAGCCTTATTTCCACGCCCATAATTATCATGGATATATGTATAAATTCACAGTAATCTATAGAACATGTTTTTAGTATTAGTTCTGAAATATTTCTTGGTATTAGCTAGAAACCTGAGCTCTGCTGTCAAAGACTGATGAATTGATCTTCTCTACAGATTTAACAAATAACATAATAATGATTAAAATTGAAAAAAAAAAATTTACAAATTGATAGTAATATGTAATATTTCAAATAGTACAATCTAGTTATATAGATAAACAATTTTGCTTATTTCTCAATCTTTTCGCTTTGCTCGATTTGTGACTCTTCCAAATGAGAGTTATAGAGAGTCAGAGAGTTCGAAAGTTCACATGCTATATATCCTATATATATTCTGAATATATGATTTAAACTTTCTTTATATTATTTCAATTTCATATGTAACTTTTATCTAATTACACAAAAGCCAATATACCCGCATTTACAGCTGCATGCAATCACACAAAGTGTATGAAAAACAACCCAAGTCAAAGGCAGCCAGGCAGGCGGGCGACAAAGCATCTGAGAGCTGAGAGTCGTACGATTATACAATGTGCGTTCGAATTAACCCCACATAAAAGAGAAGTCAACATATCGAATATATAATAATACAAGGTATATATATATTAATATATAAATTACTCAAAGTTGAATAGATATTTATGCCGCATCTAATGGGGCACACGATAAACCATTTATCCATAGCCCAAACGAACTCAAGTGCATACAGAGAATATGCTCAATGTAATGCAAACAAATGAAGTACTTTCGATAAGAGAAGGAAAGAAAAACTCTCACTGTAGACAGAGGGTCAGGATAATGTTAGTTGAGAGTGCGCATGTGCGCGTGCCTCGACTACAATGAACATCTGCCGAAGGGAAACGGAATATGCAGAAGGCGGCTGCAAGTGCTCATTAGCGATGACAATAGAGGAAGACTACAAACTACAAACAATTTCCAATAAAACAATTACAAATGCGCATAAATTTTAAAGAGAATCCAATAAGGGCGTAATGTTATGGCACTATATGGAAATCTGGGGGAATACATAAATAAACATGTGCAACATATCATTCCATGCAAAGCAAATCAGAATTTACAATTACAAATAGAATTACATAATATAATACAAATAAATATCCAGAAAACAATAATTTAATTGAAATGAAAATTTTGATATATTTCAATTCTTTATTTATGTTTCTATATGTAGAACATTTCTGCATTGATTCCAATCACGGAACTATAGAGTATATAGTTTTACCCCGATATACTACGTCTATTAGATATATATAACGAATTTTTGAATAATCTATAGAAGAAGAATTGATAATTTTATTACATTATTATTATATTATATTATTATAATCTTCTTCAAAGGTCTATTTATAGAGAAAGTCAAAATTGATTTCCTTGGCAAACTGAAAATCTAATCAACAAACAATTTATAGAAAATAGAGCATAACTAGCCTTTTGTGTTTCTCTCTTTCTTTCCAGTTCTTTAACTATATAGAAAGAGATTTTTTTTTAGCTATACAAACTTTATAATTTTATGGAACATTGATCTATACGTGTCTATATCTAAAATTCCAATTCTGTTAGCTGCTATGCTAAGAAATGTTTCTGTTATCAAAGTTATAATAATTACAAGTTTAGCCACGTTTCAACTGTTTCGTATCATAACAAGAAATCTTAAAAGTATATCAAATTTTAAATATATCACATAAGTCTAGCAAATGAAATCAGGGCAAAATATTATTTCTATTATATTTACATTACAGTATTTTAACTTTTAGTTAACAAATCCAATTCCCCCAGTTGACAACAAACTTTTCAAATTTATGTCACAAATAATTTGAGTTATCTCATCGTTCTCTGCGCGTTTCACGAATGTCTTTTTTTTTTATTCACAAACAGCTGAGTTATACTAGATGAGTAAGGTCATTTTGATCATTGGTCAATTGTGTAAACAGCAAGCAGAGATGCCTCTTAAAATAGTAATTTAAACGAACGAGTAACGAATGGGGGAAATTTATTGAAGAAAAAAAATAATTAAAGCATGCTTTTAGGTGCTTAATAAAAAAAAAACTTGATTAAAGTTGAGCTACTGGGAAATTAGTATTTTTCAAATAAATTTATCTTTATTATTAACTAGAAATTGAAAATTGTTCTCTTTAATGTGCGTCCACTGTACTTGGCCAGCTCAACTGCTGGGCATGACTCATCGACCTCACACACTCACAGTCTTCTCTATGAGACATTCATTTCACCTCCCACCTCGCGACGTTGGCTAAATTCGCGCCAAGCGAACGCAAATTAGCGAAAAACAAAAAAAAACAACTTTGAACTTTTTTCCGACCACCCTCGGCTTAGATATATATATATGGCCTCCCACTTGCCAGTGGAGACAATTCAAGTAATTCTCGCTAAACAACAATAAAAATAAATTTGTCACTTGAATTCTCCGTGTTTATTCGAGAAAACAGCAAACTGCATTGGTCAGACAGAACCCATAGAATGGGTCCTTACATCATTTGTTTATCTTATCTAATCTATCTTTAAACTAAGAGTTGACGACTTATAAATATACTATTTATAATTATCAGTTCAGTTTAGTTCAGTTTAGCATTGACAAAAATTAAAGATCTATATAGATTGGCATATCTTAATATCTATATCATCTCTCTATGCATATATTACTTTTAAAATCAATTGACATATTTAATATCGCAACGCATCGTAATTATGTCAGCAAGCAACAGAGATTTATGTCTTCTACTCCCGAGCATAGGGTGATCTTACTCCAGCAGCAACAACAGTTCGCACCACATGTGGTAAATAGCTAATTAAAGACATGTGACCCCTTTTTATACTCTATCTCTCTCTCTCCCTCCCTCTCTCTCTGCCTCTACACATTGAAAGAGGGAGTTTTGTTTTCTGGCAAATGTATGTAATATGCAGATGCAGAAGCGGCATAGAGTAGATAAGTTCTTGATCTTGATTTGACATTATATATGATCAATATGTATTATATCCCATAATTAATATAGATTATACCATGTCTATCAGCTGGTGAACTTTCTGTCTCTTTCTTTCTTATAAGCAACATAATGAGCTGAGCTCAACTATCGAAACGAAAATCTGAACTAGATTTTGTTGACAATGTAGACAATGGAAAATCCATTCTATCTAAAGACTTCCAATTATATTTTACTATGAATATTTCTAATTTAGTTCGCCTACCCCAGTTAGGACTTTAACACTTACCCATCTTGATATAGAAATTAAAATTGTATTTTTTTTTTAGGCATAATTGAAAGATTGAATTTGATATTCTAATTAAATAAGTATTATAAATATTTTCGGCTTTGTACCTTTCTCACTTTAACTAATATCGATAAATATCGATATTCATAAATTGATTTATTTAAATTATTAATAATTAAAATTTTATTTTTTACGCAGAATTGAAAGATCGAATTTGATATTCTAATTAAATAAGTATTATAAATATTTTCGGCTTTGGACCTTTCTCACTTTAACTAATATCGATAAATATCGATATTCATAAATTGATTTATTAAAGAAAAATTTCCATAGTAAATCATATTAAATGCTTAGCAACTATATTAATAAATATCACTAGCCATACAAAACATATGGTTGTATGGTTACTGATATTAGATAATGATTATGAATAATCCGAATTAGCATATTGCCCTCACACTCCGTAATTGATTCATTTCAAATAGCAGCATGGGTGCTGGACTCACGTGAATGCTAAATTAAATATATATATAGAAGCAAGATTAATCAAACCTGTTCTTATAGCGGGTAGTAACTATAGTAAGAACAAATACAACTTATGCATAAACGCTTAGGATTGTATAGGCTGCTCTTACTATAGCTAATGATAGATATAGGAGCTCTGTAAATACTCTAGGATAACTCCTAGTCTATCACTATCACAACTAGAAAACGCTTACTTAATTACATATGCTTTATGTCCATATGCCCTTACGATCCATACGATATATGGCAAGTGCTCAAGCGCCAACAAATGAGATACTCAACTGTAATAGATTGTCGCATTGTGCCTGGCTGGGGCGGACAGCTGCCACGCCTCAGCATATTGACAGCTCATCATATATAAGAAAATGTTTTGCTTGCAACTCTCTATGGGGAAACTCTATCTAGCAATGACTCTGACATATGTTGCAACTTCAATTCACGCGCCCCTCAGCTGCTGTCAGCTAGATTTTCCAAAGTGACAGCCAGAAAATTACAACAACAACAACAACACAACTAAATATGTCACAGATAACATTGTTCAAATGCCAACAAACCAAAACTATCCACAAAAAAAAAAATGTAAGTTATGAAAATTGCGTAAAGTTTTTCCTTTCGTCAAATTGAGTGAAAGTCTTTTTCCAGCCACAGTGCGTAATAACCGGGCGCACAAATGCGGAATTGTCTACGCGCTCCATAAGATACAATTAATCAATTCAGTGCGCTGCGGGACCAACGCAACGGGTTCGGCGACAATCTACCCAACAGCAACAATAACAACAACAACAACAACAACAACAACAACAACAACAACAATAACAAGTTCAAGCAGCAACAATTAAGAGTGCTCTAGTCGAACGGGCACGACTAGAAGATATCCTATATATATATATGACATCTATTATATATTTAACTATTGCTCTAACATTCAAATCCTTAAATATCATATCATATCATATATGAAATAAATATGACATCTATAATATGTTTAACTATTACTCAAATATACTATGAGCTGGAACGATCTACAGTAGAATCCGGTTATAACGACTACGCTTATAGCGTTCGTATGTTTATTGCGACTTAAATTCTGGTCCCCAGACAAACTTATATGAGCAAAATTTATATGGTTATAGCGTCGACCGGGTATTACGACGATCCTTTGAGCGTCGTTATAATCAGAATTTACAATATATCCATTCTGGAAAAAGTATTGAGAAAACTTCATGTTTAATTTATCTTCTCTATATATACTCGTAGATAGATATACCCAAAAACAAAACCCATGTCTAATATTAATTTTAATTGCTTTTACTATAGAAGTTTCTACAGAATTCATCGATTAAAATAAACTACAACACGGAGAACTAAGGGTACAACTAGCTGCAACTTCTATAGCTCTTATATACTCTATATATAGTCTTTTCTTGTTATTATTAATTAATTTGTTTATATTTTTATTTATTTATATTTTTTATTTATTTATTTAGTTTATTTATTTCTTAATTTTTTAAAATTTATTTTTAAAAGCTTTTTTATTTCCCAAATATATTATTATTATCTCGAAGTCTCGAAGTCTTGTCCTTGTATATGCACAACGTCATGCACAAAGCCAATATACTCCTTTCTGATTTCTTAAGCAAACATTAAATACGTCAATTGGCCACACACATTACCATTTATGTATGTTATATGCATTTAATGGAAAACGTTTCCCAATCAAATACACAGACAAACTCTCAAAGCCTAAACTCAAAACTTTGATATTTCATTAGAGTTTCAACCGGTTTTTGGCACTCATCCGTAGTTTTCACTTTAACGAAATGAAGATTGAAGATTGTACTTAAGATGCAATAATTGACAAGTCGCCAAGACCTCCAGCCACAAGACAAGCGACAACAAATTGGTTAAACTCCAGCTGACTATGTGACGGTTAATGGAGTTTTTTTTTTTCGAATAAGTCAAAATGTTTTCACATTAACAATAAATATTTTTTTTTTTTTAAATATTTGAGACCGAATAGGAGTTGCCCTAAAGTCTTTTAGATTGTAGTCATATATGGATTATAGTCTTATTATACATAAATATATATCTTAACCACTCAATAATTTGTTGCCATCTATAAAGCAGTTCGACGTCATCTATTGAATCATCTATCGAGAGTTGTACTACAGAGAGTCACACGATCTCTCCCTTTCTTTCGCTCTCTAATTTATAGCTTTATAGTTGTATTTTTATAGTATTCAACATTGAGCAGCATTGTGAAATAAGCTAATACAAAGGTCTTAGCATTTGCTCATTGCCAGATGAGGATCGTGGCTTGCATATATTTGTTTAACTAAAATTAATTTAGTATGATAAAAACCAATCATAAAGACATAGTGAAGTGCAAGTTATTCCTCGAACTGATATAATAGAAAAGATGATTTTCCTACATTTATAATATAGTATTTATAAAGAATTTCATATATAATGGAAGTCATCCATATTAGCATGCAAATTTGGTGACTCTAGCTGGGAAAGGTTTCATTATGCTTGAATAGCTATGGCATCATATCGATTTTAATCGCTAGAAAATAGTTATCGATAAGTAATACATGGTTAAGGCACACTATAGCTGCGCTCACTTATATTTATATTGATATCAATGTAGATATCGAGTGCATATATACCTATATATATGCATATTTATAGTATCTACAATATCTATAATATATAGATATGCATATTTATCACCTGAGTTCGAACACGCCTCCTTCTGCCTCTTACCTATATAGCAACAACAATATTTTACAGTGTTTAGACCTTTTTCTCAGTTTCAGCTTATAAACTTGGAATAGATAATGATACTATCATATATATTATATAACAAACTATTCATTCTGTATATATATATATATATCTACATATATCTCAAACTAAAAATAGTTCCACAATTTCATAAAAATAGTATAAAATTTATGCATATAAACTATTATTTATTTAAATATAATCGAGTTATAAATCAATAGATCTAACGATCTTACATAGTTTTGATTCATGCACGGGCATGCCCGAGATTACAGCTGCTTGTATATAGCTTATGGGCGCCCATGACACATATGTGACTAAGCCAAGATTGGAATTGCATTTGACGTGTGACCACTTGGCCAACTGAGCACGAGCCAGACGCAGAAGAAGCAGAGAATTCCATTGAAATACAAAGCGTGTCAATTATTTCGTAATTAGCAAGTTGCATGGGAAATCTCATGATGTACTACGAATGCAATATAATATAATATATAGAGATAAATATATATATTCATCTATATATATATATATATATATTCAGGCAGGCCCCTAGGCAACACTGACCTAGCGCAAAAGCTAAGAACAAAATGCTTAGACGTAGCTAGTGATTATCATTGTTTATTATTATTATTGTTGTTATTGATATATAAAATGAATGAACATAGAAATTTGCCTAGATAAAGGCTAGGAGAGTATAATAGTTATATATATATATATATATATGTATGGAGCTTAGAAAACTTTTTACTTAAATCAAAAAAAAAACAAAACTTTTACTTAAATTTCGAATAGATCTATGCAGCGCAATCGCGCGATTGATAAAATAATATATAGCCCGTTTCCGAGGACTTGTGTATGTCCGAGGTGAGGCCGTAGAAATCCTCAATGGTCGAAGCTTCGATCTTATCAACCATGTCATCGTCAAAGAGCAGCCAGAGTCCATGACTCTTAACAATGCTTATGTAATGGCCACGATTCGGGCCCGAGCCACAGTGTATTACGACTGCAGTCAGATCGTAGAGTCGATCCGGATTGACAGCATCATCCGAGGTATTGAACAAACGCAACTCAAGCGGAAAGACAACACGATGCGATACCTTGATATGCCGATTGAATTGCTCCATATACTTGAAGCGCTTCAGATGCAACGCCAATATCATTGGCAACTTCTTGACGCGCATGCGCTTCTGCGCCTCCTGGTAGCTGCAGCAATTGTCGCACTTGAACTTGTTGTCCGAGCAGAGGGTTTCCGTATTGCTGAAACAGCGCAAGCAATGCGTGATCGATGTATTCTGATCCACGTCCACTTGTAGATCAAAGAAATTCTCATCCTTGCTGCTAACAGTCTCACAGTTCAGGCAGCGTGTCTCCGACGTTAGGATTCCCTGAAAGATCTCATGCACCCAAGTGGGTTCCGTATTGGCTCCGTTCGTTTGTCCAATTGGCGTAGTGGTCGCCGTAACGCTGCCATTGCCGTCCAGAACGCTCAGCGAGCCCGTCGAGTTGCTGCAATTGCCATTCGAATTCGAAGTCGATGTGGAATTTGATGAATTGGAATTCGAACTGGATTTCGCATTCGTTGCATTACCATTGCCCGCCGCCGCCGCTGCTGCTGGGCCGCTGGCTAAGGACGGCACACTCGACGATCCGGCAGCCATTGTCTTGCCATTGTTACGTTCCGCCAGAATTATTTCATTGATATGATTGATCAGAAAGTTTAGAAATTCATGTGCATCCTGCTGCATATAGTTGTCAAACTCTTCCTTCTCCTTGCGCAATCGTGTGATGAACTTTTTCGGCGCTATCGAGCCAACTTTCTTCTTCTGCGTGGCAATGCTATAGAAGAGGTCCGCCAGGCAGGAGAGCAGCGTTTCCTTGGGCCTCTTATTCTTGGCCTTGTACTCGAGCACCTTTTCGCGAAAGGGCTTGCAGAAGTAGAGCGCCTGCAGCACCGAATTGCTATAGCATGTATTCCCAAAGTTAACCAGCCCGAAATAGTGCTCATTGGGCGGAAACAGTTCGGAGCCGATCTCACGCTCCAGCTGAGATACGTTGGCGCCCATGGTAGCTAATGGCGCTGCCGCGGCACAGCGGTACAGAAAACCCCACACTGTGTATGCTTACGTGTTTTCTCGTATTGTTAGCCGATTCGATAAGTCGATAAGTAGCATTCATTAATTGTTTATCGTTATCGACAAAATGTGTTATTGTTATCTTTCTTTCTTTCTCTCTTTTCTCTCTGTCTCTCTCTTTCTCTCTCTTTTTTTCTCGCTCTAGTGGGCCTATTCAGCTCGATTCGATTTTTCTATAGAGATCTTTTTTATTTTTCCTGCCAGCCGCGCAAAACACTTTTCTATTTACTTTTTCTTTATCTTTTCTTTTTTTCGTCTGAAAATAAATAATTTTGAAGAGGGGAATCACGTGAGTTTCTTTCGCATAAACACAAACAACAAAAATAATAAAAATATTTAAGGTTTTCTGCACTCTCGCTCTCTCTCTCTCTCTCTTTTATTTGTTTCATTTGCTTTGTTGTTGTTCCTCGAAATTTAAAACTAAGATTTTTGTTAATTAATACAAAAAAAAAAGAAAATGGTTTAAATAACTAAAATGGGAAATGTGAAAAGAAAATTTTGGATATGAAATATTCTCTACGTAAAAATCCCCTCTCAAAAAATATATTTTCAAACATTTTGTTTCACAATTTCAATTTACAATTTTTGATTTCAAGAATTTGCATTGATTTTTCTGTTAGTTGTCAAAAAAATATATTTAAATTTATTCAAGAATTTTTTTGTATGTTAAAAGCAACCAAAAAATTAGATGTAAAATGTAATAAGAAAATTAATGTTTACATATTGATTTTTCAGTATTTTCTCCTTGCTCCAGTCAGTATATATTGATCCTAATCGAACAATCTTGATGAATGAGTTAAAATATATCAAATAGGGTTTTCCTTATAGATATGGTTTCTTTAGTTTAAACGGTTCTCAAGTTCTATCTCAAAAACTCAAATTGATATATCGATATTTATCGATATTATTCATTAAGTTGAAACGGACAAACATCACTAAGTAGACTCTGTTCATTGTAAGATTTATCTGCTCTCCCTCTCTCTCCCTCTCTGCACCCCTCTTTTATGGTTTCAGTCCAATAGAATATATATATATATAGTTATATATATTAAGCTCTTGATTTTGTTTTCATTATAATACCATGAGTCATGGCCAATAGTTAATTGATACACTTTGCATGTGATATTGGATCTATTTAATATAGCTATCGGATGACTAAATGTACTAAAATAGTATAATTTTTAATGACAGTTAATGGCTCCGGCCGGTGACTTTTCTTTTTTGCCGAGAACCGTTGGAAGTGCGCTGGGAAATTTCCGAGCAACTGCAACACGAATCACTGACGTGTGCCGATCTTACATCTGGCGGCGTGTCGTGTGCCATGGGCAATGCACTCGACACCCAGACGCGACTATAAAAGTCAATGTACGATCAGGTCTTCGACTCAATTCAAAATCAAGAACTATCAGACAAAGTGACAGAGACTCAAGTGATCAGATAAACGCTAAGCTTCAAGTTTTATTGCTTATCAACTCTACAGTTAGCCAAAGCCCTCGGCAGGATTAGCCCAAGCTAAAACTAGAAGAGACTTTTCTTCAACAGATCTACAGAACTACATCACATTGGAGCAAATTTCACTCACTTTCGCCAACAACAGCCAAATATATGCTGTACTCCAGAAAGGAATCAATTACAATTATGAGCGACATCCAGTCGAGACAGTAAACAATCTATCCGGAAAACTACTCAAAATTCTGGCCTAAGCACTACAAAATATGTTTATTTGCTAAACGTATACTCTACGATATCATTAGGCTATAAAGAAGTTAATCACAATTATGAACAATATCCAGACGACACAGTAAACAATCTAACCGGAAAACTACTAAAAATTCTAACTTAAATACCAAAAAAAAACATGTTTATTTGCTAAAAAATATTCTTAAGTTAAAACATCAAGCCAAATAGCTGTTTTGTGATATAACAATAGTTTGCATTTAATATTTAAAGTTTATAGTTTATAAGTGACAAAAATGTGTGCACAAAATAAGTTTTAAATAAATTACATAAAGAAAAAAAAACAACGAAATTCCCTTACTTAATTCAAACTTGATGAAATTCAACTGCTAAAAGCATTTACGACGCACTTAGATTACACTGGACAACAAAATTATTTGATATATAATTTTTAATATTTAATAAGAATCAAGTTTTTAAAATGTATATTAAATTGGAATTGTTTTACTATTCTTTCAACAAAAACCTAGAGTATTTTGGTTTAATCCATCGTTGTCTGCCAGTTTCAGAATTGTATTTAGGTATACTTGGTATACTTTCCTATATAACCCTCTGCTAGCATAACCTCTGAAGTTTTGCATACAGAATATTATATATATATAATAAAAACAATATATATAATTTACTGAAAATCTACTTTCTAACTCATACTTATAACTTGGACCTAGATTATAGTTCCTTGACAAATGAGAAATGCTTCAAAAGAAAGTTGTAGTACTTAAAAATATCTTAACCTCAAAACATTCTTTATTGTATAGAAGCTCGAAAATGTCCATAAAATACATTCACACTTGGCAAGAGCAAGAGATGAAAAGTAGACTAAAATCTCTTGCCTAAACCCATAATAGATAAGCTAGTTGCATTTCTATATACATATATACATTTCTATATTTATCCAGACATTTTCCCATAGTGAAAAGCCTTTCAATTTATTTATTTCCCCTGCACTACTTAAGCACTACCTAGACTCATCGGCAACTCGCTTGGATCTGGATTTTTTCCAAAACTCTCTTCGGCTATTGAATTGCTTTGGATCTGTAACGCCCAACGTCTAGCCTGCTCAATTTCAATGGGTATTTCTATGAATTGCTAACGAAGCATCGACGACTATAAAACTGACTGAACTACGAATCGAACGAACAGTTCAATAGCAAAAATGCAGCCAGTTGTAAGTAGTTAACTGTTCAATCAACTATAGCGGATACTTAATTTTTTTTTTTTATTACTTCGCTAGATTTTCTTTACGATTCTGTTGTTGGGATGGGTGGCTATAGAGGCACACCCCTTGAATATGAATTCTCTGACAAACTCAAGTGCAACGGAAGATCTCTTGATCACAGCTCAAGCAAAGTCTAAAGTGAAAACTGGAGTTCATATGGATATCTATGAAGACATGATAGTTGATAAGACAACAGCAATGGAACCCTCCTTAAAGCCCAAATCTTCCACAATTAATTCCAGTTTAAAGACCAGGAATAAAACAGAAACAGCTGAGAGTAAAGCAATTGATAAGGCAACAACAATGGAACTCTTAAAGCCCAAATCAACCACAATTGATTCTATCCCTAAAATCAAAGTTGAACAACGAATTGATGAAGATACAACAGCTATAAGGAAGCTTGCAACGGAACCCTTGCAAGCCAAGCCAAGCCCCAGCCCAAAAGCATTGGAAGAAAATATATCAACTCAAGGCAAAACAACAGTGGAAAGCTTGAAGTCCACTTCCGCAACCAACTCTGATTATGATCAAAATCTAACAACTGCTATGACACCCATAGCCATTGAGCCCAGATTAAGTGCTACGCTCTTGAAAATTCTAACACGTATCGGCTAAGTTCATTCACAATATAATAATCTCACTAATTAGATAAAGCCAATTACATATGACAATTAGCTGCATTTCAATTGGGAATTATCTAAGAGTTTGCATTAATTAAATCATAATATAAGTTTACATAGTATTAAAGTGAAAACTTTTCCAAAAGTCAACGTGATTTTCCCCTCTGTAGTTTATTTACGTAATCAAGTAGTAATCAAAATAGTTATTAATGTCAATCTTGACTGGCGGTCAATGCAATCGGAAAATCGAGCTCTAAACATCAAAACAAAACAGGTGAGAATAATGTAGTCGGGTATAAGCAACTACATAATAAACTAAACTGGAGTAGGAAAATTTCTTAAGTACTCAACTTACAGATCCTAACTCTGAGAAGCTCGAGTTTATTCCCTAATTCCTACGCCTTCAAGGGTTTTGGATCATAATTCTCTATAGAAGTTACAAAGTAAAGCTAGACAGATAGATGGACATTTAAATATTCCTTAAGTTGATATTTGTATCAGATAGTAATATATCAAGACATATACATAATTAGATATAGATTTAAAAAATATTCCCCACTTCCTACAATTATTCTAAAATATTCTAAAAAATATTTCCATACACAATCAATATACTCCTTTACCCCTCCTGAGCGTGCATCGTTATATTAGTTTACATTAGAAAACTTGTTTTTCCGTTCAAACTATAGAATAAACAGTGCTCATTCAATAATTTCTGATTCCGAGTTTCTCAATTGCAACCGGTTGAACTTGTTTGGAGTACTATATGGAATCACGATCGATAGAATTATTGTTGGTACGGCACATATCAAATATGGATAGAAAAATTGTAGACACGTTTAGTGCATTGCATGTGCTTCAACTAGAATGTTGAAAGGAATCGCAGTGAGTATTGCAATTGTGAAATTGTGAATCGAGTTGTGAAATAAGGAACTTCACAGTTATTGTGTTTCTTGCTGCTGCTATGCGGGTATATCAAGCGTAATTATGCCGATACCAAAGTGTTTTACGAATTTCAGTAAGTTTTCCGAAAACTCATTGACATTTGAGCAATAAAGAAAAGTAATTCTTTATTGACATTCGCAGCATACGCGAACCGAAAAAGGAACCCAATGAAACAGCTTTGCTCAGCGCTTCGAGCAACAACAAAACGGACGTAAAGCCCGCTCCGATTATAACAGGCAATCGCAGTTCGAGTAGCATATTGATTGGCAAGGATGAGAACTCAACCAACAGCGTCTATAGGGAGACAGCCTTCTACACAGCCGACGATAGTGGCTATCATGTCACATACAACATCAGCATCGAGCCACTTGACCCGGACACACGGTTAATGGGCAAAACTCTAAAAGTGGTCGTAGGCTAACGGCAATTAACAGTATTATAGAATTGTCTATAACTGGATGTAGGGAGTAAGAATATACGAGCAACTAATATCTGAAGAATATAATTATTTATTCAAATAAACCACGTGAACAGACTGAGGCTGTTTTACAGTATAGAAAATCTCGATTTCTGCATGAATATCGTAAACAGTATTCATATATCGTAAACGATATTCATAAATATAAACTGGGTTTTTTTTTATAGCAAACTATTATTATAAACGGATATTCATATTGCAAACATTCATTCAATATCGTAAATGGATATTTATGTAGCGTAAACAATATGCATATATGGTAAGCGATATTCATGTATCAAATATCATCAAGAATATTCATATATCGTTAGAAGATACATTTTTCCTATGAAAATTAATTACATATATCGTAAATTACACATTCATAAACGATATTTGTTTATCTTAGGCAATATATCGTAAACGATATTCATATTCATCATGAACAGATGGACATTTATATTTTGTCAACAATATTCTAATATCACATACGATATTCATATATCGTATACGACATTCATATATCGTATACGATATTCATAGATTTATATAATATGCATATATTTTCTTACCGTTTGTGAAGTTTCTTTTATTACTGCGTTGCTCCTCACACAATGCTGTAAATAATTTCTAGTCAAACACTTTTCAGGCAAATTCCGAATGAGCTACCCCAGAGGCTGCTTCAATTAGAGACGCCAGTCGTTCAAAGTGTTACAGAAATTTGAGTAGAACAAAATCTATTGTTTTTCCTGCAAAAAAAAAAGAAGACAACAAAAAGAATTGTAAATAAGGGATACATTAATTAGACGTAAATAGTAGACAAACAAACAGCTTAAATGAGGAAAACACAAATTTTCATTATATACACATTCACAATTTCTCTGTATTCGCTCGTATGTAAAATGATCCCAACCTTGCCCAGCGCTAAGCAACTGAGAAAATCATAGACTAAAAGCGAGAGGCAATGCAAAATTATAAAACAAATAAGTGAGAGTGCTTGAGGCGGGTGTGCACGACTAGGAGATACTCTTAGACTGAGACTTAGGTAGAGCTGCCTTTTGCTACCGACTTGGATTTTGTATATAGGAATGAAGATTCAAAATTGATAATATTCGAAAATACAGTACTTATTACAAGAGCCTAGGTAGCTCTACCTATTGGTAAATCTAAGTTAAAGCTACGTTTTGATACCGGACTGCGCTTAACGTATTGAGATGGGCAAACGAAGTTATTGAGCGAGTATCATTATAATTAAACGAATTTAGTTTCTCGTGTGTCACAAAATCAATATAGACCATTTGCTAAAGTTCAATGTTTACAGGGTATATACTCTATACTACCTTGTGGGTCAAGTGCGCGAGAACCAACGAAAAAAAAAAAATACAAAAAACACATTGATGATCAAAGTGAGAGTGAGAGAAGAACAGCGAATTGAATTGGGTCAGCGGGGTTATTAAAATGGAGAGCAAAAAATTTGTTGCAACGGTTAATAAAGCTAATTAATTAATCAAGCGAGCAAACTGACGAGGCTGATGAGACGCACGACGATAAGCAGCAGCCGCCCCAAGTCAAAAATCGACGCAAAGCTCAATTCGAGCTTAGTTTTCTATCAACAACTAAACGAAGCGCATCAACGATACGTGAAATGGATCTTAGCAAGCAGCTGCTTTTAGTGCTAGCATTAATCTCGCTGGCCGGGATTAGCCTGGGAGTTAATCCTGTGGCAAACAACTATACGACGGATATCTTGCGCTTAGCCAAGGCGGCGCACATCAAGGCCTACCTGAGCACGGGCGAACCTAAGCCGTGCGAGAACTTTTACAACTTTGCCTGCGGCAATTGGCCGCGTTTGCATCCCGCACGACTGCACAACAAGAAGACGAACTACCTCGAGGAGCTGCAGGAGCTGTTTGTGCGCAAGAGTGCGGACATGCTGAAGAGCAGCAAGACGAATGCCGACAGCAGCGCCGATCGTCTGCTGAAACGTTTCTATATCTCCTGCCACGCCCAGGCGAATGATACGCGCTCTGCACTGGAGGCTCTGCTCCAGGTGACCGACTTCCGCGGCGGCTGGCCAGAGATTCGTGTGCCGTCGTGGTACTACTACGAATACGATTGGCTGCAGGCGGTGGCCATGCTCAAGCGACGTCTGGGCGTCGATATATTCATTGGTCTGGACGTTGTGCTGGACTACAAGGAGGAGCACATGCATCGGCTAAAGATCGGCGCACCTCAGCTGCCTCTGGGTCATCGTCGTCAATATCTGGATGCAGCCTTCCATGAGGCACGCGAACGCTACGAGGCGACCATTCGCCAGAAGCTCGAAGGCTACTTCCCAGAGCAATCGGAGCGCTGGCTGAATGAAGTCGCCGCACAAGTGCTGCGGATCGAGCAGCAGCTGGCCAAGGGATTGCCACACAATCCAGCACTCACGATGGAGCAGACCACACGACTTCGCACTGCGGCCGAGATGAAGTCGGCCTATGGCAGCTACGTGGACGTGAGTCGCTATTTGCAAATGATCTACAACGATACGCTGTACGTGGATCTGTATGAGACGCCGGAGGACTATATGTCCAATCTCGTGGATGTTATACGTAATACACCAAAGCTACAATTGGCCAACTATACCATCTGGCGTGCCTTGGACACCCTCGATCAAGCACGTGTGCCGCGCAACGCACAGCCGGGCATCTGGTGTGTGCAGCTGGTGCGTCAGTATTTCCCGCAGCATCTGGAGAGTCTGTTCCATCACAACTTTAACAATATGCAAATGATCAATGAACTGCAGTCCACTTGGGCAGATATTAAGCGCGTCTTTCGCGAGGATCTGCAGGCATCCACAGATCTGCACTGGCTCACGCTCGAGACCCGACAGAAGGCCATTGCCAAGCTGGAGGCACTGGACCTGCAATTCCGGACTCACGACGATACGCAGCTGATACGGCAAATGTACGGCTTGAATCTGCATCAGGATCAGTTCTATGCGAATCTGGTCAAAGTTCTGCAATGGCGCACACAGCGACATCTGGCCAAACTCGTCGAGGAGCCCAAGCTGACGGACAAAGTTTATAAGGTGCCGCACTATGAGCTGACCACCAATAAGATGCAAATTCCAATCACCTTCCTACAAGCGCGCTTCTTCTGGGATCCCGTCTATCCGAATGCCCTCAAATACGGCACCATTGGAGTGCTGCTGGCTCGCCAAATGCTCCATGGCTTTGATGATGTGGGTCGGCGTTACGATCGACACGGCTATCGCAACAATTGGTGGGATGTCGTCTCGGAGACTTCCTATTTACGTCGCTCCCAATGCTTTCAGGAGCAATACGCCGTATTTGTGCAGTTCAGAGACAAGCCCGTGCAGGACAAAGGACTACTGAGTCGCATTGTGGCCGACAATGGTGCCCTAAGCATCGCCTATCGCGCCTACACCAAGTGGCTGAAGAACTCTGCTGAAACCTCAGCGATTTATCAGCGAGAACGTCTACCACTACTCGATCATACAGAGAACGAACTTTTCTTTTTGGCCTATGCACAGCTCTATTGCTCCGACTATCCGGAAACCGTTGAGCTCTACGAGGAGCTACCCGAACCGTTCCGTGTGAATACGGCTCTTTCCAACTCCGAGCAGTTTGCCCATGCCTTTAGCTGCTCCAAAAGCGATAAGCTCAATGCTCGCTTCAAGTGCGCGCTCTATTAAGACATCATTTTTCTATACACACACACTTTCATATATTAATATATATATATATACTCTACAAGTCCAATAAAGCTATGCACATGTTAGACTTTGCATGATTTTTATAGGGTAGCGAGGGTATATTGGGTAGAGAAGAGTGAAGAGTGTGTAGAGTGACTAGAACAGTCATGTTTTCCTGTCCTGTCCAACCCTTCATCATTCAGTTAGACCCTTGCATAGGGGCTATAGGCTATATGCTATCTATAGTAAGTCATCTTCTTTGTCATTCAGGGTATCTGCTAGTCGTTCAGTTCTAACTATATCATTGTTTCTTCTCTTCCAGCATAAATACATTCAAGATTTTATTTTACTCGCTCTCTCAGTCATGTTTTCCTGTCTGTTCGCCCAACCCTTCATCAGTTAGTTAGACCCTTGCATAAGGGCTATAGATTATATGCTGTAAGTCATCTTCTTTGTCATTCAGGGTATCTGCTAGTCGTTCAGTTATAACTATATCATTGTTTCTTCTCTTCCAGCATAAATACACTCAACATTTCATTCTACCCACTCTCTCTCTCTCTCTCTCTCTTTGTCTTCTTTGATAACCTCGGCATGAACTACGACGCTCTTATCAGCCTTCAGTTGAGGCCGAGAGCTTAGCGGCAACTGCTCAGAGCAGTAGTTGAGAGCAATTCAAAGATGTAGCAGCATGTTAGAGTCGGGCTATATACAAGTTCTGCTCACGTTGATGCTGTTGCTTGCATTAGCTGGTCAAGCACCTGGCGATGATGATAATGTTGGCTTTCAGCGCGTCTATCAAACGGAGGAGACGGTGCGTCAGAGCAAAGCGCAAGAGATGCGTCGTCATATCAATCTGAGAGCGAATCCCTGTACGGATTTTTATGAATACGCCTGCGGCAATTGGGAGACAGAGACAACGAGGCAGCTGAAGCTCGAGCATCGCATCTATATTGAATTGCAGCGTCTGCTGGAGGAGGCCATGCAACGCAAGGATAGCGGCTTAGTGCGTCAGGCCAAGGAATTCTATCAATCGTGCCTGATTGCCGAGGCTCAGCGCAGCCAGCAGCAGGACTTCCTCAGCGAGTTCATACAGCAAAATGGCGGCTTTCCGGCGGTGCCGGGCGCCAAGTGGAGCGCATATAATCGAGAATATAATTGGGCGCAAATTAGTGGAAGATTGAGACGTAACTATGGCATGGACATATTGATTGGATTGCGTGTTAGTTATAATTATGCCAGCGTGCAGGAGAACAGCATCTACCTCAGCGAGCCCTCCACTCTGTTGCCCAACGAGCTGTGCAGCAAGCGACGTCTCAATAGACTCGATGCGGCCTATGTGGAAATTGAGCATCTTGTGACGGAGCAGCTGAAGACCTGGCTGGCCATGGGCAATGAAGAGTCGGCTCGCTTGGCAGCTGAGATAATTAGCTTTGAGCTAGAACTGTGCGAGGCTATGCAAGGCCTTGAGCCATGGGATGCTGAGCTGCATCTCTATACGAAGAACTTTACCCGCAAGACTCTGGCTGAACTGGGTCAAGCCTATGGCTTGGATTTCGAGACCTATGTGACGAATGTCTATGAGCAAACGGTCTTCAGACCCGTCTATATGGCAGCTCCAAACTATTATCGTCAACTCCAACGCACGCTGAGCACACGCAACGGCACTCAGATTGCCAATTACATCATGTATCGAGCCGTTGCTGCATTAACATTTCCGCTTGGGGATACGCCGGAGCACAGGCCGGCTCTCTGCTTGGACAGAGTGAGGCAACTGGTGCCCAGGGCTCTGGGTGAGCTCTATGCAGCGCGTTACGCCCTGGAGGAGTCGAAGCAACAGCAGCTGCTGCAGCTCTACGATCATCTACAGGAGGCACTGAAGCGTAGCATCAGCGCCGAGTGGCTAGAGGAGGGCAGTCGACGCATAGCTCAGCGCAAGCTGAGTCTACTGAAGCTATCAATGCCCAGCTATGACCTGCCTGTGATACTCAAGCTTCAGTTCGAGCGCAACAATTATTGGCACAATCTGCGACAGCTGATGGGCCAGGTGCAGCTGCAGCAGCAGAAGCGCGAGGCCGAAGAGAATCTCCCGTTGCCAGCCGATCCGGTTGAGGCCTACGAGACTCGGGTGGTTTATCGACCGTTGCAGCGGCGTCTAGAAATGGGCTGGGCGCTGCTGCAGCCGCCGGAGTACGATGAGCGCTACGGCCACGCCCAGCGCTATGCCACGCTGGGCGTTAGCCTAGCCCATCCACTGGTCTCCGCTTTCGATGAGCTGCACTGGTCAGCGGGTTTGCTCGAGCACGACAATTGGGACGCATTGACCGCCTGGCGGTATCACAATCGCAGCGAATGCTTTGCTCGCCAGGTCGAGGCGTATCTGCAGCGCAATGAGACCGCTACGAAGCAGCTGATAAATCGCAGCGCTGCCTTAAATGTCGCCTTCAATGCCTATCTCAATTGGCTGAGTTTGCAGGCGCCCAACAATGATTTTGTGCGGCTATCGAAGGAGACTCTGCCTGGCCTTAACTACTCCAATACGGCGCTCTTCTTCTTGGCCTTTGCCCAACACCACTGCCAGCCCAAGCAGAGGGAGGAGCATCGCTTCCCAGATCTGTATCCCACACTCACGTACAGCGCCAGGCAAACGCATAGCTGGACACGTTTCACAGTGAATGGACCATTGCGCAACTTGGCTGAATTCGCACGGGAATTCCATTGCCCAGCTGGATCAGCAATGAATCCTTACGACAAGTGTTTCATCTACTGAACGAGCTTCAAATACATACAAATATACCTTAAATAAAGTATTTTTTACAAAGACAATTCAACTTGATGATTGCTATCAGTATTTATTATATATTGATACAGAGAGTGCTCGACGAGTAAATACCCTAGAATTTGCAAAGAACTTTAGTAGCAATATTTATATATTGTAAATATTCCGACGCTTGAGTTTAGTCTTCCCACAATTTCCCTACATGAGAACTTGATTCCAAGTGCTTAAGAAAGTTTTAAGAAATTCTGAGAGCTTAAGTCTGCCCTCAGACATATGTGCATAATGCTCAAGACTCTAGTACTTGAGAAAAGCTTTTTAATAAAACTGGATATAGTGGAGGAGGAGGAGGAGGAGGAGGAGGAGGAGGAGTTATCTGTGTATTCGAAATGATTGTTGATGAATCGTTTGTAATTTTTTATAATATTGAGTTAAGGAGGAGGAGGAGGAGGAGGAGGAGGAGGAGGAGGAGGAGGAGGAGGAAGAGGAGGAGGAGGAGGAGTGATCTGTGTATTTCGAAATGATTATTGAGGAATCGTTTGTAATTAGTTATAATATTAATTCAATTTCTATCAGCAGAGCAACAACTGGTATTAAACCTTATAGAACTATCGACAAGTGTATCGAGTTATCGAAAAGACATATTAAGTAAGCCAGCTTAGGCTACTACTTTAAAGTTTCAATCAATAAAGATATAGAATTATTCATCAATTATATACATATACCAAATTTGATCAGTCTTGAAGATTCATCAGGCTATGCCCCTAGACACACATCGATATTTATCGATAGATTTGTTATGCATTAAATATCTAAGCATAGATATTCCAAACACCAAGTCTTGCCCATCTTGCCCACTTCACACAAAAAGAGTAACGAACGCACATGGCCTAAGCTGCCTCCATTGATAGACCTTAATGATTTTGCTTTCGATAACATGCACACTCATTGAGAGTTACGTGCGAGGTCGCCTATTGTTTACTTCTCTTCTCTACTTGGCTCTCGCAGCGCTCGTCTCTGTTGCTGTGGCGATAACCCCAGGAACTGAAATCGTGGAGTACATTGAGCGCACACTTGACCCAAATCGTCAAGTTCATGAGCGGAAAATTTAGACGACTAGCCAATGCTTATCAATCCATCTAGCTAGAGCTAGAGCTGGCTCAGTTGATTCTTGAACGCTAAAATGAGAACTACACGATTTGCACAGATTTTCGCGCTCTGTCTGCTTCACCTGGCAATGGGAGCTCATGGAGCTGGACCTGCATACAGATACAACAATAACATGAATCGTGGCGGAGCTGCTGCTGCAGGTGCTATGCATATGCACGCTCACACCAATAGCATCAACAACAACCACAATGTTGTGGATAGTCGCCAGGAGCAGAGACTACGCCAGAGCATGTCCAGAGATATGCTCAAGTATATGAACTTGAGCGCAGATCCCTGCGCTGACTTCTACGAATACGCCTGCGGCAACTGGGGACGTTATCACACGCGTCAGCTGCGCGAAGGTGAGTTGATAACGGCACAGAACCTGATGGAGGCCAGCATCGTGGAGCAACTGCAGCAGCTGTTGACGCTGCCCCTGTCGCCCAACGAACTAAACCCGGCGAGCGCTGCGAATGTGCGGAAAGTGCGCAGCTTCTACGACTCCTGCGTGGCCGTGGAGGCCAATGCGTCGGAGCGTCGGCAGTTCCTGATGAAAGTCTTGCGGGAACATGGTGGATTACGGAACGTGCCGAACTCTCACTGGAAACACGATTACCACTGGCTGCAAATGCTCGCTTCGCTGCGGCGCAACTATGGCCTGGACATATTGATCGGTTTGAATATCGATCTCAATCTGCAGCAGATGAGCGGCAACAGTGTGTACCTGGGCGAGCCACGTCTGACCATCATACCGGCAGAGCACTGTAATGCGCTCGCCACACGGCAGGCGAATGTGCGTGACGAGATCTACGAGCAGATCCAACAGCAAGTGGCGGACAACATGCGGGATTGGTTCGAGATGGAGAGCGGCGAGGCGGCACGCTTCGGCGGCGACATCATACGCTTCGAGTTCGAGCTGTGCAAGCGCATGCGCGAGCAGGAGACACTGCCTACGGCAGTGGAGTCCAACAGCCAACAGGACGTACCGCCCGTCTATAGCGGACGTTCGCGCATCGGACAGGAGCGACTGCGCCAGCAGCAGCCTGGCGGCAGTCCCCAATATCCGCGCATGAAGCTCGTCGAGCTGACCATCAAAATGGGCAACTGGCTGGACTTTAAGCTCTTTGTCGAGAATGTTGTGGAGACCGGCTATCCGGATTATGTGTATCTACGCTCCCAGAGCTATCTCTTCCACTTGGTGCGCACAGCGAAGAGCAACAATCAGGTGACAATTTCCAGTTACATTTTGTATCGAGCTCTGCTCGAGCTCAACCAGCCACCGGAGGAGCAGGCAATGATGCGTCCACGGCAATGTGTGCGGGTCATGCAACGGCTTTTCCCCCAGGTGCTGGGCGACATGTATCAGCGGCACGTGCAGCGGGATGAGGTGCAACACGACATGGAAGATGTGTTCAGTGATCTCGTCAAGGCCCTCGATCAGCAGCTCAGAGTCGAGTGGCTGGACGACAGCGATCGGCGCACAGCACGCACCCGACTAGCCCAGTATCACACACAATTCCCGGACTATCAGAGCGTCGATCTGGCCGGATTGCATTTCCAGAAGAACGAGGACTATTGGCGCAAGCTGGAGACGACGTTGCGCTACAATTCGCGCGAGTATTTGAATCAGTTGCGTGGAAATGATTTCGGCCAGATGTCGGAGGACACGCTCAATGCCTTCGAGGTGCGAGCGGCGCTGGTGCCGCGCCAGCAGGCAGTGCTCGTCGGTTGGGGTCTCATGCAGGCGCCCTACTACAGTCACTACTATCCGAAGGCCATGAGATATGCGCTGCTCGGACAACGTTTAGCCACTGCCCTACTGCAGGCGTTCGATGACGAGGGCTGGAACCGACATCCTCAGGCAACAGCGCCCTGGAACGAACTAACCATGTCTGGCTATCGCAATGCCACCGAATGTCAGCGTGCTCAGTACAGCAACTATTTGACGAATCAGCCCGATGAGTTTCGCAATGCCACGAGACTGAGAGAAATCATAGCCGAAACTGGAGCACTCAATGTGGCCTTCAATGCCTATTTGAGCTGGCTGGAGCAGATCGATTCCAAGATGATCCCATTGCTTCTACGCGAAACCCTGCCCGAGCTCAACTTCACCAATACACAGCTCTTCTTCATCTATTTCGCACAGCTGCGCTGCTGGGCCAAGCAGAACGACGAACCACCCTCAGAGGCAATGCCCCTACTGCAGCATACGCCACAGCGCTGGGATGTCAATGGGCCATTGAGCAACTCGGAGGAATTCGGCAAGGAATTCAATTGTCCTCTAGGCACAAACATGAACAGCGGCAATAAATGTTTGATTTTCTAAAACTTATGCTTAAGCTTAGTTAAGATAGTGAGAGATGTATTGTAATCGAAGTGCCTAGTATAATATATAATATGCTAGTATAATAAGCATAATGCAATAATAATTAGTAGTTCGTATAATTCATCTATGCTCATTAGATCTATTAGTTAACCCAGTATACAATGCAGCAAATACACAGATGTTTAGGCTAATTGAATTTTTCTTAATGACTTTTCTGGGGTGTAACAGGAAATGCGTATACGACTACACTCGTAATACTCATTCAAGACAATAGATGTTAATGTTTACTTAGAGAGAAAGAATAAATGAAAGTATTTTAATAAATTTCTCGACAACGACTTCTCTAAAATATTAATATATTCGATACACAGAATTTATGTATCTAGCTGTATCTATTGAGTCATTCATTAAGTAATTTCCGATCTTATCAAAAATCAGCATTTCCAGCTTGATTTCATACAGACAGAAAAATATGTATATAAAGTCACCTCACTACCTCAGCTAGTCTGTATTTATATGATCTTGATATATTTATAATAAAAATGGACATATAAAACACAGATATAATGTAAAGTATATCTAGTGAATGCGATCAATGGGAATATATTGAAATTTCATTTCATAACACAATATTTATGTCAGCAAATACGAACAAAAGTCTTCTGCAACATAAATCTAATAAACTTTTAGGGTGTGACAAGAAAAGCGATGGGTCTTACAAGCAACATATAAGTTTATATATACACACATATATATATATATATATATATATATATATATATACATACATATAACTATGTCAACGTCAATGGAGGCGCAGTTGAGCGTAGCATGCGATTCGGTTTGAAGGCAGAATTAAGCACTTGAACACGCACCGCCAAGATGGATGCAGAAAAGAAAAAAAAAACAATATTGAGTTATATACATGTATATATCTATATATATATAAGTACAGATATATAAATACATCATGTACATATGTGCTTATATAGTCAGAGAGAAACTGCGTATGTAGGTCGTTGTTGACCTTCGGCTGACAATCGATTACTTGTATAGCGACTATTGAAATCTTTTTGCTTCTTTTGTGACTCACGTACTTCCGCCTTATAAAGGATTGGATATGGATTATATTACAAAGAAAAAAAAAAACATGGGGGAAGGAAGCATTCGATTTACTTCAATTGAAAAATATTGCCATGTTTTTCTGGTAGAAGCAACGGTTCTTTATCGATAATAATCGTGTAATATAAGTCAAACGACTGTATTAATAATTATAAATATATTATGTTACATATAACCATATATATATATATAGTTACATATATATGTTATAAATAAAGCTGTGTGGGAGCATATCTGAGTTCTTCACCCTAAAACAAAAGCGTAAGAAAAATACGCTTGTTGGCACAATATTGAATTACGTATTGAATAACAATATGAAATTTAATTATTTATATAACAACGAGTCTGAATCATATCGAAAGAAAGAAATGCACTAGACGAAACTGACCGACTGGGAAATACTGTGAATGAAATGGGGGATTCAAAAGACGATTTAGTCATTAATTCGATTGTTTGAGTTTGTTATCGATTTTAATGGAAAAAATGATCGAAAATATGAAATATAGTTTGAGAATTGTATATAAAAATATACTAATATATTCAAGCTAGATAGCTATTATAAATGTCAAGATCAATGAATTTATACAAAATCAATGCAATAATATCGGGAGTGTTCGACTAGAAGATACTGTACTTATTATACTACATAGCTTGTATCTAAGACTTTTGTAAGTCTCTAGATTTGATAAGTGGAACAATTTCCATATTTATACATAGATAGATATGAATCTGACTAGATTGACTCAACTGTTGATTGTGGTCAAGAATATATATACTATATGATAACTAACAAGCATCTCTTTGTCTGTTACATACATCTTTACTAAGCCATTATACCCTAAATTTACATTTTGTAATAGGTTCAGGGAATAAAAGCAAACCACAAAGGAATAGTGCTGAATCGACTTTAGCAACCGATCAACAATCAAGATATATACTATAAGCAATAACAAATGAGCAATAACAAATGCCTTACAAATCAAGTACATTTACCAACTAAATAGTTACTCTTAAATAATTTCATAACTTGATATCGTTATATTAAATAATATCCATTAACATTACACTAGTTCTACATATTATCCGACATATTATTAATTGCCTTCAGTTCAGCTGCATCAATATTACAGAGAAAGTCAATTGAAAAGCAGCTGCAAATGCCAACAAGTGATTGTGCTAGCACCTGAGTCACTCGTTTGTTTCAGTTAACAATACGAAAGGTGCCTGGAACAGAAATAAACGAGTCTCCCGGGTTCTTGAGATAAATCAAGTAGACAAAGCCTCAAATAAATCAAACAAACCCCATGTATAAGTTTCTCAGCAGCAAATGACCCAGTTTTCTACAGAGAGCTAGAGCCCCGCTGCACATACATAGATACCCCAATGATCCCTACTCGGAGTGATATTTGTTTGCTTCGCGCTGGATGGGGCGAACGCATCCACTTTACTTTGCTATCTTGGCATTATGTATAATAAGTTATTTGATTTACACATTGTTGACCTCAATGCGAGAATGTTTTACATTTATTTTTAATAACAGGGACGCTTCTGACTGCAGCTCTGATCAAGTGTTAAATGCGTTTCCTACGAGAGTTCATTAATCCTAAATGATGAACAAGTAGCGTTATGTATAAAAATGTTTAGGGAATACTAAACAAACTGATCAATCTGTTATGCAGAGTGCAATCGTTATGGGAAATGCTTTTAGAGTTACGAATATCTAACACTAGACAACAGGAATTTTGGTCTACGATGTGATGTGAGAGAAATGTGGAATTATATAAAAAAAATTCTGATTTTATTCCAAAAAGAATTTTATAGTCAGAAGAGTTTATTCACTTTATTCACTATCTGTCTATTTTAGTTTATAAAATATTATTCATCGTATAATAGAAGATACTATATATTAAGTTTAAGCTAAAGTCTTTTATTTCACAAAAATCAAAAGAAATAATTATGAATAAACTTTGCTCTTTGCTTGCATCAACTTTTTTATAGGCTACTGATTTTTACATACTTTGATATATGAACCTGAGCAAAATAATCCATTTTGTTAATCAAAAGTTATAGGCGAAAACTCCTTATATTATAAGTCATCAATCTACTGGCATTAAAAGTAAATTCCAGTTTGTTGTGCAGTGTTTTTAACTCTCAAAGCAATACACATTCACACACACATACATGCACATACACACACACGTACACACACACAGCTCGTGTGTAGGCGTCGATGACAACTGGCTGACTCTTCATATATGGCCTGGATATTCAAGTATGAAAATACTTAACATTCGAGTTTGGCAAACAATTAATAAAGAAATTTATTTCGTTATTCAATTATTCGTAAGCAACAAATTTTGGTTAGAAAAACGCAAATTCTATTTGGCCTTAGATATTTGCATAAATATTTACACTGAGAAAAACAATTACATAGAAGCCAACAAAAGTCGATGAATCCGCATTGAAAAATAGAAAAAAGTAAATATATTGAATTTACGCATAATTAATTCATTGAATTGAAATTAACACCGTTTCGATCCGGTTAGCTGGCAGCAGAGCAGAGCAGAGCAGAGCCATTGCGACATAACTGAAACCCAGCCGCACGCACAAACAGCTGGTTCATGTTAAGGTGCGAGAGAGAAAGAGAGAGAGAGACAGTGAGAAGAGAGGGAGGAAGCGAGAGCGTAAGCGAGAGAGCGCCAGAGAGCGCACATACATATTTGATTAAGAGAAAAATCGATTTTTCAAAACAAATTCAACCTTTTGCCACTGCCACGGGGAGTTGTATTAAAAAAAAAGAAACACTATTTAAATAAAAAATTCTTATTAATTATGCTTTCAGCTGCATGCACACTTACGGTAAAAATAACTATAACGTAATCAAATGAACTCCGTTATGAATAACACTTTGCAATACACTTGGCCATTGTTTTAATTATATACACATGACTTTCGAATCGATAAAGCTCCAGCACGTAGTTTTTATAGAACTCTGCGATAATATGCATACGTATACAAATACATAGAAATATATATGTATATATATGTATGTGTGTATTCAAAGAACATATACTAAACACTTGCGAATTAATCAATGTGCCACACACGAACTTTTCCTTTGGCACTTGCCATAGATTAGCATTAATGTTGAAATGCACTACGCACTGGAAATGAAATTCTCAACACGCGCTCCCAGAGAGTAAAAGACAGCGCGAGAGTGGAAGAGAGAGAGAGAGAGAGAGAGTGCAAACGTTGTTTTATGGTGGGATTTAAGCGAGGAGTAACTGCGGGTGTGGTGAATTCGACAGAACGCGCCTTGCACCCTGTATATATATATATATACTTATATTGATTAATCAATACGTGCCACAAACAAATAATAAAATGTTATTTATAAGTTAAGAACAGCAACCACTTTGTTTAAACAATAAACTTTTAGTTGTTTTTTTTTTCTTTTTTATTTTTAAATAATAAACTAATCGAATAAACGCAACCGAACGTCCGAACGAACAAACCCAATAAACGGGCGACGCGCAACCGTCGCTGTGGGCCGCTGCTTTGTAACTCAGCGCTGCGTTCGCGCTCGCACTCACACTCACGCTCGCTCCACAACTCGCTGAGGCGCTGCCGCAGCATAAGCAGCGACGTCGCCTCCTCTGCAGACGCATAACTTGACCAACATAAAAGCATAAGTGCAGAGCAACGGAAGAGAGAATGAAAGACTGAGAGAGAGAGAGCGAGACAGCGCGCGAGTGACTTCTTAGTCACCCATTGAGTGGGAGGGAGTGCATGCAATAAAACAATGAAATTGAAACATTACGTGTGACACACACTCGAGCTACCTGATAAGCTACATTTACAGTTAGCGTATCGGGAAGCCAAATATTGGAGCAGAAGGTCTCAGAATAGATGTATGTATGTTTATACAATTATAATTATAAATGAGCACTTTATGCATGTAAACAAACAATATAGTTTGATCAATGAGTAATACCTATAAGGAATACCCCCAGCCAATGAA
Organism: Drosophila stalkeri; assembly: GCA_035047405.1. NCBI lineage: Eukaryota > Metazoa > Arthropoda > Insecta > Diptera > Drosophilidae > Drosophila > Drosophila stalkeri. The sequence goes on along the minus strand of JAWNPR010000173.1, from coordinate 1,067,618 downwards.
GAAATTTTCAGTGCGCAGGCTCATAAAATAGATTACTTTGGAGCATGGGAGTTTGGGGTAGCTTATAAATACATATAATATATATATTATTTACTTTTATAATGCAAGCATATCAGTCAAATAAACTCTAAACAGTTTCTGCCAATAAGACAGCTGTTCAATGATGTCAGCTCTTACTGTATCTACAATATCGAAAAATAGTAAAAGGCGTGAGAGAAAAAATACAATTCGAAAACGAATTGAAGAGATTTGGGAAAAATGTCGACAATATACTGTTAAATGGAAAACACGAGATAAACAGAGAGACGTGATAAAAAACAAATGCGACACCAAAGCACAAAAGAAATCAAACAACGGCTGCCAGAAGCGAACAAACGAATCAAAGCGGAACGGAAGCTGAGTTCAAAGCCAACCAAAACGCGGCAGCGAATTAAATTAAATCACAGCAGCGGCAGCTCCTCTCATGCCCTCTCTCTCTCTCTCTCTATCTCTAACACACACACACACTCGTATTGATGCAGGCGCCCAATACGAAAGCCAAAATTGTTGTTGTTGTTTTTATAACTAAATAAAAAGTAATATAAAATACAAATCCAAAGACAGCCATAGACTAATTAGCAAGGCACAAACTCATACATATGTATAAGCAATACACAAACTCTCACACAAACACACACACACACACACACATACATACAAAGTTGCACCTACAGGTTGATTGGATGAAATTACCTCTTTTGCATTGAATTGTATTAGGCAACTATCTCGACAAACATCTGGTGCGCTGCTGTTGTTGTTGTTTCTGCTTCTGCTGCTGCTGCTGCTGCTACTGCGCTGACGCTAACGGCATAGGCAAAGGCAACGTCAACGCCAACGCCAACGCCTTTGCCTCCCACTTTGTTGTTGCGAATTCCAATCCGCTCTTGCAGTTTTCCAATGTGGGAACGTTTCGTTTAAGCTTCGTTTCGTTGCCAAAAATTACGATTTTTGTCTTGTTTTTGTTGCTTTTCATGTATTTTCTTTTCTCTTTACGTGTTTCTTCCGCTGTTCGATAATTTACTTTTGAATAGTTACTTCTGTGACACTGTGTGTGTGTGTTTGCAGTTATGTCAACTGTGATTGCTCTTTAATCTTCGATTCGTTTCATCTTTTGTTGTTGCAAAATTCATATGTAAATTATGGACAATGGAATGAATGTACACTCGCGCTTGATTCGTTTAACGTGTTTTCGATTTGACTATATGCCACACGCCGAACAAGGCGATCGCAAAAAAGAAAAGTCGTTCAATTAAATAATGTCGTCCGCAATTTAGCGTGTAAATTTTATATGTTTAATACGCAAACTTTCGACGTAGTGTTGGTTTCTCTTCGTTTTATCGCGGCCAGTGTGTACACCCCGCCATGGCTGCGATAACTAAACCCAAATGGCCAACTGTTACAGTATAAATGTGACCAGAGCGAGATAGTTGACGGCGTAGTAGCTGAGTTCACTACGCGAGTTCATGCAACGCAGATGAACGGTCTGTCAGACTGTGTCGCAGTTGCGGCAAGCAGAACGGTTGTTTGTGACGTACACGTATCGATAACTTTTCGCATAGCGGCAGGCCATTTGTTTATTCGAAGAATGAGCAATGTTTTATTAATTATTTTAATAATTACATTAAGCCAAGCAACATGTGAAACGCAATGTGATAGCACCGGGCAATCAGCATGCAAGAAAGGTGAAGGGATAGATGTAAAGCTGAATGCAAGTAAGTAAATTGAGTCGTGTTTACTTGTAATTTTAATATTTTAATATACATGTATCTATTTTTTCAGAATTTGAGAAATTCACGCGAAGCATAGAAAAAGCTTTAGCGGATTACAAGCCATGCACTACGGATGAAAATGACGTCAATTGCACCTGCTACGCGGCAGGCATCAAACGTGATCTGGCGCCATACAAATCAACAGGTTTCACTCGAAAGATGATACAAGATGCCGGCAAATATGGCACGCGGTACAAAATCTATGGGAAGCAGCTGTTCAGGGAGGATAACTGTATGTTTCCAGCGCGTTGCCAGGGCATCGAGCACTTTTTGTTGCAGCTGCTGCCTGAGCTAAAGGATATGGATTTGGTGATCAACACTCGAGATTATCCACAGTTGCATAGCTCCTGGCAGCACAGTGGACCCGTTTTCTCGTTCTCGAAAACTACAGAGTATCTGGATATCATGTACCCCGCGTGGACCTTCTGGGCCGGTGGGCCGGCCACCAAGCTACATCCCACGGGCATTGGACGCTGGGATTTAATGCGTGAGAAACTGGAGAAGGCATCCAAAGCAATTCCTTGGCATCAAAAGGAAGAAATTGGATTCTTTCGCGGTTCACGCACATCGGATGAACGCGATTCGTTGATTTTGCTATCCAGGCGAAATCCTCAACTGGTAGAGGCGCAATACACCAAGAATCAGGCATGGAAATCGCCCAAGGACACCCTCGATGCGCCGCCAGCGAATGAGGTGTCCTTCGAAGGTCACTGCAAATATAAGTATTTATTCAACTTTCGAGGAGTTGCGGCCAGTTTCCGGCTGAAGCATCTCTTTCTCTGTGAATCCCTCGTTTTCCACGTCGGCGACGAGTGGCAGGAATTTTTCTATCACCAGCTCAAGCCCTGGGTCCACTACGTTCCACTGCGTAGCTACCCCACCCAGCAGGAGTACGAAGACATACTCAACTACTTCAGAAGCCACGATGATCTGGCCCAGCAAATAGCCCAGAGGGGACATCAATTCATTGTCCAGCACCTCAGGATGCAGGACATCAAGTGCTATTGGCGCAAGCTCCTGAAACGCTACCAAAAACTGATGAAATATGAGGTGAAACCAGATAATACCATGCAACGCATCAGAAGTGGCAGAGATGAGTTATAGTAAAACCTTAAGCTTGCGATCTATAGAGCTAAAATACTTAAAATGAAACTGAAACGTGTTTCATTCCATTCTATCTCACTTATAATTAAGATAAAATGTCTATAAATGCAATAATATATAAAAAGATGATGAAATTTTACTTGGAACAAATGCTTCTCAAATAATTAAAATGTTCCATTCCATTCTATCTCACTTATAAATAAGAAAAAGTGTCAATAAATAATAAATAAGTAAATTTCACTTGAAATAAATTTGCAGTTATAAATAAAAGACAAGTCAAATTTTTAAACAATTTTACTTGAAATAAATCATGTTTGAAGTGTCTTAGTTGTTTCATTCCATTTCATTTCAAGTATAATTTTAATATAATTTTCTTAATAGTTAATAAATCTTAAAAAAATTACTAATAAATGTTGTGATTTTTGCGAAAATTATTTTTCTTGTACTATTCCATTCCATTCCACTTATAAATAAATATAAGTGGAAAAGAAATTCGTATGATTTGATGAAACGCGATAAAAATCCAGATGCAGCTGTTCTATTCTACTTATAAATATGTAAGAATTAATTGATGAAACTGGTTAGGATTAATAATTGTTCCATTCCAATTCATTCCACTAATAACTTAATTAACTTATACGTATAAAATGAAAATGCCTGGAAATGGAATCATATATCTTAAGATGATTATTTCAAATAAAATGTTAGTCAATACTCTTAGTATGTTTCATTCCATTTCATTCCTATAACTATCGAAATGATGAAATACAATATGTTAAATGAATCGAATGAATAATAGTTAGTTTAGTATATATTCTATATGTTTAATGAGGAACATTCCATTATCAAGTAAATTATCTGCAACTGCAAGCGATTATAAAGTTGAGATAACGAACGGAACCTAGAGATAAATACGAAATATTGAACGCTTTGCCACACGCTTGTTGCAGAGTGGACATTTGTGGGTGGACGCGACGACGGCATCAATGCAGGACTTGCAGAAGATGTGTCCGCACTTGGTCGAGGACGGCTCACGCATATTTACACACTCCAGGCACACTGGACATTTGTAGGCCTCGGGGGATGTATCCAGCTGTCTCAGGCATTCACGTTTCGGCGGCGAGATACCCTGATTTTTACGCTCTGCAGTAGTTGTCGAAGCATTATTGTCATATAGACGACGACGATTGACAGCTGTGGACTCATTGGTCGAATCCGTCAAATTGATGAACGCCGGAAGACGTGGAGCGTGCTCCGGTGTGCACAGATCTATAACCGCTTCGGGCGTGGGAACTCTCTGTATGCGACGTGGTGGATAAAACTCCAGATTAGACAGATCAATTACATCCTCAGGCTCAGCTGAAAATTATACAAAATTAATTTCGAGTTCCATGGAAATGAATTGTTAAAGAACAAAGGCAGTAATGGAGTATTAAGATATATAGTAAAATATAAAGAAATTGTGTAATTACGAACGGGATAGTATGGACATATAAATGATATATTGTATATATATAATATAATAAATTTGCAGTTATAAACCAATGAAAATACGACGGGAATGCAAGGACAGTAAATATAAATGAAATTGTACGAACATATAAATGATATTAGACCAATGAAAATGAAATGTGACTTAACGAAACAAGGTTCAAATAACATAAATGAAATAATAAATACAAAACAGAAATGAAATTGTGAAAAGCAAAGGAATGAAAGATCAAAGCTTAAATGAACAATGCAGTTTGCCTAGTTCGCTCATAGGGAGAGTTCACTGTGGTAGCACTTACTGCCCGCTGGAGTAGTACGGCGATTATTACGACCAGCATTGGAATTCCGTGGTGTGGAATTGCTGCCTACTGGGCCTAGACCGATTTGGGTCAAATTATTATCCACTTCCTCACAGAAGAGGCGTACTAAAAGATTTGCAATTAGCAATTGAACTATTTAACTACGCAGACACTTACTGCTCGCAATTTCGGCTTCAATAATATCATGATGAAACGATCCCAGAGACGCCTGCCAGCCGTCGTTGGTTAAGTCTAAGGTGTCAGCGGAGCGCTCTCCGAGTTGCTGTGAACTGGAGCTAGAAATGTCCGACGTCAAGTTCGAATCGTTTGTGTTTTCGGGGCTAGAATTCTCCATTAATTGGAAAATGGGAGAGCTAAAAATCATATCCGTTGCAGATCCCTGTGCAATGCAATATTTAACACATCTTTTTAATTGAAAAACAACAAAAAATCACTAGACTTACGGCTGGCGTCAAAGACTCGGATAGAGAAATTTCTGAATCACTCGACATGTTGCTAGATTCGTGCAAATTTGAAAACAAAATTAGGCATTCACCATTTCGGCGGCCTGAGCAATGACAAAAAAAAAAAACGTTTATCGAAAAACAGCTGTTTTGACAATCTATCGGAATTCGTTGAAATCGTTTCGAGTAGTGTTGGCAAACAGCACAGAGATGTCCAGCAGGCAGCTATCGATATGCCACACGTCACATCAAAACAATACTTTGAGTGGGGTAGCAGAAAAACAAAAAACACAAGTAGTAAATAAATAAAAAACAATTGATAAAATGGACAAGGACAGATTCACGCTGCAGTCCATACGGCAGGACTTGATTGATAACAATCTACAGGCAAAGGCCATCATACAGGTAAGCGCCGCAAGTGAAGTAAACATATTATTTACCAAAAAAAAAAAAAAAAAAACGTTTGCCACTTCAGGACATACTCAATAGCAGATCCTCGATTGCCGAGCTGGAGGAGCTGAATGAGGCGGGACGTGCCAAGCTGTCGGCAATACGAAAGAATATTGAACGGCTCGATGATTGGGCCCGAGACATGGGCGATCCCGCACTGGCCACCGAAGTGGACACACATCGGGAGCAGTTCTCCAAGACTTTACAAGCATTCCGCAAGGCTAACGTCTCCACCATGCTGGAGATAGAGAAGGCCAACCGAGAGGAGCTCATGGCCATCCCGGGTGAGAGCGATCTGAGGCATCGCTCCACAGGCGGCGCGCGGCACAATCGCAGCAGTCTTGTCACGCAGGAGAACGACGTCACGGAGAAAATGCTGGCCATATCGCGCCACCTGTCGGAGACCACACAGAAGAGCGCCGTCACACTGGAAACATTGGTCGCCTCCTCCCAGAACGTGGAGGCGACCAGCGACGAGCTGCACAACACGGCCGGCAGCATCTCCCAATCGGGCAAGCTCCTAAAGAAGTACGGCAGACGGGAGTGCACCGACAAGATGCTGCTCTTCTTCGCCTTCTGCCTGTTCCTGGCCTGTGTTTTCTACATAGTGCAAAAGCGTCTCTTCTAAACGTGTCTGCCTAGCAGCCGGACTTATTGCAATTAGTTTATAAATATATATATAGGCGGTATATGATATCATTCGAGATGTGGGTGCGAAATGCTTTGCTAATGTTTAAGAATTATTAACTGTAAACGCACGTATATATACATATATTTATTTCAAATCACACTGTAAGTTTTTTTCCTTAAAATAAATACAAAAATCGAAAGAGTTTAGTAAGGACATCTGGGCACATTTCCAGGATTCGAGAAGCCATTCATGTGGACCACACGGCAAATGTCTTTGTAGGAGCGTCCTGCGGGTCTCTGTGGTTGCCTGTAGGCTGGCGAGACGTTGGCATAATAATATCCTTCCCTGGGCTCGCTTTGAAAGAGTTGATCGAACAAAGTTCTGCCGCTGCAGGAAGTCGACAGCATAGAGAAGCAGATGATGAAATATATGAATATAATTCTCATATTTACTTAATACGGAACTGACTTTGAATGAGCTGATTTGAATAGATTCCGTGCTACTTATGGATCTGCTATAACCTTGCACTATTTAAAAACAAAAACAATAAACAAAATCACAAAAATTGTCAACTGATAACAGAAATTTATTCAAAATCGAAAAATGTGCAAAATGCGACGTTTTACAACACTGCCCCAGCCGGCTGGGGCACAGCTGACAGCCCTGGCGCAGCATTGTTTGGTTTTCATTGGCTTTGCCGCAATTGAATCAAAGTTTCGCAAATATAAAACAAAATGAGTCGCACTGAGCAAACGTTTGAGGATCTGAAATCCTATTTTCGATCACATAGCAAAATACGCGAACAGCGCCCGCATATGTCAAAGGTGAGACTCTTAGCATACCTTGATTTATTTTCTCATCTCTTCCTCTTCCCGTTCGGCTTAGGTGCATTCGGTTTGCTGGAATGCAAATGGCTGCCATTTGGCATCGGGTTCGTTTGATAAGACTGTGGCTGTCTATACGCTGGAGCGTGATCGCTTTGTCAAGAATAATGTGTTTCGCGGTCATACGGCCTCCGTGGATCAGTTGTGCTGGCACAAAACGAATCCGGATCAGTTCAGCACGGCGAGCGGCGATAAAACTGTGCGAATCTGGGATATACGCGTGGGTAAATGCGTCTCAGTCACCAATACAAAGGGCGAGAATATAAATATCGCCTGGTCCCCCGATGGCAAGACAATTGCTGTGGGCAACAAGGAGGATCTGATCACATTCATCGACACGCGCACGAACAAGATACGCGTGGAGGAGCCCTTCAGCTTTGAGGTTAACGAGATCTCGTGGAACAATACGAACGATCTGTTCTTCCTGACCAACGGCATGGGCTGCATGCATGTGCTCAACTATCCCAGTCTGGAGCATTATATGACGCTGAAGGCGCATCCCGCCAACTGCATTTGCATTGAGTTTGGACCCACAGGTAAGCGAGGCATCTCTTATATAGTTGGCAAATATATACTAAATGAGTTTGATTTCAGGTAAATACTTTGCCACGGGCTCAGCGGATGCCCAGGTCTCAGTGTGGGATGCCAACGAGCTGGCCTGCCTGCGCATGATCAGCCGCCTGGAGTGGCCGGTGCGCACCATTTCCTTTAGTCACGACGAGCGCCTGATAGCCTCGGCCAGCGAAGATCTGCTCATTGACATTGCGTACACGGAAACGGGCGAGCGTGTCACGGATATCCATGTGGATGCCTCCACTTTCACTGTCGCGTGGCATCCCAAACAGTATCTGCTGGCCTATGCCTGCGACGAGAAGGAAACCATTGGAGATCGACGGCGCGATGTTGGCAATGTTAAGATATTCGGATTTCCCGAGTAGTCAAGCAAATGGGAGCCAAATTCGACTGACATTTGACATGCGCAACAAGCAAACGTGTTTTTAATTCAATGCAGACCAAAAGCATTTAGTAATCAAGCATTAATCAATACTTTTGAGATGATCTGTAATTCGATTTAGCTCTGTCTGTTAGGTTTCTAAAGAGTCTCTAAGTGGAGAAGTTTTCAACAAGTATTCGTTAGAAGCATGTTTACTAAAACTCGTAGGCCTGTGTATTTTAGTTTAAGCAACTAATTTAGGTAAAATAAATATGTAATTTTTCTATGCGAAACACTATTTTATGTATATATATATATATCTGTATGGACTAAACGTTAAGAGACTTACGATTAGAATTGATGCTGCAGCTGCAGCTGAATTTAACTGAGGGAGGTTAATGAAGCAGAAGACTATATATATAAAATATATTGAATTTATACATAATATATAACTATATGATAAATGATGTAATGTATAATCATATATATAAATTATCAAGATATAGGATATATATAACTATATGATTCGCATGTCTATTCATATAGTTATATATTTATGCTGCATAGATTAAGTAAAGTCTTTTGCTGCATGAACCAGAAATTAACTTTCTATCTATTCCTCAATCATCAGCAGTAGTTGTGTCTATATACAACAATATATAGTTTATTAATTATATGTATTATATTCGGAGCTGTCGTATATATAAATATATACGTTGACTGTCTAGTCTGTATAAGACTTTTAAATATTATATATTATATTATAATATAAATATATGATATTTATAAAAAAAATATATATTTTTAATATATTTATATATTATAATATTTTGTATATATATTTTAAAGTCTTATATATCTAGACACCATATAGGACACAACCTCAGCTGCATTCGATTTGACAATGTAGATAAATATTTTATATATTTAAAGAGCAAAACCAAATGCCGCATTGAAACAAAGCAAAAGCTAATTATAACAAAATTATTCTGGCTTTATGACACACACAAATAGAATACGGAAATTAGTAAGGATGTTTCCATCGGGCATAACTGACTGCATGATACACATTAATGTGAAAATTTAAAATAATAATAAAAATAAATAATAAAAAAAAAAATTAATAGTAATAATTTATAAAGTCTTATGTACTTTGATATAGTCTAACTTTTCAGCTATAACAGCTAAAATTGTATTTGATTTGTCATGTCTTAAAGGATATCGATATATACATATATAACTTTCATATACCTTATATCTTATATATTACAAAATCTCAACTCTTTTAGCACTTCGCAACTCGAAACCAATATACTCCCTTTACAGTTGACGAATGTGCATGCGGAACATTTGCAATCAGTCAACGACCCAACCGCAACAGCAAACCGCAGCAGTAGAGCAAAGCAAATGCTTGTTATATTTCAGGGTCTGGCATGTAATTAAAAAGCTTTGCAATTTGTGAAATGTTTCACTAGCTTTCAGCCTGCAGTCCTATGGCTCGCAGCTTGTCTTTGCCATTGGCTAACTTATAAGTACAAATCTTTGCTATATCTAGCTAGTATGTACTGTACCTATATATATATATATGTACTACCTGTACTCGTACACCTCTCTCTCTCTCTCTCTCTCTCTCTCTCTCTCTCTTTCTCTGTACCTGTCTCTATTCGAACTGTTTGTTGTCTGTCGTGTAATTTCAGGTCGAGAGCACTTCAGTTCGGTTGCTTTGTCAGCATATTTCTGCAGCTCATTATGAGTTTTATAATTAATTAGGTATTTAAGCCTGACAGCACGTCCTTTCTGCTTGTTAACTCATTTATAAAATGGCAAACAATCATGTCGAAATCATTGTCGTTCGAGTTGGTCAAAAGTTGGACTCTATGGACTACACGAAATGTAAATTTAATTGAGTTCTAAAAGCCATTCAGATTGAGATAGAGATAGCGAGCTCACTGATAGACTGAGCTAACAGAATTTTATATATATTTACATAAATTTGATGAAATTAATTGTTATACCCTGTGCACATTCCAAATGGGTAAATTGGGTATACTAATTACAACAGACAGATGAAAGCATCAGAGGTAATCAACTCTATAAGGTAATGATATATGAATATTGTCAGAAGAGTTTAAGTATAAGACTTGAGCAGTATAAGTATAAGAGTAGTCGAAGTCTTATAATGATGCTTATACTGATATGTAGCAGTTCAAGTATGAGAGTAGTATAAGTATACGAACAGTGTAAGTATAAGTATAAGTATAAGTATACGAACAGTGTAAGTATAAGTATAAGTATAAGTATAAGTATAAGTATAAGTATAAGTATAAGTATAAGTATAAGTATACGAACAGTGTAAGTATAAGTATAAGTATAAGTATAAGTATAAGTATAAGTATAAGTATAAGTATAAGTATAAGTATAAGTATAAGTATAAGTATAAGTATAAGTATAAGTATAAGTATAAGTATAAGTATAAGTATAAGTATAAGTATAAGTATAAGTATAAGTATAAGTATAAGTATAAGTATAAGTATAAGTATAAGTATAAGTATAAGTATAAGTATAAGTATAAGTATAAGTATAAGTATAAGTATAAGTATAAGTATAAGTATAAGTATAAGTATAAGTATAAGTATAAGTATAAGTATAAGTATAAGTATAAGTATAAGTATAAGTATAAGTATAAGTATAAGTATAAGTATAAGTATAAGTATAAGTATAAGTATAAGTATAAGTATAAGTATAAGTATAAGTATACGGACAGTAGAAGTATACAAGCAATACAAGTATACGTGTAATATAATACACGAGTTTCAGTATAAGAAAAATATAAGTTTAGGATTTTCGTAAATTAGTAGAATATAAGAGTATAGGGGTATAAGAGTAGATATGTATAAGTGTTGAAGAGTATACGAATAAGAGTTCATAAGACTCTTCGTATGAGAATAAAATCTAAATACTTTAGTAATATATTTAATAGTATTCGAATATAAGAGTAATAGTATAATTAGTAGAATTAAGACTTTGGCAGTCAACGCGGGTACGGATGTATAAGAGTAGAATAAAAATTAACTTTAGTAAGAATAACTTTAATAGAGTAGAGGAATACGAGTGTAGAATGGGATTAGCAGAGTATAAGAGTCAGATTTTAATAACACAATTATATAATATTAGAAGTTATTTAGAGTGAAAGTGAGTAAAGCTATGATTGATAATAATATATAAGAGTCTTCTCTCTTATACGCTTAGATTTATAAGTTTCACTGTGTAAAGTCTAGAAGAGTATAAGAGTAGAGCATTATAAGAGTAGAGAAGAATATTAATATAAGATGTGCATATATATTATACTATGAAAAGAAGAGTACAAGCATAGAGCTGTATAAGACAGTTGGCCCATAAGACTATAATAGTTATACGAATTTATAATGTATATAAGGGCATTACAATTTGAAGGTCAGGGTAACTGCTAGTCAGTCATTTCCGGCAGGGGCACTCTTGGCAGTAAATTTGCTTTTCCGATATCCATCCATCTGCACAATAAGGTCGAAATTATCTCCAACTGCCCACGTACTATGTATGTATTCATGTTTATACGTAATTCTACTTGAAAATTTCTTCAATGAAATTCTTTTGCAAAAAAGGCCACGTCGTATATAGATGTAGAACTTGATTATTTGAAACTCAATGGCATTGTGGGCGTGGCGGGAGGATGGTCAGGAGGAGGGAGTCTTACAAATCGGCTGTTGGCTGTTTTTATAGGCGCCTTCAATCCACTTTGTAAGCCATTCTATGGCAATAAAGTCCCTCAAGTGAGTGGCTCTAATATAAAATTGAATTTAAATAAACGCAGTCGAGGTCGAGTAAAAGCCGCCGGCACACGTTCCGAATCTGATTTGATTTGTTTGCTTGGGGTTATTGGAGAAGGGAAGGGTATGAGCATGGTGCTGGGTAGTGGAATGAGGTAGGAACTGATTCGCCCAGCACTTAGCCAAAATTTAATATGCAACAATCTTTGGCAGCAGCGAAATGGAAGGCGCATACAATCAACCTCATCGACAGTAGCAGGAGGAGGAATAGCTGTAGCAGGAGCCGAAGCAGGAGCCAACAGCCAAGAGAAGACGTCGAATGCTTTTATAGCAAGAGTAAGAGTGTTCTAGTTGGTAGTGCATGACTACGAAATACCCAGAAGACTGATTGTGCTATGGATATATAAATGTGTAGAACTCAAGACTGTACTATATGAAAGGAGAAGTTTCTAAAATTCCTTACAGCATTAGTAAAGTTATCCAAGAAACGAGTTACTCATAATCTTTTTATGCACTACCAGAGTCTGAGTCTGCGAAGCATAGTAGCTATATCTATAATAGACTTTAAGAAATGATCTAAAAACCATTTTGAAATATGGATATTTATCGATAACATGAAAATGGCTTGAGATATAAAAGTATGGTTATAATATTTTACTGCTTGAGATACCTAAAAATATATATTTCAAATGTCAAGTCTCTGTCATTTATAGTTCTCGGGATCGATGCGATTGTACAGAGACTCCAAAACACCTCAGTTCTTAAGTCTTTTTACATACCATGTGAGTTGAACCAACCCGCCTTCAGCCTATTACATACCCATACACAGAATCAATATGCCCTCTTCAATCACTTTTAATTCGTTCAGTGTATAAAAATGCGACATGAAATAGCTTTAATTTATTCATGCCACGCGCGCTCATGTTGCAAGTTAGAGAACTGAAGTGAAGTGAAGTGACGAGTCAAGTCAAGTCAAGTCAAGTCAAGTCGAGTCGAGTTGAATCGCGTGGGTGGCATTGATTAAAAATGCAACCGAACTGCATGGCCTAAATCCCTGAAGATGTCATCGCTGCTGTTCTGGTTTACCTAGAGAGCAGCTAAGCCTCTCCTGAAGTCTGTAGACCCCATGTGGCATTGATTTCGGCAATTAGCAATTAGCAATTAGCCCAGAGTTTTGTCACAATCTGCTCGACAGAGACATAATTCCTAATTGCCATGTCGCCCACTCTGTTGTCACCTTTTATTTTATTTTTGAATATGCCTCTTGGCCAAAAAGAGTGTCAAGCTGTCTCTGAGCTGCTTTGCCAGCTGCGCCTCCTGTTAGCTGCTCGTTCAGCAAGCGAAAGCGAGTATATTGGTTTGTATGCGAGAAGTTTTGTCTTTGAGAATTTACTATGCATATTATTTAGTCAGATAAAGGGTAAAGTGAAAGAGAGCGTGGAAAGTAGGGAATCGGAATATAGAGTTAAATAAAAATCTAATTAAATTTTTAGCTTTATGAGAACTAGAGAATTCAAACGAAGATGAGATTTAAATATTATAAGAACATACGAATTTGGGAGATAATTATGATTATGAAAGAATTTAAGACTGCTAGTATAAGAGTATTAGAGTATATGAATATCGACTCAGATATGTATATGCATATGATCTTATAAAGTGTATAAGTGTGCTAAAGATGAAAAGTATGCGAGTATAAGAATATGTAAATATAATATTCAAGTATGAAAGTATTAGACTTTAAGGGAATACAAATATAACAATATAAGAGTGGCCGAATATAAGAATGTAAGAGAATAAGAGAGAGAGAGAGTATTAGAGTAAATGAATATCGACTCATATATGATCTTATAAAGTGTATAAGTGTGCTAAAGATGAAAAGTGTGTGAGTATAAGAGTGTGTAAATATAATAATAATATTGAGAGTATAAGACTTTAAGAGAATACAAATATAAGAATATAAGAGTAGCCAATTATAAGAATATAAGAGAATAAGAGAGAGAGAGAGAGAGAGAGAGAGAGAGAGAGAGTATTAGAGTAAATGAATATCGACTCATATATACATATGTTCTTATAAAGTGTATAAGTGTGCTAAAGATGAAAAGTGTGCGAGTATAAGAGAATGTAAATATAATAATAATATTGAGAGTATTAGACCTTAAGAGAATACAAATATAAGAGTATAAGAGTGGCCGAATATAAGAATGTAAGTGAGACGAATAGAAGAGTATATAAAAGAACTGGAATATGAGAAGAATTAGATTAGATACTTAGCAGACGAGTATAAGAGTAAAGAAATAAATTGCAAAAAAAAAAAATAGATATACATATGCGAATATACATAGTTTTATCTTCTAAAATGCCAAGGCCTTGCAGTTGGGCAGTTCTATATATAGAACATTCTTTCAATTCGAGCAAGTATTATGCAGTCGATCCTAGACGTTGAGTTCACTTATTCAACTCGTGCATGTCGCACTCGTGTCTCTGTGATTGCGTAATTGCGAGTTGTTTTGTTTTCAATTATCAAACAAGTGTCTAACAAGGGTTCTGGAGTCGCATACTACTAGACGACGCCATGGGACAGGCGGAACGTGGTGAAGCAGGTGAAAATATTTACCTGCTGTTGGGTAAGAGAACAGGTGTAAATCGTATAGAATATGCTGAATATATGTTTCCATGTGAAAATCAATATTTTACATTTATTTTTCTTCTTCTTATTTTTTTATGAAAATTCTTGCATTGCGAGGGCTCATCAAAAAGTAATCAAAATCTACCTTTTTCGGGGTCAAAACTAAAAGGAAAGAAAAAGCCTTTTTTTTTGCCTTAGGGGGGCCAAAGCTTGTTGAGAACTTTATGAAAATGTAAGCCATGTTTTTCATGCATGTTTGTGTTGGTGTGTGTGTGTGTGTGTGTGCATGTGTGTGTGTGTGTGTGTGTGTGTGTGTGTGTGTGTGTGTGTATGTGGGTTATGTTATCGCATGCCTGATTATCATGTGACAATGAGCTCACAAAATAATATCAGCATTTGCACATTTCTTAGCGAGACAAGTGTGTGTAAGTGTATGTGTGTGGGTGGGTGGGTGTGTATGGGATGTGTGTGGATGGGGTGTGTGTGGGGTGTGTGTGGGGTGTGTGTGTGCCACAGCTGTTGGTGTCCGCAGCCAAACACAAGATTTGCTAACAACGACTAAATACGCATGCTGCACGAGCACAGCCCAAGCAGCAGGCCTGCTACAGTGAAGACTAGCATGAGAGAACAGATGAGAGGCAAAACTTATAGTTAAGAGAACATAATACCAAATTTCTATAAACTGAACATAATATATAGTAAGAATATATATATATATATATAGTAAGAATTATAGACATAAGCTAAACAACATCGAATCAAGCTGTTCGAATCAAGCGAGACTTCACTGTATATCCACATTTCCAACTACGCTCAACTCTTGCCCAGTCTCATCTCTTACGCCCTTTCACTTTACCATTGAATCACCCTCACATGAAATGAATGTGTGTTGACTTCATGCAGCTGTCCGTCAAGTGCGGCTTCACTGTACTTGACGTGCGTCTGCTCGCATTAAATTTAACTTGACTTTCAGCACCAAGTTTGCGTTAACTACCGAAATCTTTGGCTTTCTGCCATCACGTCAACTCGTATTAAATATTTGAGAATAATCAAAGTTCAAATCGTTGCTCGAGCTCAGCTTAAGTGCGGCAACAAAAAGCGCGTGTTTACATCGAACTTAAGAGTCTTTATTGCAAAATTTACTGAAATCCAATTTCGCTTATTTATGTACAGGGTTAATTCGCACATAAAGATAAGGCACAACACGGGCTGCCTAACAATAGATAGATATAGCAGGAGTCGTGAGAGTGATGCTGCTGTTGCTCGCTCTGCTGCTCCTCCTGCTACTCCTGCTGCTGCTCCTGCTGCTCCTGCTCCTCCTGCTGCTCCTGCTGCTGCTCCTGCTGCTCCTGCTGCTCCTCTATAGCTGCTACTGAGTATAGCCTTCTGCTGCTCCACAGGTTAGGTTCTCATCTTCATCATCCTGATTCGGCTCCTGCTCTTCCGCCACATATTACCTCCTCATACTCCTCCTCCTGCTTCTGCTCCTTTTCTTGCTTCTGCTACTGTTTCTACTCCTACTCCTGCTACTATGTCTTTTCTGCTACAGATTTCCTTCTTTCAACGACTTTCCATCGCTTTTATAGAATTCCTCCTACTGGTGCTCCACAGGTTAGCTCGTCATATTCCCTCTCCTGCTCCTAGCTTTGCTCTTTTTCCTGCTCTTGCTACTATACCATCTCATCCATAGAGCTCATCCTTCTGCTCCTCTACTTCCATCTCTTCCTTCTACTTCCTCAACTTTCTATTCCTGCTCCTGCTACTATTACCTCTCTTCTACAGTCTCTCTCCTCGCTTCGCTCTCCTCCTTCTCCTTACTACGTCGCTCTGTCATAGCTCTTCTCCTGCTTCATCTTCTCCTTCATAGCTGGCACCTGTGCCAAAACACAAACTTTTCTATTTACAGCCCATCAAGTCGGCTTCATTTTCGTGAATTTTCTTTTCTTTTGTTTTGTTTTTTTTTTTCACATCTCTCAGTTCAATTTTGTGTGCGTCTTTGTCTATTTCAGCTCACACTTGGTTGGCTTTGCCTCGCACATTTTATGCGCTTTTTACAGTGCGTATCTCCATTTTGCATGTCGTCTTAACGCTTTACCTTTTATTGCAGTGACAAAAGGCAAAGTTACCTGAGCACGTCCTCATGGCGAAGACTTCGTAATGCTGCATCAGTCAAAATGTTATACCCAGTAACTTGTTGCAGGTCTATGAACAGGGTATATTGGTTTTGCTGAAGTGTGTGTAGACAGAGAGAGAGAGAGAGAGAGTGGAGTGAATAACTCTAATCATGAGAAGTTTATCAAGAGTTGGCAATGGTTTGCAATGAGTATAAGAGAATACAAGCAAAAGAAAAATACCATATTAATATAATAGTATACGAGTAAATGATCGTGTGTGAGCTTAAATGTAAAATAGTTGAAGAGTATAAGACTTTTAGAGTCCATGAATACATGAGTATAAGAATGTCGGAGTATATAAATAAATATAAGAGTACATAAATTTTAAAGGTAGAAGAATATAGAAAGCAATTTGTATAAAAAAAAACAGCGTATACAATTAATAAGCAATACTGGTCTTATACTCAATAGTATAAGACTACGCGATATTAATAATATAGCAGTAAAATAGAAAGCAGGCGAATAGCTGAATATAAAAGTGGGATTAGCATAATAGTATAAGATAATAAGAAAAATATAAGATAGTATAAGATAATAAGAAAAATATAAGATAGTATAAGATAATAAGAAAAATGAAAATGAGTATAAGAGTATAATAATACTATTAATATTTGTGTCAGTATAAGACAATTCGATATTAGGATTGGTATATAAGAGTATAAAACTAAAGCAATATAAGAGTGTAAGAGTATAGGAAGAGCATAAAGAATGTACAAATACGAGTATTTTAATATAAGTATTAATATAAGAGTATAAGAGCATTGATTGAAAATACTATTAATAAAAATTGATATAAGAGTATAAGACTTATACGATTTCATATAATAAAGAATATAAAAATACGAGTATTTTAATATAAGTATTAATTTAAGAGTATAAGACCGTTAACTTAAAAGACTATTAATAAGAATTGATATAAGAGTATAAGACCTATACGAATTCATATATATTATATACATATACAACCTGACGCTTAGGATAACTGCTAGTCGATCTCTAGTCTATTCAGGTAACTTCGAACTTTCTAACTTTTGTCTTCGGTTGCTATGCCATGCACGAGTTAGTCTTTGTTTGTGAATCATTTCTCTCGCCTTACTCAACGACCTTTGCAACTATTGTTCAATTCACACTTAAATTTTCAGAGTCGTTTCAATGCCTTAAAATGGACCCACAAATGAGAGACCTCTGCTCCAAGGAGCTTATGTCAGACAAATGCGTTATGGACACGTGCGAGTGTGTGTGCGAGTGTATGCGAGTGTATGAGTGTGTGTGTGTGTGTGTGTATTTCTATATGTGTATACGTTGGGGAATTGTCCAACTTGAAGCACAATATGGACTACGCTCTTAGCTTAAAGCTTTGATGAGGAACATTTCAAAAATTGCTTCGAAATTTATTTCTCGCTCTATTGCCAAGTGTCCCAATGGGACAATGGGAATTACTCACACACACACACACACACACACACACACACACACACACACACACACACACACACACACACACACACACATACATATTTGGGCTCACGACTTGACAGTTCATTTTGTTCCGGCTCACATACGTGTCACAAATATTTGTAGTACATACAAATTCAACCAAATGTTACTTGCCTATATGACCCGAAGGCAGGGCTCTTTGTCTCTATTTCTGTTGCTCTGTCACTCTCTATTAATGTCCCTCTCTCTCTCTATCTCAACCTCTCTCCATACATTTTCTATGTCTCTAATCTATCCTCTTGTAAAGCAGTCACAGCTGACCACGAATTCATTTGAGGCGGGTTTTCTTTAGAGCATTGAATGCTTATACCCGTTCAATATTTTTAAAGTGGGCATATTGGTTATCCGTTCAAGAGAGTTGAAATGTCGAGAATATATATACATTCCTGTACACTTGTCTTATAAAACCGATTCATGCCTAAAGAAAATAATATTACTTAAAAACTTCTGAATGAACAAAGTCTTATACAAATATATAGCTGGTAAAGCTACACAAATTCTATATATAAATTTTTATATTATTTCAATAAATTTAGCGTGTATTAAGCAGTTAATGCAGCTCGATTTAAATGCCTTTCCAGCTTTTGCTACTAATTTATTGGTTTACTAAATCAAAGTTTTATTAGGGTTCGACATTTTTAAAAAATAGAATCAAAATTGAATGACATTACCAAAGTAATAGATAGAGCTGCCTAAAATAGACTTTAACATTCAGCTTTGAGGTGCTTGAGCTGCTTTAAGTTGTTCAACAACTTGCCAGCTAAATGCTAGAAAATCAAGTTGAAAAACAAATTCAACTTCAAAGCATTTGTAAAATTCGTAAATATTTACAATCCAATTAAACTTGGTAACAAGGTGAAATGTTAGATAAATGTTAAATGAGCCCAAAAATAGGCATTTCATTATTAATCCCGCGCCCGAGCGGGAGTAATTCATTACAGACGGCATCAATTCGATGCGTTGACATCGCAAATTGCTTTGCCAGCAACTCGAGCTGAAACTTTCGCTTGGCACAAAACTTTTCAAAATTCAATTATTATTAGTCTCTTGCTGGGAATCAAACTAATTAACGAACCATTCTCATCTGCCTACGGATTGCGTCACATCTCCTACCAGACGTTGCGAAAAATTAAGATAATTTCAAATCCAAACAAGATGAGAACAATTTAAACATAATCGTGGGAAGCGTGAAGGAGGAGAGAAGGAATATTTCTGAAATTGACCAAATATCATCTTATAAATTTAATCTTACTTTTGTACTATTCTTCTTTTATACTTATAAATTGGTTTACTCTTATACTCTAAGACACTATATTCTTATATTCGTATATTTGTAGACTCTTAAATCTTATACTATTATACTACAACTATACTCTTATATTCGTATACTTGTAGACTCTTTTACTCTTATACTATTATACTATTATACTATTATACTATTATACTATTATACTATTATACTCTTATACTATTATACTATTATACTATTATACTATTATACTATTATACTATTATACTATTATACTATTATACTATTATACTATTATACTATTATACTATTATACTAATATACTATTATATCATTATACTATTATACTCTTTTACTACCATACTCTTATACTTGTAGACTCGCAGACTCTTATATTAATATATTCTCATACTTTTAAACACTTGTACTCTTGTACTTGTATAATCTTATACACTTGTCTTGTCTTGCACCCTTGTACTCTTGTACTCTTATACTCTTATACTTTTATACTCTCATGCTGCTACGTTAGTACTCCAACACTTAAACTCACACTCTTCTACTTTCAATAGAAGAAATCTTCCAATGATTTCATGCAAATGAAAAAATGATCTATTGGAAGCACCAAGATCGTCTGCTGTCATTGGCAAACTTGTGTATATTTGGACACTGTATAAGATGATACGTAATATTATAAGTAATCTCACACGCTTACACTCATTCATACAGTCTTATACAATCAGAATTAACAGCTGGTTTCATAGAAGTTTAATCAGTTGTGGCCACATATCATACTACAAATCATTAGCTCTTATACTTATTATTATCTAGATAATAGACGAATAATATCTTAGTCTCCATTTTCTATACATATATAAATGGAAACACAAAACTTTTATGCTATGACCAGGCCTCCCTCTGCAAGTTACATCTACTCCACAACACAAACACTGTTTCGCATTAACCAGGGATTTCGACTATATATTTATATATATATATCGCCACGATTTAAAGCGCAAGCAAAGTTATCTATAAAAGCTGAAGCACTTACAGCTCGTGGCCTGTGCGAATCTGTGAACGTTAAGAAATGTCTGAAAGTCCACTTGAAACGACTCGAAAAATGGCCGAAGACTGAAAGTTTTTGTTTGTCTTCTGAAAAGCTACTTCAGTTATTATGAGAAAAAGAAAATGAAAACTACATATATATATATATTTTTATATATACATATAGAAGGGAACTTCAGTAATAAGCCAGTGCAAAGCCTGACCCAAAGAGTAGAAAAATGCTCATGTAAGCTGGAGGGAGGCTTTGCTCTTTAAAGGTATTTGCGGTCGTTTCTTGTTTGTTTTTTTTTTTTTCTGTCAGTTGGTCAGTTCGTAAAATCAAAGTTGTGACCCGCAAGTGTTTTACCATTTTATTGCCAGGGAGGAATGGGTGCTGCTGGCCACGCCCATATTCGGTGAGTGAGTGACTTTATGGCTGGCAAAAACTTTACCATTTTGTCGAGGAAATGGTTTTAATCTAACAACAAAGTTGCTTAGAAGTTTGAGAAGGGCCCGCCGAGTGGACTTGAGCCAAAGTTGAGATTAAATTGTTGTGAAATGTTTTCCAATTTCGCATCGAGCCACAAAATTTAAGTTGTCCTTGAAATAAAATGAAATCCAATTTCATTTTGTTTGTCTTTCCCCTTTCCTATCCATGACTTTCGATAACCCCAAAAAATATTGCGAAATAACATTTTAACGCATTCAAACATGCCATCAGGCCTCGAATTGGGGCCAATTTATATAAGTAAATCTCAAGTGTTCCTTCCCAGAATTGGCGCTCACTAAATTCCCTTTTGCTCTATGCCAGCTCGAGGGCATACGATAAAAAAAAAATCCTTATAAATTCTAAGCGCCCAAAAAAAAAAAAAAAAACGAGCTGCAAAAGTTGGATTAATTAAATGCTGAGAGCTGCCAAGGAAAACTGTCAAATAGCTAAAAGAGTGGAATGGATTTTCTTTTCGTTTCTTTCTCTTTGCGCTCGCTCTTCGTCTTCTTCCTCTTGCTCTGCCTTTTCTTCTGCCGTTTTTTACTTTCAATAAAAATTAATTAGCGCTGTGCGCCGAGTCTGAAGCGTTTGGCATTAATTATGACGCCGGCCCAAAAAGTATGAGCCAAAAAATCGATAAACCAATTTAAGCAGCGCCCATAAACGTACTAAGACGTTTTTAAGTCCGATTGTCAGGCCAAAGTACTTTAAGACCTAATTCCACGCAGCTCACAGAATCCTAAGCCAAATTTTTATCTTTATAAATGTAATTAAAAATGCTTAAGCTGGGTATATTGGCTGGGTGCCAAAGCGTGTACTGAGCCCTTTAAGTCAACCTCTTTCTTATTGGTCCAGAAGGGCAGCCCCCTTCGCCATCTAGTCGAACCCCAAGGAACTCGATAACTACAAATGTCAGCGATGTGAAATTTTCAATATATATTTTTATATAGTCCATGCCATCAAATTTAAAAGTTTTTTTCTATTAACTGAAGAAATGTTTCATTTATCGATAAATATCGCTATTTTAAATAAGTTTCCTGAGCTCAAAGAGCTCAAACTCTAAGACCCTAAAAACTTGAAATTTCAGCTATAATAATAATATAAGAAATATTAACATGCTAAGTTATATAATTAGAATATTTTTTAAATATTTATATTAAATGTTAAATATTTTTATTATTATTGACACGTCTATTTCGATTAAAAATCCTGATGGAACTTCTGTTCCCGCTCTACGATCTTAAATAAAAAAAAAAAAAAAAAAAAAAATAAATATATATATATATATATATATATATATATATATATTATTTTTTTTTTATTATATACATATATATATATATATATATATATACATATATATATATTTTTTTTTTATTTAAGATCGTAGAACTGGAACAGAAGTTCCATCAGGATAGTTCTCATAACAGGACACTAAGGCAAGGATACATGCGCAGCCTATGCATAAATACTTTTGTGTATATCTATATATCTTATTGTATATATATATATATATATCTTACTGAATAGGAACTAATATCAATATCCTCAAGTGACAGCAATAGGGTATCTGCTAGTTGAATATTCATCGCTAAATAACTCACAATTTCTCTCTTTTTGCAGTTTCTATAATTTACATTTATTTATCTATTGAGCTAAGCATAAATTCTAAACTTTATTCACTTCATCTTATGCCTCCCTAGGCACACAGTGAAAAAAAAATAATAATAATAAAACAATTAAAATTCAGAAATATATTCAAATATTTCAGTCTGCGGACACTGACGACGGCACTTAAGAGTCATGAAAATATTATTATTCCACTTGTGGATGGGGCTGCTTTCGCTGAGCAACTGTGAAATGACTTTTGAATTTGTAATTAATGTGCCGATAGGACTTTTATGTACATAATATAGATTAGAGCTGGGATAGCGGAAGTCAGGGCCGTGAGCAGAGCAATTGGGGGCCAATTTGCTGAATGTCTTGAGATGGGCTCGAAGCCATCAAACAGATTTCGCTATCACAAAAAATTCTCATGCACAATATAAGTAAATTCAAAGCAATGCAAATCTTCGGGGCTCAATCAGTTTATCGATTTAATGCTGCTGTCATAAAACCTAAAATGTGAAATTCAACACGAATTATGATGCGCCCAACTGACTGCACAATACTCGCTCAGGGAAGGGCGTATACTATATAGCTGCAACTGTAAAGTTAGTCGAGAGTGAAGCTGATCTAAGTTAGGATAATGCCAGCTCTAAAATTTATTTTGGCATAGCTGAAATTTATAGCATAGATTTAGTTGGTATTTTTTTAGCCTACCCCCAAATTTATGGGAATATATAAGTTTTTATCTATCTGTGGAGTAGAATAAATGCTAACCCTATTATCAAGTTTTATGTCCTAGATATAGTATTTTATAACAGTATTTATTATAAATATCCAGTCTATAGCTTTCTGCCTACCAAATACTCGGAACTATATGATATGCTCTTAAGGAATTTTTTAATTCTCTTTTACGTTATATGAGGGAGGATATTTGAAAGAAAAAATGAAGTAACCTCTATAAATATTGAGGTTTTTGTAGAAATTTCTTGAATTTCACGAAATTTCTTGAATTTCTCAAGCATATTTTTTTGGATCGATTTTGAGTATATCAATAAAAGTTATCGATGGTTATCGGTGCATCTTCATATATGCATATTCAAATTCTCAAAGTTAAAATCTTTTAGAGGCTGGAAGTGAATGGAAGTGGATGGACGGATAGGGGAAGTGGAGACACGAACAGAGAGTAATGGTTGAATAAACAGACTGATATCTAGCAGACTAGACCTATATCAATTCGACTGTTGTTGATTCCAATTGGAAATAAATGTTAAATGAGCTCTATTAAGTCTTCTTTACACTTTTTCACATATACTTTGAGAAAGCATATATATTTCGCTTATGGATTCCATTTATAAAACTAAAGTAGCGGCATTTTTGCCACGCCCCTAAAAAGAGATAAGTATTAAAACTCCTTACTTGACAAATGACTAATAAAACCAATATACTCTGCATACTTTGAGTGAACTCGTATTAAAATAAAAGTATTATGGGGTCGATGCAGAGAGCGCCCCCAACACTTTGTTACCCTTTCGCATTGCTATATGCGTTTCGCAGAGCTATAAAGAGCTGAGGTGACCTAAGCAGCGGAAAGAGAGTGTGTGAGAGAGAGGGAGAGTGGGCTAGGTGGGGTTGGGGAGCCGTTTGCCATAGGCGAGCCATAACCGAAGCCTTACACATTTTTTATACCTAATGCGAGTCATTTTAGAAAATTCGAAGAGCTGCAAGGGGGAGGGAGGCTGTGGCAAATGTAAATGTGAAAGGATATTTAAAGGTCATGCAGCGGGATGGTTACCTTGAGCAGGCATTTCGCTGCGTCTCTATTTATTGATTTGCCATCAACGCCTCCGAATGCCCATGGAACATTTTCGGGGGCAGTATGGAAATGACCCATCTCTCTCACTCTCTCTCTCTCTCTCTCTATATATATATATATATATGTATATGTTTATATCGATAACTTAATAAGAGAAATTCTTTAAATTTCGCTGTGTTTGACTGTGCCCTAATTATGTCGTCTCTAGTCTGGCAGGTGAAAGATTCGTCTCATCCCGCCACGTCTCGTCTCGCCACGCCTCTCATGGGGGAAAGCATTAAAATGTATATTGCGGCAGCTGTGCCACCTCGGCATTCGCATCTCTTTCACTTTCCCAGCCACTCACACACACACACTCGAAGCCCGAGAGCATTAGATGATTTATTTGCCATATCTGGCAAATATCTCGTGTGTTCTTAAATTTCATAAATTTCTATGCTTCATGGTGAATTTATGCTAACTAAATATCCTCTTTTAGCTTCATCGTTCTCAGAAATTGTATTGAGAAACGATTATTCTTGTTATTTTTGTTTCCTGCACCGGAAACCCTTCTCAAAATTCTCTTATCGATTTTGACATTGGAGCAAGCTTATTGTATTTCTCTTTTACTTTACTTTTATCTCAGTTCAGTTGGTTTTGGGCAAATGGAGGAATTCAGCTTGTTATAACACAGACTGAACTTATTCTTGCATATCGATACTTGCATATGAGCAGGCTAACTTGTTAGGAAATGAACCAAAAGGTTAAAGGAGGCATGACAAAGTCTCTTGATAGTAGTAGATATATTATTAAATCAAATTCAACAGCCGACACGATATAGCATTGTTTACATTCGGGCCTTTTTGTCAATCTTTCATCCATTCATTTCCTTATGCCTTTGGCATACAGGAGCAAGGGTAGATGGAGTGTAAGAGAATCATATGTCAATGTAGTATGCTAATATAAGAGTAAAAAAAAGTATAAAAATATAAGAGTATAAGAGTTTAAAAGTCGAATAATGTAAGAGTAAAAGAGTATACCAATCTAAGAGTAGAAGAGTTTATAAGTCATATAATAACTCGTATATATGAGCATTCAATTCTGAAAGTGAGGCAGTATAAGACTATTGCAAATTAAAAGCATTGGTGTGTAAAATCATGTTAGTATAAGACTATTGGCAATGTAAAGTATACGATTATAAAAACATGTGAGCATAAAACAATAAGCAATGGAAAGTATAACTGTATAAGACTATTGACAATTGAAAGTATAAGAGTATAAGACTATTGGCAATTAAAAGTATAAGAGTATAAGACTATTGGCAATTGAAAGTATAAGAGCATAAGACTATTGGCAATTGAAAGTATAAGAGTATAAAAGCATGTATAAGACTATTGGCAATGGAAATTAAACGATTATAAAAGCATATGAGTATGAGAGCAATTGAAAGTATAAGAGTATAAAAGCCCGCGAATATGAGACGCTGATTCAAAGTATAAAAGTCTAAAGGCAAGCGAGTATAAGACTAAAGACATTTAAAAGTATACGAGTAAAAAAAGCATGCGAGTATAAGACTTGCAATTAAAAGTATAAGAGTGTATAAATATATGAATATGACAGAATATAATTATATTTATGTGAAAAAATAAAAGTGTTGCAGTATAAGAGTATATAAGTATAACTGTATAAAAAGATAATACAAATAGAAGTGTTTGGAATCATTAGTATGATTTTTGAATTCATAAAAATTTACTTTGCAGCACTCTTACTATATTATAAGCAACTACAAGGATAATCTCTAGTAACATTATATAGTTGATGCAACTTTAATTGTATTCAACAAATTTCAATTATTTTATTTTTTCTGCTTTTACGATTTGAGTTTATTTCCCATTAAAAACGGTAAAATTTAATTAAATTTCCGTGAATTGTTTTTGCACACAGTGCAAACCGAATTACATCGAGTTTTAATTTAATTTCGATCGAACGTGGCGAAAATTAATTTTCCATTTGCATTACACGTGTTTGCATGGAAATTGGCATTTTAATTGCATTATGGCTAAAACTAGTTGGCAATTTTGCAGCCTTGTTTACACACGCCATAAGCCCAGTCATGACAAAGGATTTCAATTTTGTGAAATGTGAAATTTCGGACAATAAAATAAATTAGATGTTCAACAATTGTCCAATGCAATTCAGAAGCTGAGCACAGCTGCATTTCGTGCAGTTCGACATCTATTGCCTCTAGCTGGATGGGTGAGCAGGTGAATCGGGCTGATGGGAATGCCAAGAAAATCCCATTTTGAAACTCTCGAAGCTAACAAGTTTGCTGTGCAGCTGACAGAGCGCATATTGAAGCTTTATGAATGCATTACAAGAATAAACCAATTGAAGAAGTTGAATTGAGTTTGGCTTTAGCAAAGATATTTTATATGAGAGTGATATTGATGATTGTTAAGATAATGAAATAAGAAAAGAATGCCAATGATAAAGACAATGACAATGACAATGACAATGACAATGACAATGACAATGACAATGACAATGACAATGACAATGACAATGACAATGACAATGACAATGACAATGACAATGACAATGACAATGACAATGACAATGACAATGACAATGACAATGACAATGACAATGACAATGACAATGACAATGACAATGACAATGACAATGACAATGACAATGACAATGACAATGACAATGACAATGACAATGACAATGACAATGACAATGACAATGACAATGACAATGACAATGACAATGACAATGACAATGACAATGACAATGACAATGACAATGACAATGACAATGACAATGACAATGACAATGACAATGACAATGACAATGACAATGACAATGACAATGACAATGACAATGACAATGACAATGACAATGACAATGACAATGACAATGACAATGACAATGACAATGACAATGACAATGACAATGACAATGACAATGACAATGACAATGACAATGACAATGACAATGACAATGACAATGACAATGACAATGACAATGACAATGACAATGACAATGACAATGACAATGACAATGACAATGACAATGACAATGACAATGACAATGACAATGACAATGACAATGACAATGACAATGACAATGACAATGACAATGACAATGACAATGACAATGACAATGACAATGACAATGACAATGACAATGACAATGACAATGACAATGACAATGACAATGACAATGACAATGACAATGACAATGACAATGACAATGACAATGACAATGACAATGACAATGACAATGACAATGACAATGACAATGACAATGACAATGACAATGACAATGACAATGACAATGACAATGACAATGACAATGACAATGACAATGACAATGACAATGACAATGACAATGGCAATGGCAATGACAATGACAATGACAATGACAATGACAATGACAATGACAATGACAATGACAATGACAATGACAATGACAATGACAATGACAATGACAATGACAATGACAATGACAATGACAATGACAATGACAATGACAATGACAATGACAATGACAATGACAATAACAATAAAAAGAAGAAGAAGAAGAAGAAGAACAATGAAAGCTACACAATATATATAATGAAAGCTATATTGATAATCTGATTCATATTGATAATCATAATGCTAACGATAATGCTGATAATGATAATCATAACTTTTTTCATTAAAATTATGATTATAAATTGCTGATGTAAATTCAAAGAACGTAAATTTTGCATGAATCAAAAAAGGTTCGCACTTTGTAGCCGTAAAGGTAAATTAACTTTGCCTCCGCCCACACACGGTCTGTCAGGCATGGGGTATATATCTCTCTCTCTCTCTCTCTCTCTCTCTCTCTCTGTGTGTGTGTGTGTGAGGGAGTGTATGTATTTTAGTAGCTTGTTTTTGTTTTAACTCGCCTGCAGAATTTATATGTATTTGCTTGCGCCAAAATACCGTTAAAGCAGCTCCAAAAACATTTCATTTTGGGCAAATTTAAAATTTATGCATTTTCATTTATAAGTTGTGAAACTTTGTGAACTCTGAGTGTGAGTGTGTGAGTGCATGTTCCCCTATATACATGTGTGTGTGTGCGTGTGTGCGTGCGTGTGCGTGTGACGCTCTTTGATTTCCCGATTCGCTCTTGAATTGTTCTGCTTTGCTAACTTCGTGGCTGCTTTTCATTTTACTGTGCCCCATGACAATTCACAGTTGAAGCTCCCCCCTTAGTCCCCTCTTAGTCCATCCCCTTTACCACACCCCTCACTCTTGTCATTAATTTGCCCGCTTCAAAACGATTTTTTTTTTTTGTTGCTTTGCTTCATTTCGATTAGATTAAATGCGCCCGATTTCCGCTAACGCCTCCATTTTCTTGTTGTTGTTTTTTTTTTTCACCGTTTTTCCGCCATCTTTAAAAATGTTTCTTTGATATTTGCTGTTTTTCACTTTAAGCTGCTGCAATTGTCTTTAATTGTTTTGTTTATAGCAATGCTTAGTTTTATAATCAAATAAAAACCTTTAATGAGTTTAGCCTTCGTGAAGCACAATCAATTATGCTATACATGTGAGCGTGTGTGTATGTGTGTGTGTGTGTGTGTGTGTGTGTGTGTGTCGCTTGCAGTTAATCGAATTTATTAGACCTGCCATTTGTTATCAAGCTAACAAAGTGTACAGGCTCACACAGTCCATACGCTGCTTCTTCTTTCCGCTGCCAACAATAGCTTCATAATATTGCCAATGGATGGCGTGTGTGTGCATGTGTGTGTGAGTGTGTGCGTATATTGTTGATGTACTATAAAGCATGCTCACACACACACACACACACACACACACACTTAGGCAGTAGCCAAGCATCGACGCTAATATTTATGACCATGTCCTTGCGGCATTTGTTAGCGGACAGGCAACGTTTCGTATACCACACACACACACACTCACACACACACACACACACACACACACTCACATTTATATATATATAAACTCATACATATATATATATATATATACAGCTGAGCAGTCAACTTAATCTTTATCATCGTCGTTAGTATGAATATTAACATGAAAAACTTTCCACTGGCTATAATTCAGCTGCCATTGGCTGGTTGCTGCAGCTGCCATGGCAAGGTATAAGAGTTTATAGCTAGCCTCTGCGAGTCGAGAAAACAACAAGCCAGAGAGTGAGAGAGTGAGAGGGAGAGGGAGAGAGTGAGAGTGAGAGAGAGTCAGAGACTGGGTTAGAGTGTTTTAGTGCCAATTGCCCGCACTGTGCGGCATCCAAAAACCGAATTGCTTATAAATTACATTTACTCTCAGAGAATATTTATCAAAAATTTATAAGCTCATGCTCTTGCAACGTGCTAAATATGCTTCAATTAAAAAAGTCTTATATCTACTTAATGGATAACGAATTTTGCAGCAAATTTATGACCAAGCAAAAGAATTTAAATTCATCTCTTCTTAGAAGAGAAATTTCATACAATTTTTTTAAAAATATTATAAGAGTAAACGTTTACGAACTTATAACCTGACAATCTTATAATTGCTCTCATAATTACTTTTTTACTTAAATTTATATTTAGTAAATTAAATATTAGGTATAAGATTGTCCGATGCTATAGCGTATAATTTAATAATAATAGTCTTATACTTTTGTATTTTTATATATATTTAATTACTTGTTACTCTTATACTTG
Source organism: Drosophila stalkeri (assembly GCA_035047405.1). Taxonomy (NCBI): domain Eukaryota; kingdom Metazoa; phylum Arthropoda; class Insecta; order Diptera; family Drosophilidae; genus Drosophila; species Drosophila stalkeri. The sequence continues at coordinate 1,037,548 of JAWNPR010000173.1, read as the reverse complement.
CATAACGCTATACTCTTATATGATTATTCCTGTAGAGTCGTGTGCTCTTATAATTTAATAATAATACCTTCTATATTTTTATTGTTTTAATTATTTGTTACTCTTATACTTGCTACTTATACTAGTAACAGTATACTCTTATATGTTTCTTCCTGTAGATTATGCTCTTATATTCTTCTTTATTTATTCTATGCTACTCTTGCGCTTATATAATCACAGCATCGCAAATTCTTATTTTTAGATTCTTGTATAGTCTTATACTGAATGCTTATGTACTCGTATGCTCCTATATTAAAACCGTTGTTTATCAGTCTCTTATAATTTCACTTATTGAATTTTATATTCATATTCTTTTCGGTTCTTATAGTCTTCTACTTTGGAACTTGTGTGCTCTTATACTTGGAGTATACTCCAATATCGTATACTTTTTTCTGATTAAGTTCTTATACTCTAAAACTAGTACAATCTTCTACTCTCTAAAGGCTTTTACTCTGATACACTTATACTTGCATATATTCATCATCTTATATTATTATGGTGTTAGAGTCTTACGCTCTTATACTCTATTGCTCAATTACTCTTATACTCTTATTCTATTACTCAAATACTCTATTACCTTTACTCTCTTTAATACTCTTCTCAACTTTCTCTTCTTCTTCATCTTTATCACCTATCTGAACTTCATTTCAGTCTGCATCTACATCTTTTATACTTTGTTCTATTCTTTTATACTTTGTTAAGGATCAGACAATTACAAATTAGTTCCCTCGCTAGCTGACAGGCACACAAAGTAAACAATAGGTGTGCCATTTCGTTTGCAAGGTGCTGATGCCTACTGTGCCCATGTCCATGTGCCCATCCATGTCTCCATTCATGTCCATGTCCATATCCATGTCCATGTCCTGGCTTCCATCCACATATGGTTTGTGGGGCTCTGTCTCTGTCATTGTGATTCTCTCTCCCTCTCTCTCTCACTCTGTGTGTTTGTTCTTTGTGCTTGACTGTTTATTGTTGTTGTTGTTGTTGTATTGTTGTGTGTGCGTCCTTTGTGCTTTTTATGCTGCTCACTTGTTGGGGGCGACAAAAGTCGACATAAAAATGTAAAAAAAACGTAGTTGACGGGGTGTAACCGACTGCCTAATACTCGCTTGCTGTAAAAAGAGAAATGCAACATTTTAAGTATCTGCTAATCTTGACTTGAAATGAGCTAAATTATATGATAGTCTTATATAGTCTTACTTATAAGTACTGTAAATTATATAGTAGATTTTGTTCTAATTTTCCGAGCCGCCAACTATATAGGAATGTATACCGAATTCCCAAACTTTACCTTTGCTATCTGAGACGTATCTCCAATGTACGTCTTCAATGTATTCGAACAGTATAAGAACAGTAATATAATCAGTATAAGAACGATACAAAAACAGTATAATATATATAATATAAGAACAGTAATAAGAACCAGTATAAGAGCAGTACAAGAACAGTATAAGAACAGTATAAGACCAGAATAAGAGCATTACATGAAGAGTACAAGAACAGTATAAGAACAGTATCAGAACAGTACAAGAACAGTAGCAGACCAGTATAAGAGCAGTACAAGAACAGCACAAGACCAGTAGAACACCAGTATAAGAACAGTACAATAACAGTATAAGAATAGTACAAGAAGAGTCCAACAACAGTATAAGACAAGTATAAGTATAAGACGAGTATAAGACCAGTATAAGACCAGTATAAGAACAGTAAAACAGTATAAGACCAGTATAAGAACAGTAAAAGAACAGTACAAGAACAGTATAAGACCAGTATAAGTGCAGTACAAGAACAGTATAAGACCAATAAAAGAACAGTATAAGACCAGTATAAAGGCATTGATTACCCCACTGGAATATACCCTCTTGACTTTCGTGGGCGAGCATAAATAGATGGTAATTTCATTATTCAAATGCAGAAACACAAATGAATATATATGTATGTATGTGTAGGAATGTGAATGGACATTGTGTGAGGAGTGTGAATGAGTATTCACTAACTAAATGAATGACTGAGTGAATCAGTGAATCAGTGAATAGTGACTTAGTGACCCGCTCGGCGAGCAGCGCGCATCTATTTGTGATTTGTTTGCTTTTGCTTTTGCTTTATGCTTTTTGATGCACTTAGTTTTTAATTTACTGCGGCATTCAGTGCGTCCTTCCTCTGTTAAATGTCCTGCATCCTTTATTTACTATTTTCTCTCTGTGCTTTTTCCCCATCATTTTTTGTTGTAACAAACGAAAGCCGCTTAGCGCTGAAACAAAGCGAACAGAGCCACTCAGTTGAGTTTTCGGAGTGGTTTCCATTGTTGCCTTTGTCATGCCGTCTTTTATCTTTATTTTTTTATTTTTTTTTTTCGTTTTTGTATACCCTAAACCCTTTGTAAATGTGTGTAGATATATATATTATGCAAAGCTTTTCAAATTTAAGCTACTTTTGAATGACATTAATGAAATGCCAACAAAATTATAATAGCAAAAGCCAATTTCACGAATTTTCAAGAGGCTTCATAAATTTGGTTGCTTTAATAATAAAATTCTATTAAAATTTTTAAGAGGTAAATGAATAAAAATAAATATTTAAGTTAAGGGATGAGAAAGTGGTCAAGAAAAAGATTTTTAATAAATAAAAATAAATATTTGTGTTAAGGGAGGAGCGAGAGAGAGAGAGGTCAAAAAGAAGAATACACCGCAAAGGGTTATCTATATATCTTATAAATAGAGACTTTATCAATATTTTCTCCAATTTTTCTTCTAATCTATTCAGTTAATCATCTCTTCAATGCTTAGAGAGCTCTTTTTTTCTAGCTTCTTTTTATCTTTCTTTTATTCTAATCTATTAAGCTATCCATATACACATTAATCGATCTATGAAATGATTAAGTATTTTTTTAAATTAAAATAATTTAAAAATCGATACATTTGAAATTATTAATAATTACTTATTCTCAGACTTGATTTTCGTAAATTTATTTAAAACACAAAAGCTATTTTTTTAGCTAACTCAAGAAAAATTCAACAATGTCTCTTTAAATTTAAGCACACACAATTAAATTTATTTTATTTATTTTTTCTAGACATTTAATTGTTTCTTTTGTTTAACAATCTATTTATATATAAATTAAGAATCGACAATTATATAGCAAATAAAGAACTTGAATGAGTGAGTAAATGGGCAACGTTGTGCGATTTGTTATACAAAATTGTTGAGGTGGGCGTGGACAAGGAATTCCTTAGAAATCATTAGCACAATAGAGTCGAATAAAAAAGTAAATAAATTAAGCTCTTGGAATTTACAAGTTTTTGGTAGGGTATAAAGGTACACAAATGCAGATAAAGACAAGCCAGGCCCAAGGGAATAATTAATTGATGAAGGCAAAAGTAGCTAAGACAAAGGAAAAACAGCTGTCAAGAGTATACGATTAATTGACTTATTGACCTAAAGATTTGGCTTCTAGATAACAGATATGCGCATATATAGATATATATATAGCTCTGTTCGTATATATATATACATATATGTGAATACCTTAACTTGGCTTCATTTATCAATGGTAAAGTAAATCAATGAATATGTGACTTTTATCTCGAGTTCATTAGCTAAAAGTTACAAGACCGAAGCTCAAATGTTGCTCATGTGCGAGGTGTGCTCAAGAAGTTGTATATAAAGTGTTCAGATTAAGTACTTCATTTCGAAAATGTAACTATATGAATTTTGAAAATATAGTTATTCCATTGATTCACGTCTCTAAGCTTAGCATTTTTAACAGATCAATAGAGTAAGTTAACAATAAGGAATTTTTAATTAATGGAAACCCTTAGAAACTATATCTAAACCAATTTTCAACGCAGCCCTTGGGCACTGATATATTCTCTATATATTTGAGATCTTTGTTAGTTTATATACTTAAAATTTCTAATCTCTAGCACTTCGAATAAAAACATTGCGGATATGAATCCCACTTGAATTTAGTGTTCTTATGGGAACTAACTTAACAGTTTATTAGAACAGAGTTAAAAAAAATAAATAGTATAAATTTCAATTCTTTAGTTGCAATAGCAAATGGAGTGGGAATGTAAATTAAAATTAATATTGCCCAAAGCCAATATACTCTTTACACTCTATGTGATCAAGTATAACTATTCATATTCAAGTTAAGCCCTTTAAAGTAAACGCATCCATAATTACCTTAAGCCAAATACTATTTATTGCAATGCCCAAAACATTACATGATCAGACAACTATGATGATATATTACCTTACCATATACATAGCTTATCTGAATATAATTAGTTTATCTAAATATGAGTGGTAGAGTAGGTAACACACAGCTACCTAATTAGCATGTTGATTTAGTCTTGAGCGGGTGTGGGATGAGCCCTTAGTTAGTTAGCAAGTGTTAATAGCTCTTTAGCATGTCACTCTCACTCTCTCACTCTCTCACTCTCTCACTCACTCACTCACTTACTTACTCACTTACTCACTTGCTAAACTGTGTTGCGCGTTCAATTTGCAACTAATAGAATTGTCACTCACATATCTTATACATCTGTTTTCGACTCCTGCTCCTGTCCCTACCCTCCCCTCTGTCCAAACAAATGAAAACAGACAACGTTGACTGCCATCATTCATGTCGCTCAAACAATTGTGTTGTCGGACAACTGAATTTGTCATGGTGGTAAAGTAGAAACAAAGCCAAGGCCACTGTGCAAAGAAATGCTAAAGCACTGGAATGAGATAGAAATATTCAATTAGAGTGAGATAAAGTGCTTGTAGAGTGCGTTAGCGTCGCAGCGATTTTGAGTGAAAAATGTGCAATGGACCAAGGGTCCACTGCTAGCTGCTGAAAGAACATTCATAAGATATTACTTTACCATTATTTTGTATCATTCAACTATTTATTGTCAGTTAATTAACTATTAACAAGTTTGTATTACACACATCTAAGATAGTTTAATGGGTTTGTTCGTACACAATCGCGATAAGCTTATCATAGCTAGGCCCTTACTCTATATAGTTTTCATGCACTATTTGTTTATTTCATTTTTTTTTTTCGCAATGAAATGTATATAGTTTACACATACACCTATTATTGTATGTGTGTGTGTGTGTAGGCATATAAATGTGGAACATGCTTTTCTCTTACGCGTTCAGCGTTGAGCAAATCGGTTAGCAATGCGCACGCTCGTTTCATTTACTTCATTCTCTATGTACTCGTTCGTTCTCTCAGAACGTTGGCCGTTCGTTGTGTTGTTTTGTATACGTCATTGTGCGGCGCTCAACGCATCGCCTCTTTAGCTCAGTGGTAGAGCGTTGGTCTCGTAAACCAAAGGCCGTGAGTTCAACCCTCACAGGAGGCAGTTGAAAAATGTAAATATTTTTAATTCACATAATTTATTACTTGCAAAAATAAAGTTGAAAAAGTTGGTTATATGATGACATTTTACTTTAAAAAATTTAATAAAGTTAAAAGATTTGTTCGAAACGGTGTATACATTTTTTCTAACAAATATTGTTTTAGTTAGAACAACTGCGCATGACGATTCTCTGTGTAAGTCATAAAGGGGAGACGCGATCTTCACAGCATGCTCAGTTATCTATCGCTGCTATCTCTTTTTACACTCGTGCTGCTCTGCGTCGCACTTTGTATCGCTCATTTGGCAGCGCTCTTCTCGGCGCCTCTTTAGCTCAGTGGTAGAGCGTTGGTCTCGTAAACCAAAGGCCGTGAGTTCAACCCTCACAGGAGGCATCAAAAGAGTGAAGTTTTTTTTTTATTTTTAAAAATTTAATTTAATGAAAAAAGTTTTTGCAAAATAATATTTATGTATAGTCAAAAGTTTAGGTTTGTAAATTATGTGTTATTCGCTGAGCTTTTAGTTTGTTTCAGCAAATTCAACGACGCAAAAACTTTATGTAGGGGGGGGTAAACAAATAAGGAAAAAAAAATGTTTTGGCGCCAATTCAGTGGAATCATCAAGTGGCGCTCTGAAGAAACCTAATTGTGTCGGAAGCATAAATAGCTCACATGCGCAATTATTTGCCTCTACTGTTATTTTATGACCCACATATATTCACACACATTCGGACTCATACATATACATGGGCGCACGTTCGAGCCTTTAAAACTAACGGCAAATAAGAGTTGTACGTTCTGTTTTGGAGTGTAGCATATGTATGTATATATATATATATATATAAGTGTGTGTGGGTGTGTGTGTGTATAGTAAGTGATGCAGGCAGGCGCTTGGCTCGTAAAAACTAATACATACACATAGCTGACCCGTGCTAATGTCCATGTGTCTCTGTGTGTGTGCGTGTGAGTGCGTGAGGTACACACGCAATGACATTTGTTTGCGGATGTTGGGAGCGAAATTAAGGCAAATGCTTGTGACGCCATTAAAATGGAAAATAAAAATAAATTCAAGCATGCGAATAAATCAGTTGAAACAGCTTAACCTTTAATATAATATATGGACGCCCAGCGGGATGGCTTTTAATTAATCTAAGGCGTGTTTGCGTTTTGAAGCCAGGCGCTATTTCTGTTAAAGCTATTTACGTTTTATGTATAAAAATTTTTCTAGCTTTGAGTAACTGTGGAATATAAATGCTCTCTTTACTCTCTTTATCTATTCAAATTTATAATTTCTTAAGCAGATTTTGCATGCATTCACACAATATTTGACGCTTGAGGTTCAATCCCCACTTAAGAAAGATGCATACAATTTATTTAATTTTAAATTTTATTTAATTAAATTAAATTTTAAAAATATTATTTATGCCATGCTTATATTGTAAAATATGATTTATAATTAATTAAAGGCAAGTGTAGTTCCCTCTCTTAACAACTGTTGAAAACAGCTGCTCTCTTCCGACTTATTGTCTATTTATAGAATAATGTTTTTTTTTTTGCACTCCAAAGCACTAGCAGCCTTTGCGTGCGCCAAGTGTTTGCGCCTATACTTGTGGTGCGAGGTTCAATTCCCGCTTAATGAATTTGAAAAATTTCACTTGACTTTTGATTTTTTATTTTTAAATTTTTATAAGCTATGAGCTACTTGCATAAGTATTTATAATTAATACAAGCCACTTTTTTTTTTGTTATGTATAAAAGTTGAATTATATAACTCTCTCCTTGTCTATTTATAGACTAGTTAATTGTTTCCTCTTCCACCACCCACACGCAAGCAGTTGTCTTGTTAAAGCAGTGCGCTTAGCGTTGACACACACGCACGCTATGCTTGTGGTGCGAGGTTCAATCCCCACTTAAGTAAGTTTTTAAATTTAGACTTTTAAGTGAAGAGTGTTCTTTAGCTCAACTTTCAGTTGAGTGAAATGTGCAGCATATGTGCGTATTCTCCATTGAGAACAACATACTTATGTTTAGCACCTATTTGCACGTTGAAAGTGTGGCGAACTGTCATAAGCCACGCTTTAGCCTTTTCAATTAAAAAGTTTTTAATGTCAATTAATGTGGGGCGATGCGATGCGATGCGATGCGCTGTGAATATCTCAAATTAGGCTCATCATGAAAGGAAAGTATACCTTTTCGCCACTTTACCCACACAAGGGCATAACTGAAAATAACTCATCTTGACATTGAGCGTGAGAGTGTGAGTGAGAGCGAGCTAACGGTAAATTAATGCGATATTTACGCCACAGCAAAAGGGCTAACAAAATGGCGAACGGAGAAAGTCGCTCACAAATTGTGCTCGATTCGGTTCGCTTTGGTGGCGCCAACTGAAATGACATAAATTTAAAGCGTCTTTGCCACGACCTAGGCGCAAATGCGTATTTATGAATTAATAAAGCAGCTGATGTGGAGCCTTGTGCTCGGCATTAGCCCTGCTGGGGCTGAAACTAATTGAAGGTGACTGACAGACAGACAGACAGACAGACAGACAGACAGGTGGCAGCTCAGCATCATTGTTGCCGGCTTAGCTGGGGCCTCTGCTGCTGCTGTTGATAATGAAGACGGACGGACGACGAAGGCCTCACCAGTCGAGCTGAGGTGATGTCCTGGCCAAATCAAATCAAGGTAATTTAGCGTAAAAGACAAAAAGGCATCATTTCATTTTCATACGCTCACACAGCCTGTCAGATACTGGCACTTATGGGCGTGGCATGTCTGTCTGTAATTTATATGCCTATATCTAACTTTTTTCTTTCTTTTGCTTTTTCCTTTCTTTTTTTTTTTCTTTTTTTTGATTTTTTGCTGTGCCTGACATCTGCGCACTTTACATATTCTGTTAGTCCTGGCCATATATAGTCAATAAACAGAACCCAAAAAAAAAAAGGCAGTACGTGAGTCGCCTCAGGTAGAAGGTGCTTAGTATGCAGCTGATGAAGACAGAGACACACACACACACACACACACACACACAGAGACACACTCGCACACCTATAGCTATTCGCTCGTCTGCCTGATGTTTCCTGATTTCAAAGCGAACGAGCGCTGCATTTTCTTTCGCCTTTGCACTTGCTCCATTTGCTTTGGCTTTGGCTTTGGCTTTAGCTTTAGATCTGAAGCACACTTCAACACGCACACACACACACACACACATAGACAGAGACACAGCACACATACATATACATACACGCACTCATACTCGCTCAGCATTTGCCTTTTCTCGTTTAATTTCAACATTTTTATGCTCAAAATCCATGGATAGAGCATGAGCAAGGTATATATGTTATATTCCTATGTATGTAACAAGCAGAATAAGTATGTGATAAATATAAAAATGTATATATATTATAAAAATTCATCATTACGACCAATAGCAATCTGATAAGAGTCTAAAAGTAAGGCTACAATTGTATTAGTATATAAAATTATAAGAGTATTGAGTTTGAGGCATATAGGTATAGAAGTATAAGAGTATATAAGTGAAAAATTAGAATGAGACAATAAGATTCTAATTATAATCCAAAAAACTTATAATCCCATCTTATAATTTGCTGCTATTATACTCTTATACTTCTATAACTACCTTCCCTTTAAACTCTATGATCATAAGACAGTCCAAATATAAGAGTAATAGATCATTTTATTGTAATTATAAGCTTATAAAGTATTAGACTAGGAGTAAAAATGTGTTTGAATTGTGTGTTTACTTGTATAAGAGTATATATAAGAGTTAGTTTTTTTACTCGAATACTGTATAAGACTATAAAAGCAAAAAGTGTAAAGTAGAAGAGCATAATGCCGTATAAGATTATTAGAGTAGAATATATAAGACTTTATATCATATATTCTAACACTCATAGCATCTTATAATTTTGAAGAGAATTCTAAACTTTAAATTGCACTCATTTGCTCTTCTATTTAACAAAGGATAGATCTAAGCTATTCATATGCTTCATATACCATATAATCCATATATGTTTAATTACACACATTCATATATCTAAGTGTGCACACCCTCATTCGGATGCATTCGGTTAATAGGTCTGGATAATTGCTAGTCTAGCACACCCGACTGAAGCACTCTGGCTTATTAGCACTAGTCATAGCTCGTCGTTGCTGGATCTCAACTGGGTGGGCTATGCGCGTGCCGATAGCACTGGGGAGTGGGTCCTTTGAGCCAGTACCCCGCCCTCATCTCATCTCATCGCAGCATCGCCCCCGTCTAGCTGTGTGTAAGTAAATGATTGTAGTCTGCCTTGAATTTAAACAAATGCCCAGATTGTTGTCGCTTTTTCATCTCGTTGCCTTTTCAGTTATTTAAATTATTTGTTTGTTGCCATTTCACTGCCTTCGACATTTGCGAGGCGATGCCGTCCCAGCCTCCTGCCTGCTGCCTGCTGCCTCCTGCTGGGTGCCTCCTGCACCTCTTTCTGGCCGACTGTTCAACGTTTCCTGCATTATTAATGCATTAATGAGTTTTTTTGTAACTGTTTTTTTTTTTTTTTTCTGCTCTCTGTGTGTAGTGTGAGTAGTGCGAACAGTTCATAAATTTGATTGCAACAATGAATAAATGAAATGTCATAAATATCTAATTAAGAGCGTGTGGGGCTGACTGAAAGCAATGCCAATTAAATAGCCAAATTGAATTTGCGGACAGAGCGAGGTCATCGCCTAGTCACCCTCGGATTATATATTCCATTGATCGTTGGGCCATAAGCGTATATATATATAGGTTATGGCATAATGTGACAGGTTGATGAATGTGAGGCAGACTACTTGACGTATTACATCGATGCTGACTCAGGTCGACAAGCTTATTTTACTTAGTTTGACATATGCGTTCCACTTGCTTAACATCTCGAGAACTAAAAGAGCTAAGGAATTGAAATTTAAAATATAAAAACTTAATGAAATGTGTTTTTATTTACCAAATATCTTATTTAATATTCTCATAGTTGATAATAATCAATATCTAGTCTCAGTTTTTTGAATATGCTTCTGAAAGCTGAAAATATTGTTAGGTCAATATGAATGAAAAGGTATAGCATATACTTAACTATAATCGATACTCAAGTAGAATACCATTGGGAAAAGAAGAAGATAATTTGAATGTATATCCCAAAGCGCCCCGTTAATACTTAGATGAAAAAAAAAAAAAAACTGATTTCACATAATAAAATTTCTTACATACATGTATTTCAAGATTATAACTATGCTCTGAAAATTTCATGAAATTCGCTCATTTGTAATCCAAGTTCATTCAGTCTACTTCTCATAGTAAATGAATTGTGGAAAGAAACTATCAACACAGCTATCTTGATTATCTACAAGAGTTGCAATTGAAAGTTAAAGTCCAGATATTATCTAGTCAAGCACACCCGATTTAGGCACTCTGAATTAACTTCTCCTTACACCAAATTCAGAACCCTTCCATAATCCAAATATCAACTGAAATAATATGACATCTAATTTTATAGTTATTTTTATTGATATTACATATATTATTTATATATTTTTTTACATAGTTTTAGCTTTTTTTTTTGTCGCACTTTGATAAACTTGTTGTTGACCTCTACATAGCGTCTACATTTGGATTCATAATACATTTTAGTTTTTATTACGTGTTTGGAGCTCATTAATACATTGTTCATAACGTCTGCTGTCTCTTCTATTAATCAAATACTCGTTCAATGCACTTTGAACTTAATACTAAACATTTATAGATATATATATTTATATATATATTCAATATCGACAATTGTTTTGCATACGATTTCGATTTTTACAATTTTTTTTTTTATTTGTTCTTCCAAGAATTTTTCAAATTTTGTTGTTCTTTGTGCTAAACCAAAAATCATAAATAGATATATTTATTTTATTATTATAAGTTTTTCTTTTATTTTCAAGATCGTTGATATTTTATATAGTTTGATTGTTATTTGGTTTCAAGTCGAAACATTATTTTATTTTTTTTTTATTTTTCAGCAAATTTCTTTTTCATGGAAGTTCATTAGATCGAATATTTCTTTATATATTTATAACACATATTTAACAAATCGAGTAGAAGACAGAGATAAAGCATATTTATAAGTGATATATATGTTTATATATAATACTTGATTCCTTAAAGCCGCTAAAGTTTCAATAAATTATTCAAAAATTACGATAATAAAATTATAGTAAAACCTATTCAAATATGATATTCGTAAACATAAATTTTCACTTTCTTCATATATATACCCTTTGATCCAATGATATTCTCTATTCCAACTTTAAGTGAATGCGAAAAATACTAAAAGAATTTCAATAATTTGCTAGACATTGGATTGGATGACAATTTTTATAGCGTTGACATTTTGGCAAGATATATATACACATATATATATCTATATATATATATATATTAAGTTTGAATTTCTCAATAGATTTTTGTATTATCCTGACTAAATTCTCAATTATCTGTTTTCCAAAGCATTTCAAATCTTTTCTTTTATGTTTTCTCTGCCCTGAAACCAAGTATTAAAATATGTATATTGGCTTTGTGCAAATATATTTTGAAGACAGAAAAAGTGCTCGGTAGCATAAAGTCCAATCAGAATGACAGATCATTTTTTCTCTAATTCATAGAGATTTTCAAACCCTACCGATTCGTCTAAATGCGTCAATCTTGAAAACTATAAATGCTATAATCTTCAAATATGAATTATATATTCTAGAATATCAAAAGCAGTAGTTAATCAATTAGGTTTATCAATAACTCATTTCATATAGACAATATCAACAAAAATCAACAATCAAATAACATATATATTATAGATATTTACTATATATTTGAAGATTTATTTCAAATATTCAAAATTCCAAATTTAATACCCTAGAAATATTAAATTAACTCAGGGTTCAGGGCATCTTCCAGTCGCACACTCCCATCTAGAGCCGTATAACTGTTGTTGTACTATGATATATACATATATAACATACATATATTATAATATTGAAATTGATTTTGCTAATTAGTTGAACTATTTGTGGAGTACATTTGTTATCGAATAGTCTAATACTCTAAGTTTGCAATTCTCTTAATCGGTGTGAGTAAGAAGTCGTTAAAAGTACATTTTCTTTTACTGATTTTCCATTATGTTGGTTGTGACCCGTATTTAAATAGTTCCTTGTTGTAGTTGTGGCCGTAATATCGCTGATAAATTCATCCAAATCTGGCCCTACCTTATATAAGTATAAATTTCTTATGTTTTGCTTGTTGTAAATTTATTTCTACATTTTTGTTGTTTTTCTTTTGTTTTGTTCAATTTACGTCCGTTTATTTTGTTTGCTTCTGGTTTATTTCATTAGCCTGCGCATTGCTCAATTCAAAATTCGAAATTTTCAAATTTTCAAATTTTCAAATTTCCGATATTCCGTTTCTATTCAGCGTTATCGAAATCTTTCATAGGCATCAATTTCGAATGTTTTTCATCAGCCTGCTTTCAATAGGATTCCATAATTTCTCAAATATTTCGTTAGCTCTGATTGATTGGTAAATAAATGGGCTTCTGCTCGGATTGTTCTTGGATGTTTGCATTTGCGGGAATTGTTTACTTAAATTGTACTGCTTAAAATGCTCCCATGTTGGAATATACATATATATAAAGGTGGGCTCATGTCAGATGATTGGGATACTTTCTAGACAAGACTCTTAAATCTCTCTCTCGATGTTCGGAAGAGCTACGCAGATTGTGTTCCCATCCCATTCAAAGGAAAATCAATTTGTAATAAAAAAATTATATATAAATATATATAGAACTCATCGATATCGTTAATACTTGTCCGTTGCCTTGGCATGAGGCGAATTTGTGTTTTGTTTTTTACTTTTACTTTAACTTTTACTTTTGGATCGTATCACAAGCCTAAGAAGATTATAGGAAACCCGTTAGCTCTGCTTAATCCCGTATGAAGACAAATTCATTGTAATGATTCCAGCGATTCTCCTCCGTGTCTACGCCGGGCTTGGGCTCGGCCGCGGAGCCAGCCGTGCCGGAGCCGCAGCTGCCGGCCATGCGATAGCCATGATCGTGCAGATTGTCAAAGGCCTGTTCAATGAAGCAGTGCTTGAGGAAGAAACGCGACGTATAACGGTCCGGGCCACCATGGTCCGGATCCCGGGACTCGTTCAGCGTATCGCCAAAGACCTCGCGGCACTGCGCCACCCGCCCGCAGACCAGAATCCTCGACAATTTGCGAAACTTGACGTCGGCCAGACCATCCTTGCCGAACTGGAAGCTGCCCCGATAGCCAATAGTGATGCAGCCCGGCGGACGGGCATCCCGTTCGCCGCGAATGCATTCCAGCATCGCCGTCAGCTTGAAGTGCTCGGCCTCGCGCATCAGGCGCTGCCGCTCGCGGAAGCCCTCCGGCAGATTCAAGGCCTTGTCGCGCAAAAAGTCCAGTATATAGCGAAAGAGTACGCCATCACGGTCCAGAAAATAACGGCCCTTGCTGTCCTTGGCCAGGGAGTCGCGACCCTCCGGCCCCTCGAACAGCTCGCTCAACAGCGTCGACTTCTCCTGCAGCAGGGTATTCAACGTCGTCGTATAGTGCACGCCGCCAACATTTAACTCTACGATTTCGGGCATTGTGTGATGCTCTTGCTTCAAAGATTCAAACTCTCTAACTGTTTCTGCTTCAGCACTTAGTTACTGTGTTTACAGTTACAATTATTTATAGCTGCCTGCGAGCACATATGGCAAGCCTAAAGGCTTTGCTTGACTACTGTATGTCTATCTCTCTCTCTCTCTCTCTCTTCCACTCACACGCGCACGCACTTGCTTGTTGTTGTTGCTGCAGTTGCAATTTTTTTTTTTTTTTTTTGGCGCTGTTGTTGTTGTTGCTTTTGGCACGCGTTTCTTATTTGCTTGAACTTCGGTCGAACGGTACTTTGTATTTTGTCCGCTACGCGCGTCCGCACTCGCTCAGCTCTCGTATCGAACTGGGGGTTGCTCTCGCTGCTCTGCTCTACAAATATGTGTGTATGCATTGTAGAAACTTTGCAAAGAGAGCGCCCAAGAGAGTGAGACTGAGTGTGAGTGTGAGAGTGCGAGAGTGAGAGCAGGAGTGATAGCAGGAGCGAGAGCGAGAGCGAGAGCAGCAGCGCATGATTTGCGCACACGTTACATTTGTTTTGTTATTGAATAATATTTTTGTTTAACAAGTGGTTAAATTCTACAATTTTTTGGGCATGGGCATCTGTCGACTCTATATACATACATATATATATATATATATATATATATATATATATACAGCCTTGAGTGTTGAGTAGGAAGGGAATAGGTAATGCGAGCTGTTTACAGCCCAGCATTCAGCATCCAACGCTCATACGCAGCGTGCGCCACATCAAATTTCAGGCAATCAGAAATTGAAACGTCTTTAAACCTCAGTTGGCCATTTTCTTTTTTGGCCTTCTTGCTTTTTTTTTGTTGCCATTTTTGTGGGGCGCTGACAATTTGACACCTTGGCACTGACATTTGCCCATTTGCCCATTTATTCATTTCGCCATCGCTCAGGGGCAGCAAACGTGCCTCGCACGACTAAACGCAACTGGTTGGCCTCGTCCCTCGTCCCTTCCACCGCCCACTCGAGAGCTCTGACTCTGGGTCTAGGCCAGAGGCAGAGGCTGGGGCCTCGTTGGCTGCCTGCCAAGTGGACAGCCTGCCTGTTGGCAGCATTGTCTGCCTGGGCCGCTTCACGCTCACCTGTGCCCAGCAGCTCGGCCAATGTTAAAAATTCATGCGCCTGTTGACAGACACTGAGCATTGCCTTGGCGACTCACAACCAGCTCGACTCACTTTGGCCATCAGTTTCGAGGCCGTAGTGCTGCAACATTAGATCCATTTGGCCCAAAAATAATATAATACTCTCCAGCATATAATGAACGACTACGAGATACTCTGCATCGGTTGAGGAAATAAGCAGGAATGTGTATATTTCGAACAAGTATTTTTTTTTATGAAACTCTAATAATACTTTAATAGTTCAAATCTCATCTGGAGAGCATAATAGAGATGGAAATATTTATTGATGCTGTAAACTAGACATAGTAAACTTAAACTGTAAATTTTGGCATAGTCTTATACTCTTATATGATCATTACGTACTCTTATAATTCAATACATATGCACTCTTGTAGTCTTATACACAAGTTCTTGTAAAATGTAAAACTCTTATACTCTTCTACTTTATACACGTATTTATACTTTTACACATAAACTCTTATACTTGAATATTTATACTCTAATACAGCCTTCATTTCGTATTCCTATACACAAATGCTTTTAAAATCTCATAATCTTATAATAATCATAGTCTCTCCAATAAGCATAAGGACAGCATTGTACTCCTACTTATACTACCCTCTACTTATACTCTTAAAGTCTTATAATCTTATTCTCTTACCCAAACTTCTCTATTGATCCTCAATTAACATAACTCCATTTACCATCTCTTTTTCTATCTACCCACTTCCTGGAAGTACAGGGTATCATACAACTACATAAAGCTAGTCCTGGATATCTTTCATCAGCTTTCGCAACAGCATTAACGCTTTGACTTTAACGTCGCTTCTGCTAAACTTCAAATACAACAAGCAACACACACACACACACACACACACACACACACATACGTATTCGTATAATTGAAGTAAAAACTTTTGCGCTCTTCAGGCAAACGCCAAAAAAAAACGCATTTTGTTTACTGCGAATAGTGTTTGGAGAACAAACCCAAAGCAAACCCTTTTTTTTGTTTTTTTTTTGCCGTTTTAAGGCTCATTCCATTTGTTTGACTTGTTTTCGCCTGCTCGCTGAGTTGGTTTATTTCCGCTTCCTGCTGCTGCTGCTGCTGCTGCTGTGTCTCCTGCTGTCTCCTGCAGCTGCCTCCTGGCTGACTGTCTCAGGGACTTCATGTGTTTTCGTTGCTTATCAGTCGCCTATGTTTGCCTCGGTCACCTTTTCCCGTTCCCATTTCCCATTTCCCATTTCTCCCCAACTCCATTTCCATTTTATTCAACTTCCCCCATTCCCTTTCCCATTCCCATTCCCATTTTCCTTTGCGACGTAGAAATTGTGGTTTTTTAGGAACGCATTAAGATGGCAGCAACAATTTACGCGCCATTACGCGGCACGTGTTTTGTGTGTATACAAGACAGAGAGATAGAGAGAGCGAGTGAGTGAGAGAGTGAGAGAGAGAGAGAGAGAGTGCGGCAGTGATAGAAGAGAACATAAGTACTTTTGTGGCCAGTGGGGAGTGTGTAGTGGCTTCTCCATACGGCTCTTGTGGCTGCTGCTGTTGCGGTCTGTGGCCTACACACTCGCCCGCCGGGACAAGCTGGAGCAGGAGTAGGAGCAGGAGCAGGAGCAGAAGCAGGAGCAGGAGCAGGAGTCTGAAGCGTTGCGCAATCGTCTCTGTCGGATGCTTTTTGGCTGCCTGGAAATTGATTTTGTTTGCCTATCTTTGAGTGTGTGTGAATGTCTCCGTGTGTGTGTGTGTTTGTGTGAGTGTCTCCGTGTCTCTCTGCTTCTCTAGCATTTTGTTTTGGCAACACGAGTCGAGTCGAGCTAACGCTTCTCTGGCCAAAGAAACCAAACACCAAGAAAAAAAAAAAAAGGCGCTCACGTGCTTCAACTGATTTGTTTGTTTACCTTTTAGCAGGGCTCATCATAATTACCTGTAGCGAAAACTCTATAAGCACTTGTAGCTTTTCAGGGCAACAACAAATAAATCGCATAAAATATGCAAAATTTTATCGAACATGTTTATCATGTTTAGAGCTTGGAAATTCAACAAAGTTTATAAATAGCTCACGAAATGCATTCAAATTGTTGCGCTGATGATGACAATGCGAATATATCTGTATAAATAGTCGGAGTATATTGAATGTGAGTAAACAGGATGCTGTTCGGAGTGAGAAAGGGAGAGAAAAAGAGAGAGATATATTGCAGAACATATATATATATGTATATTAATAATAGAGTTTATTTAGCTAGGTTCTTTCGTTTCTCAATCAAGGTGAAAGCATGGCGTAGACTATAAAATGGATAGACACTTGTAATGTTAGACATTTAGTGTTATATACCTTATGGAAGATAACCTATATACATTTTATAGTGATATATTATATATTTATATTGAGATGGCTGGAACAGTTTTTATGTTAGATTTTATGTCAGATTTTTATTTATGTTAGATCTTTAGCTTTCTATCCATCCGTCAAGGTATCTCTCTATTAGAGTTGATAAACTATCGCTGACACTATTGGTACTATCGATGTTAGAGCACTATCGATAGTTTACCAGCTCAACTCTCCACCCTTACTAGTCTTATCTCTCATTGCAATATTTGCTTTATTAGCTGTTTCTAGCCAATTTCCAATTGTCTCTCCATTCAGGTATTTCATAGTCAATCACTCCCCACAGTCGTGCATTACTCCTTCTTTCTGTCAGTCCTGGTCAGACTATCCCTACTAAAATATCCTCACTTGTGCTTCATTATATCAGTTATTCCACTATCTCAAAAAGATTTCGTTGAGTTCCCTCGTCCTAGTCAGATTCACGCACCATTTCTTGTTTCCCATTTCCAATACTCATTCATTTTATCAGATAGATCTACTCACATCAATCTATTCGTTCGTCCGTTAAGTTATTTTCTAGTCAGACACTCCCGACTACCTGCCTTCTCTTACAAAACTCATTTACTCTATCAACTAGATCTTTTCCGTGACTTCGTCATTCATCTAGACAGATCTAACCAATTCCCTTTCACGTCCTAGCTAGGTACATTCATTTAGCGATAGTATCTTCAGGGCCACATTAGGTAGATTCGTCATTTACTATATCAGCTAGACCTAGCCGTTTCCATCTGTCCATTTCGTTCGTCAAGGTATCTTCTAGTCGGGCACTTTCTATTCTCGCATCTTTTACTTGTGTTCCATTCCATCCAAATCGATAACCAAAATAGAAATTCGTATCTCAAGGTTTATATATGTCAATCAAATCTTTGGTGCAAATTGCGAATTTGATTTCGTGTGCAACGATTTCGCTCAATGCCAATTCCAATTCCAATGCAAATGCCATGACAAGTAGCACTTGTCAACAAGGGAATGCCAAGGCAAATACACACACATATGTACATATATACACACACTCATGTTGCCATTCTCATAAAGAGACACAAATACATTTGCCCGGGAATTGGCAGTTCTTAAATATTGACGCAACTAATGTTGGGGGAATTACAATTGTTGACATTGTCGCTGGCAACTGAATGGAATGGAACAGATGGAGATGGAGGTGGAGCTGGAGCTGGAGATGAAGATGGATTAGCAGGAGCAGGAGCAGGAGTAGGGGCTGGAGCAGGAGCAGGAGCAGGAGCAGGAGCCAGCGACCGATTAGCAGAGTAGCTGTTATTGATTTACACCGTGGTTGATGTAGCCATTGATGACTTTGTGGCCATTGTGAGCCACGGATAATTGCCACAAGCTGAAGAGGGCCAAAGGGACACAAGACTGCAGCAGCAGGGCAACAAAAGAGAGAGAGGGAGAGAGAGAGAAGAGGGAAAACTGAATGAATGGATAGTGATGCGCAGAGTGTGATTAATGTCAATTAAATGGAGCCATTAGTAATATGGATGGGCAAACGTATTGGGGTAATTTATGAAAACCCATAATTGGATTTGGTTTATTAAGAAGTGAGTTAGAGCAGTGAATGCATGGGCAGGAGGTCAAAAGATAGCTAAGAGTATTTTTTTTTTTTCTTTAAATTGCTAAAGTACTATATTATATATAGATTTAACTGTGCAATGCTATTGAGAGACTCACATATTAAATAGACTAATTCTAACTCTAAGATAGTTCAAGTCAGAGTAGTAATCCTGGAGTAATCCTGAAGTCCTATGTGTACTCAGTATAGAGTAGGATTTTGCTGAAGCTGGATAACTGTCATCGATGTTTCATAGACCAAGATCCGCGAATCTCAGAGCGTTAATTAATAGAGCATAAGACTTGAGCTTGGAACCCAAGCCAATGGCTGTCTGATTCTTATATTGAATTTTCCAAAGAGTCTTTCCTACAATTTCCTTCAATGTATACTCGATCAACTTCAGCAGCTTGGCAAGTGAGATGCTGTGATTGTGTCGATCTAGAGATGATGCAACATATTCCAACAACTTTACCCAGTTCTTGTCGATCGTAATGTCTAACAGACCGTGATGCAGCGTACGATCCTGATCAATACGAACAAAAAAGAAAGTATCTCAAGTCGGAAGAACTGAGGAACGAGCAGGTCAAATATATATATATATATATAAATATATATATATATATATATATATATATATAGTAGTGTGGCAGATTGTCAAAGGAATCGACCAGCTGAGGATTTATCGAGGCTGTAAACTATGGACGCATAAGCTCAGCATTTTCTAGAATATTCAGGTGAACCATGGAAATGCTGTCAATTCAGAGTCAAGCGAATATAAACCCGTATTTACAAATATATATATTATAGATATAGATACTTTTAATCAAGATTGTTGATCTCTTTATTTGCATCTTTAGTAAACATGGGTATATATTCCTAATCTTTCCCATAAAGCTATACGAATTAAGTTAAAATTTCCCAAAAAAATCTGAAGTGTGTAATTATGATATGAGTACTCATGAGTGCATTCATATCAAATTTCATTATATAAAATTCAAATATTCTGTAAAAGGCTAAATTTGTCTTGAAAACGGCTAAATAAACAGCTCCAAATAAAAGATATTTATTTGCGTGCGCGTGTGCATCAGAGCTCCTTGGCTGAGTGTGCATCCTCGAGATACACGCGCTGCTGTCTCTCTCGGCAATGGAATGCAAATGTGTGACGGGCTGCTGGGCAATTTAACACCATGCAGTGTGCTCGTTGGCGAGGCGTGAAGGCGCCGCGGGGCAGGACGTGCTTGGCAATAGATTTAATGGCACTCGCTGCCTGGACTGGGCGGGGCTGGGCTGGATTGGGCTGGGCTGGGCTGAGCTGCATGCTGGCATGTAAATAAAAAATGCATAAGTATGCAGTGAACAGCAACAAACAAAAAACACATGACGAAAAGGAGCAGCGAGGATGGAAACGTGGGCAAACATCACAGTATTTGAATAAGCGAGTGAGTGAGTGAGTGAGTGAGTGAGTGAGACCGAGAGATGCTGAGAGGAGAGAGGGCGATAGCGAACAGAGACAGGCAGTTTGTCTGAATGTGTTGCTATCGTAGAAGCTGATTTTATTTACTGCCTTCAGCAACAGTTTGGCAGCCGTGAAAGCTTCTCTTCCACACACACACACACACACACACACACTCCTCTCTCCTCTCTCCTCGCTCTCACTCACTCTCGCTCTAGTAAATAATGTTGCATGCTGCTGCAATGGCATTGTGTGCGAAGGACATTCCCGAAAGTGCTCGCATGTAACCGTTATACATGTAGCATGCGGCTATAAATAGATGCATTCGTTAAAAAAGAGAGACTCTTGCTTTACACAATTTAAGTGGATTATTCAAAGCTGACAAAGTTAATGCCATTCATTCAGCCACAGGCTGCCTTCTGAGTGCTGGATATATTTTACTTACTTCTGCAAAAATATTTTAATTTTAATATGCAAATCGCATTAAGAATTATTTTTGGCAACATTAAAATTGCATTGAACAAGTCTTAAATCAAAATCACACAAGCAAATGAGCTTGTTCAGTGAGCAGCTTATGCAATACATATATCAGCTGCAATCTGCACAACATTAATTTTTGGCATTGCTACTCCTTTCAAGCGACAACCAGTTGAGAATTCCAAGTACAAATTATTGCTTGAAACAGAGGCCCAACTAACAGTAAAGTGAGCGAGCGCATTTGAAGAGCTTAGACTTAATCCCCGCTCATAGCAAACGTTTGCTAGACAGAGAGCAAAGCTATGCTTGAATAAATATTAAGCAGCAGCAGCTCATTTGAGCTACAAGCATACATGCATACATACTTACATGCATACATATGTATATGTATATGCCAACAGCACTATTCGCCTTTCATTTGCATCAGACGCCTACAGCAGAATTCGCCCTTCATTTGAAATCGTTGTCCATAGCGTAAATCGCCATTGAGAGCTCACTCTAAGCGCCGCTCATTAAAATTCTATTGCAAAGCAGAGGAAGCAAATGGCGAATCCACGCGTGGCTGCTATTGCGATATGCTATTCATCAACATTACTTACACACAGCGCAGAGATTCGCCTCAGCTTACTGGATATCCCATTGATATGCTCAAAAGACATTTTGCAGCGAATTCATGCGCGGCTGCCATTAAAATTTGCTTTTCACGTACATATAATGACAGTTTTAAATACAACCATTTTAATTAAATTTGCCTTAGCTATAAATACAACAGCTGCGCTATACAAAGGCGATTATTTATGAGAGCATTTAATGACTTTAATGCAATTTAATTACATTTCGGCAATTCATTACAATAAATGCGCTGAACACACTTTGCAGCGAATTC
Organism: Drosophila stalkeri; assembly: GCA_035047405.1. Classification (NCBI taxonomy): domain Eukaryota; kingdom Metazoa; phylum Arthropoda; class Insecta; order Diptera; family Drosophilidae; genus Drosophila; species Drosophila stalkeri. Next base: position 1,015,541 of record JAWNPR010000173.1, on the reverse strand, counting down.
AAGCATCGCTACAACTTGTAAATTTGTTGTCGCACTTACGCAAAATTCGCCGTCTAGTGGGCTCTGGCCATTGCAATCAGACTGCTCGACATGTTGCGGCGAATTGATGCATGACACCAATGTCAATTCGCCCATCTACTCAATTACCATCAATTCGCCGTCTACTTTCGTTGCAGTCGTTGCAGGCAGTCGTAAATGCAAAACTATAAATTAAATTTAGCTGCGCCATAAAATTCGCCAACAAAAGCAAAATTGCAATACAAAAGCGCTAATTGTTAAGTGCACATTAAAAAGTAATTAACAAATCGATTAATAATTATATTTAACAGCAGCAGAAATCAACAATCGGATGCTAAAACAATTCTCTGTGGATGCTCGGCCCAAGGGCCAATTGGGCAGCTGGAGCATTTTGTTGATTTCTCTATGCAGCCTCTCGACTCTACTCCCAGACAGCTGTCGAGCCGAACGCACCAATGTGGGTGAGTTGAGCAGTTGAAAAACAAACTTGAAAACATTTTATGGCTTTTTTCACTCGAAAATTATTATGCAATACGAAATTTCTGTTGTTTGCTATGCAAATATACCTCGCACTTGTATGAGTGCATTGCTCAATCACTGTGTGTGTGTGTGTGTGTGTGTTTGTATTTTTATGCCCCACTGAGAAAGCATGTGGCACGGCATCAGCGCGGCATCAGCGTCAGCATCAGCATCAGCAGCATCTGCGGCATTCTACAAATGCGGCGAATTGGTCGCAGCATTTGTTTTGGCCATATAAAATTCGTAAATAGAATTTGCATAGCAAAACAAATACAAAGCGGAAAAAAGGCCAGCTATATATAGCTTTACTCTTCTTTAATGGCTGCAATGTGCTTTTATTTTGTTGCTAGTGAAGTTAAGTGAGAACAGGTATATTAGTTGTTATAGAATCTGACTAGGGCTAGAGCTTCAAATTTGATATGAATTATTATATAACATTTTATGGATACAGCCTTGTCGGAATTGGAAAAATAGCAATTACTACTTCTACAACGAGTAAAGCCTTCCAATCTTTTATGTCAAGATCAACAAGTTGCGCTCTAGAACTTATCTATAGATCGAAACAAAAATGCTTTATCTTTGATAATTTTGATAGTAAGATAGTTTTCTATGGATAGTAGTACTTATATTCTTGCCTACTTTGGGTTTACGAAACTAAAACTGGGTAGTTTATCTTCCACATTTCCACATTTATAACCCCACAACCTTAGATATCCATTCTTTAAAAAAATCCTTTGTCATTCAGCAGCTTTACTCAATTTCTACAAGTTCTTTAGTTCGTTACCTGCTAAGACAACTCTAGCAATAAAATCTAGATATAATATATTTTCCACCCATTATTTGATTCTTAAAAACGTTCCCTGAACCCTAAAGACCTTCCCTATATCAATCTATTATCTACGACATAGCTCGCTAATCATGAAATCGATTATTAAGTTCTTCATTCATTCATTCATTCATTTTAAGCTCTTCAGATCTGACTGACTGACTGTACGAACAAAAAATTCTTATAAAATTTTTCTTATAAATCTAAAAATGTATATATCTTTTATCTATTATTTTATTTATTTTTTTTTTATTATTTGTTATTATTTATTTTATTTTTTCTTGTTTTTTAAAAGAATTATTTAAGAGTATTCTTCAGTCAGACATACCCAAATGTTCTAAATTATTTATTGTTTACCTCAGGTCTCATTTTTGAGAACAACAATCCGGATCTTGAGAAAATTTTCCACCTGGCCATTGAGAAGGCGAACGAGCAGAACGAGGAGCTGAATCTGCATGGCGTGGCCGTGGCCATCGAGCCGAACAATGCATTCGAAACGTCCAAGAAACTGTGCAAAATGCTAAGGGTAGACAAATAGACTTATGATAGACATACTTCTCCTCCATTGAGCCTTATCCATTATCTATTTCAGCAACATTTGGTGGCTGTGTTTGGACCCAGCACGAATATGGCAGCACGGCATGCGCTGAGCATATGCGATGCCAAGGAGCTGCCCTTTCTGGATACGCGCTGGGACTTTGGAGCGCAATTGCCAACGATCAATCTGCATCCACATCCGGCACAATTGGGCGTGGCCATCAAGGATTTGGTGATTGCGTTGGGCTGGGAGAGCTTCACCATCATCTACGAGTCGGGCGAGTACCTGACGACAGTCAACGAGCTGCTGAAGATGTATGGAACGAGTGGGCCGACCATAACACTTAGACGCTATGATCTGGATCTAAATGGCAATTACCGCAATGTGCTGCGACGCATACGCAATGCCGAGGACGACTCGTTCGTGGTCGTCGGCTCACTGGATACCCTGCCCGAGTTCTTCAAGCAGGCGCAGCAGGTGGGTCTGCTGACGAGCGACTATCGCTACATCATTGGCAATCTCGACTGGCACACGATGGACCTGGAGGCGTACCAGCATGCCGACTCCAATATAACTGGCCTGCGTCTCGTTTCGCCACAGAGCGAGCAAGTTCTCGAGGTGGCCAAGGCGCTGTACGAGAGCGAGGAACCATTCCAGAACGGTAAATCAAAACCAATCTCCATTTGATCACAATTTCAATTTGTCGATTCATTCGAATCCGATTGAATTTGCTACTGTTCCCAGCTCCAAACATGATAAATGCAAATTGCCATTGAACCATTTAGGGATGTTCTGTAGCCTTTATGTCATTTTGTATACCCTGAAAACATGGCAAATGGATTGAACGGGGTACATTGACTATGGGCTAGCTCAGGGCATATGAAAAATATATATAAAATGTATATATAGAATGAGTTGAATTTAGTTTGGCATATCTAATTTCTTCTCTGTCCAGCCGATTCCGTGTCTATCCATCTTTAAATGCTTAACCGATCTCAGCAACTATGAAAGCTAGAGAGTTGAAATTTCATATATATACTCTTGTATATCTTATATTATGCATATTTAATTTTTTCTTCGATAACTGTTATCGTTTTTCAGTTATCGATAAAAATTTACTATTTCGCTCGGTTTTTTTTATGATTATATAAGCTAATTGTGTTTCTTTAATAATTATCTAAATTGTGAATATGATATATTTGAGCTGCCTCTCTGAATTTCATCCTATACCAGACAACGAAAACTTATTACAAACAGTAAAGACTCGAACCTTGTTACACATGCAGATTTTGATATTCTAATTATAACTTGATATTTATATTATAATCGTTAGTTGGGAACAAAAGTTCTATAGAAATATTTCCCATACCTGCCGTATCTGCCGGTAGTGTCACACTATACGTTATACGTTAACTGCAGCTATGTTTAATATACAAAGGGTATACAAAGGGTATACAAAGGGTATCTTTTAGTCGTTCATTTCTCTTCGTTTTATCCTATTGCAGTATCGTGCCCTATGACCAACAGCATGGCTCTCATCTACGATGGCATTCAGCTGCTGGCCGAGACATACAAACATGTTAACTTCCGACCCATAACGCTCAGCTGCGGCGACGACAGTGCCTGGGACAAGGGCTACACGCTCGTCAACTACATGAAGTCGGTGAGTCGGAATATGGCAACAGAATGATTCATAAAACATAAACATCTGTGTGTGCCTGTGTGTGTGTGTTTGTAGTTGTCGCTGAATGGCCTCACGGGGCAAATCCATTTCGACTATGAGGGACTGCGCACGGATTTTCAGCTGGAGGTCATAGAGCTGGGCGTCTCGGGCATGCAGCAAATTGGCCAATGGAGCAGCGCGGATGGCTTTCAAATGAATCGTCCGGCCCCGGCGCACACTCTCGAGCCAGACATGCGTTCGCTGATGAACAAGAGTTTTGTGGTCGTCACAGCGATTGTAGGTGGCATGAGTCCGCTCGCAATGGGCGAGATGGATGTTGTATAAATTAAATATCCAAAGAATTTCTCTCTCACTGCAGAGCGAGCCGTATGGCATGCTGAAGGAGACAGCAGACAAAATGGAGGGCAATGCTCAATTCGAAGGCTTCGGCATCGAGCTGATTGATGAGCTCTCCAAGAAGCTCGGCTTCAGCTACACCTTCTACTTGCAGCCGGACAACAAGTACGGCGGCATCGATCCCAAGACTGGCGAATGGAACGGTATGCTGCGTGAGATAATAGACAATGTAAGTGCCTGACTGCCCGCCCGGGGCTAATGCTCATAAATCCAAAATCAAGTGCCTTCCCCTGTCATCGTTCATCAATATTTACGAGCTTTCGCTCTCTGCGCCTCGCCCCCCCTGCGGACAATAATCGACTCAATCGATGGATTATCATGATTATAAATTTATTTCAAATTCACTTTTCTTATCGCATAGTCATGCCAGAGGCTCCGGCATAATTTATTAAATTTCCAATTCATTTCACTATTTACAATATCAGGCTGACCATGCAGTCCGTTCAGGGTCAATAAATTGTGTTTAAAAATTCCACTGCGTATGCGCGATATTTTTGCAATTTCCAATTAACTATGTTAAGCGAAAGTAATTGAGAATTAATGAATGTAATGCAATTTTGATAACATTATTAATTAGCGCGCTGACATGGGCATAACTGATTTGACCATGACGTCAGAGCGAGAGAGCGGCGTGGACTTTACCATTCCCTTTATGAATCTAGGTGAGTTACCCCCTAACCTGGGGGGTAATTGACTATTGATTGACTCCTCTTCTGTTTTGTACTCATCTCTGCTCTCTTCCACAGGCATTGCCATATTGTTTCGCAAGCCCATGAAGGAACCGCCCAAGCTCTTCTCCTTCATGTCTCCGTTCTCTGGCGAGGTTTGGCTTTGGCTGGGCCTCGCTTACATGGGTGTCTCCATTAGCATGTTTGTCCTGGGCCGCATGTCTCCAGCCGAATGGGATAATCCCTATCCATGCATTGAGGAACCCACCGAATTAGAGAATCAATTTAGTTTTGCCAATTGCCTTTGGTTCTCGATTGGCGCCCTGCTGCAGCAAGGTTCCGAGCTGGCTCCCAAGTAGCTACCCTATAATTACTTACTCCCAAATTGAATTCAATTTTTACGTTTTATGCAGAGCTTTTTCGACACGTGCCGTTGCCTCCTCCTGGTGGTTCTTCACGCTGATTTTGGTCTCCTCCTACACCGCTAACCTGGCCGCCTTTCTCACTGTCGAATCACTCGTGACGCCCATAGAGGATGCTGAGGATTTGTCGGAGAACAAGGGCGGCGTCAACTACGGCGCAAAGAACGGTGGCAGCACCTTTACCTTCTTTAAGGTGAGTCATTGAATTTGATGTAAGCAAGCTACATTGAGTTAGTTCATTCCTTTTGCAGGATGCCAAATATCCCATCTACCAGAAGATGTACGAGTTCATGAAAGATAATCCCCAGTATATGACGAATTCCAATCAAGAAGGTGTCGATCGCGTCGAGAATAGCAATTACGCCTTTCTAATGGAGTCGACGACAATCGAGTATATTACGGAACGGCGCTGCACCCTCACTCAGGTGGGGGCCCTGCTGGATGAAAAGGGTTACGGCATAGCCATGCGAAAGAGTAAGTAATTACTGGACTTGGTAATCGGCAAAGTTAGTCTGAGTGGATCCAGAGGAAATCATGGGGCTAACGCGCTGACTAAGTGTCTGTTCGTTCGAGCAGCATAACCCCTAGTTGGGCATACCCGCCCAAAAGCCCTCCTAATGCGTCTATGCATTATAAATATGGGAATTTTTTGCAGACTGGCCGTATCGCGATGTGTTGAGCCAGGCTATACTCGAGATGCAGGAGCAGGGTTTGCTGACCAAAATGAAGACGAAGTGGTGGAAGGAGAAGCGAGGCGGCGGCGCTTGTTCGGTAAGTGCTCACATATCCGAAAAGACTTTTGCCTTTTCCCACGGGTATGAAACTGTCTGACTCGAAGAGAGTGTGCGTGTGTGTGTGTGTGTGTGTGTGTGTGTGTGTGTGTGCACAGGATGCAGGCGACGAGGCTGGAGCTCTGGCCCTCGAGATAAGCAATCTGGGCGGCGTTTATTTGGTGCTGGGCGTGGGCGCTGCCTTTGGCGTTTTAGTTTCCCTGCTGGAGATGCTGCTGGGCGTGAAGGAGCGCAGCGCCGAGAATAAGGTACAATCAATGCTTGAAGACTTTTTGGGCAACCAATACGCTTTACTATGTAGTTGGCCTCTATAGATATTCCCACACACACACACACACACACACACACACACACACACACACACACAGAGAGAGAGCAAGAAACACAACTGTTGACATTGACAATGACTGCAGGAGGAAGTCGATTCGGATGCCTCCTCATTGGGCTTTGCGAATCTAGGCGGCGTTTATCTTGTCATGTTCGTGGGCAGCTGTTTCGCCAGCATTTATGGACTGATTAACTGCGTGCTCAGCAGCTACTGGACCGCACGAGAGAACAAGGTAATCGAGGCGCTAAATGTGGAGGCTCTATAAATATATATATATATAGATAAATATACATTCTGTATATATATATATATATAGATATTCACTCATATATTAACAGCTAGCCCGTTGGAGGGAAAGTTAATTGTGTCGTCACTAAAACTCAAAATGTAACTTGAATAACGAATATTTCTCAACAGCTTCTACATGGACTTATGGAGCCACTCGAAATACATTCAATTAGCCATTTAACTCAATACTCATGAAATCCATAGCTCATGCATGCATATATTTGTCTAGTTGTGCTTGGCATGTTTATTTCAATTATTTATGTATTTTTTCCAATTATTTTTCAATTATTAAGAAAGTTTTGTATTTGTTCAGGTCAACTTCAAGGATGAGCTGCTGGATGAGCTGCGCTTCATTATTCAATGTTCAGGCAATACGAAGGCTGTGAAATATCCCAAGAACTCTAGCAGCAGCTCCAATTCGAATGCCAGCTCCAAGTCCAAGGGCTCCTCTCTATCTGTGGACACGCTGCCAGAGGATCCATCGGATGCCGATGTGGAGGCAGTCAGAGAGAGACGTGCAAATCATGCTAAAAAGTAGTTGGCATTGAATTTTTAGCAGTGTTTCGAGAGCTTATTTTAATGCTTATTAAACTTGTTGCAAAGTTTTTCTGCAAGCTTTTTGTTATACGAATAAAGAGATTTTGCAAGCTAAGCATTTGGGTGTGCCATCTATGTGTGAAGTGTATGAGGTTAACATGAAGTGAATTTCAATGTGGCGCCATCTATGTGTCATACTGCCAAGACTTCGACAAAGTTCACAATGACCACTCTTGCATATGTTTGTAACTCAGCACATAGATGGCGCCAATGAAATTGGCAAATTTAAATCAATTTTAAATTGCAACTGAAAAAGAATGTAAGTTACACAAAAACAGATTTTATATTTTTTAAATACCAATATATTTAATAGGTTTTTATAATATTGCATATTCGAATATAATGTCATATGTAATAACATACACACACAATATATTTGCTTTTGTTTTTGTTTATTTTGTTTTGATTTTGGTTTTCTTTTTTGGTTTTTGCTTTTTATTTTCTTTTATTTGATTTTTCTTTGTATATCCGTTTTCCGTTTCTGGTAGACACTTAGAAGTTGAAAAGGTAAAATTGTACGATGTTTTCGTATATAATATATATTTATGTATATATATATATATAGGTCAATGTATTTATGTATATAGTATATACCCCTTGTTTGAATGTTTTTTTTTGTTTTTTTTTTGGTATGTAAGTTGGTTTGTGTAAGCTTCCGATGTGTTTGTATATATTTATATTTATATGTATATATATATATGTATTTGTATAGTTTGTATAATACAGGATTAAACATCCATTGAAGTAAGTATTAACTAGCTATTATGTAGGTATTTCCACACACATCAACTAAGCACGCACACACTCTCACACACATTCACACGCGCACATACACACACACACTCACACACACACTAACACACACACACACACAGAGTCAATCAACTAATGAGGCGTTAAGATATTGCTAGTATTTTCTTAATACATTTTGATTAATTTAGGTTTTTACTTTTGTTTTGTTTGTTTTTTTTTTTTTTTGATTATTTGAACTTTAATGCAAAACATTTCAAAGTTCGTTATAATATACATTTATATCCTGTATATATATTTTAGTTATTATTTTAATACTTTGCCAACATTTAACTACACAAAAACTCTGAATAACACATTGAATGGAATGCTAAATAAATCATACTATTTATGTATATATATAATATATATATATATATTATTTTTTTTATATATATTATATACATACTTTAAAGCCCAGTTTCCCTTTTTCTTGAACAGTGCTCAAATAGATTGACAGCATCTCTTCTTCTTCTTCTTCTTCTTCATCTAGTTACTTTGTAATTAGTCAAAAATAACAAAAGCATTTATTTATGCATAATAAATAAGATAGACGCACAGCTACTTGAGAATGTATGTATAAATAAATTTAAATTAAGTAGAAAGAAATTTTGTAATCAAGAATCAGACTATAAGCCGCATCTGCTGGAACATCATTTTGTATAAAAATGTTTTTGGCTTTTTATATCATTAAAATTTTTAAATATCTTAAATTTTTATTGAAATGTATTTTTTAAGTTTTTAAATCTTTTATTATTATCGAGGAAATTTCTCTTTTTTTCTCTCTGTCTCTCTCTCTCTCTCTTGCTGTATCTCTCTCTCTCTCTCTCTCACACTCTCTCTCTCTCTCTCTCTTTGTCTCTCTCTCTCTCTCTCTCTCTCTCTCTCACACTCTCTCTCTCACACTCTCTCTCTCTCGCTCTCTCTCTGTCTCTCTCCCTCCTCTGTTCGTTCATCTTCTCTATCTGTCTCACTCTACTGACTTCTCTATTACTCTAAGCCGTTCTTCCTCTAATGCTGATCTCTTACTATATTCTCGAATTCTTTCGTCTCTCTTGCTGTATCGCTCATTCACTTACTCGATCTACTCTTCACGGAGTCTTTCTCATATTGTTTTTTAACTCTTTCTCTTTTACTTTGACTCTCTCTCTCTCTCTCTCTCTCTCTCTCTCTCTCTCTCTCTCACTCACTTACTCACACATTCTCTATTGCTTCCGCTTTATCACTTTCTGCATTACTTCCTTCCTCGAGAGGCAGCGAACGCTTTCTTTCTTTCTATCATTCCATCTTTCTTTCTATCTCTATCTCCCTATACCGCTCTAACTCTCTCTCTCTCTCTCTCTCTCTCATTTACTTTCTCTCAGATCTTTCCTCTCTCATACCATTTTATCTCTTTTATTGAGTCTCTTTCAAATACTGCTATCATAATCTGATTCTTATTTAGTAAATCATCCGAGTCTGTATAATTAAATGAATTGTATTTCTTGTGCGTTCTCTGTGATCATCCCTAAAGGTATTCTTACATACATGTTTATCTGAACTTTTTCAAGCATATGCCCGTAAGAGATTACCATTTTTTGGTATGGATATTTTGTTGATCATGGATATTTTCGGTGGGTGTGTCAACGTTGTAGTTAAAAATAGAAATGTCGTAATATAGTATAGAAATATGTTTTAGAACTTATGATATTCATATAGTTGATATAGTGTTCTTCAGTAAGTCTCATAGAGTTTTGATATTTTGGTGGCATTTTGTCTATAGACTTTACGAAATGAAATAGGAAAACGTATTAAGCAGGTTTAGGATTTTGAATTGATTCTTCTTCGTCTTCGTCTTCTTCTTGTTCAAATGTTGAAATTGTTGTAAGCTCGTAGAATTTGTCATTGGTCTCGTATAAACGTATTATTCTCTTTGATAGGTTTGGCTAAAGCTAAAACATAGATTATATAACTGTATCTAGACATAGGGCAATACTTTTTTGTTAATATTCGAATAATTTAACTTAACTTTTTCGTCTTCTTCTTTTAGGTTTTTTTGGGGTGTTAATTACACATTGCATAGGACTTAAAGCTTTTAATTCTTTGCTAAACATATAGAGTTACATATAGGAATTATAATTCCTTATCATTTATTTTGTGGGTTTTGGAAAAATAGTTTCGCTACGAAGAGTTTTGGAGTGTCAAAGGAACCATAGCAAATGATCCTGAGTTATTTGTTGTTATACTTGAATATATATCTCTCATAATTATACGAGTATAATTGGTGTTTCCTTCAAAAAGTGTAAAGAAATTTAGTTTCAATTTAATTTTTTTTTGGGAACATTTCCCTTATATTGTCTAACTATACAAGTTATTTAAATATTTATATACTCGTTCACGTTCAGTTGACAAAGGGTATATTAGTTCTAGACAATTTCTATTGAATTGTCCAAATGTTTGTATAAAAGTGTATTGGGAGACTTGAAATTTGGATTATATATATTATGCGAGTTAAGAGAGAGCGGAAAATGTGGTTGGCCTTCTCGCTATAGATAGACCTAGATAGATCGGATAGAACAGAGAAAAAGACGTTTTGTATTGTGAACGAGCATTTTGCAGTCGGTTATGCCCGACTGTGAAGTTCTTACTTGTTTAATATCGAAATATGTCTAGAGATGTATATGAATAAGTTTTTTTAATTTAATTTAAGTTTACTTTTAACTAGATCATAATTTTGAAAGCAGGAAAATGAATTCGAGAAAGAAAAGAATATTTATTAATATAAATAAATGAGATGAGTAAAATATATTCAATTAAAATAGTGTTTAAATTTATCAAATTAATGTCTAATTTTTTTATATATTAATATAAATTTTTGATATATTTTTAAACATAGAACATTTAATTTATTTCAGTTCTGACTGAAAATTTATTTTCCTAGTTTTTTTTTAGAAGAAATTTCAGAAAATTCAATTTCCAGTTATACATGAAATATTTCAAATGTTAATATAAAAACTCACTAAAAAAGTTTTTTAATTTAAGAAATTGTAGGAAATTTGTTATAAATTTTTAGGGAAATTTGTTTAAAAATATTTGTATTTTTCTAACATTTATTCACTTGCGGACATCTATTAAAATATTTTAAAATCTTTTTAAATTGTAGTCAATTTTTAAAAAATTTTCAAATTTTTAATTTTTAATAAATTTTTGAATATGTTTAGAAAATATTAAGATTTTTCTTTATGTTGAATTTTGTATGAAAACTTGGAATATTTATAAAACTTTAGAAATTTATAAATGTGAATATTTGTAAAAATTCTCAAAAATAAAATAATCTCTCAAAATTTGAATGAATTTTACAAATTCAAAGAATTCATGCGAAATCGAATTGAATTGAATTATTTCTAATAAACGTATGAATATGACTGACATACACATAGCTCTCTATATATGTGATTAATTTATCTATATATTTTGTATGGAGGATATTTAATACTTGAGTTGTACATCATTCATGTATGTATGTTAAGTTTAGTTTTTAGTTTATTTGGTGTTTTAGTTTTGTTTTGGTTTTAGTTGTTCTTTTGTTGTAGTTTTTATATTCATCTCAAAAAGTCATTAAAATAAATGCGTTTCTTTTTGTTTTGCTTTGTTTTGTTGTGCTTTGCTTTGATTTCGTTACACTCTCTCTCTCTCTCTCTCTTGCTCTCTCACTTTCTCATAGCCAAGTTTTATCAACTGTCTTTTGCTGTTTGTGGTAAATAGTTGTTGTTAAGTAGTTTACTTTTGTGGTGGGGTAGGTGTCTTGTTTTTGTTTGGTTTGGTTTGCCTTTTGCTGTTTGGCTAAAAATTATCTAAAGATTTGTATCTAACTATGCAAAAAAGTTAACGTTCATTGAAAATTGTTAAACATGTGCGGAAGATGGCAGAAAGTCGCATATAAAATCCAGCACTCACACACACACACACATCCGTTACTGGATTAGTGTGTGTGTGCTGATGCCTCCTGCTGGCCCTCTCATATGACACTCATGCGACGCCTGCCATTTCCGGATGCCTCGGCTCAGTTGGAGTTGGCCAGCGTCTCATGGCACACCTCCATGTAGTCGGGGTCATGCATAATGCCCTTTATCATGTCCTTGAGCATTGTGTACCGCGGAAATATCGGATACATCTTTGAGCTGCCGTACTCTTCCTGCAAAGGGAGAAACAAAAGCAAAGGGTTTTGTTACCCAGCATTGAATAGGGCGATTGTATTGATGGGCTCACCTTCAGCACGCGTATCAAGTGCCGCAGGCCCAGATACTTTTTCAGCAAGCGATATAAATCATTAATCAGCTGCGTATTCTCGAGCTCGATTTGTGCCGTTGTCATGTCTATTGGCGGTTAGATGGAGCTAATCAGTGTTAATCACTCGACTTAACGACTCAACTTACGTTCCAGACGTTCCATGCGTTCCCTGCGCTCGGCCGCCTCCTCGGCCAGCCGAGCCGAGGTCTTCACGCCCTCGCCCGACTTCTGGGTCTTCTCCATGATTGAGCAGGCGCGCATCACGTACGAGGGTACAGTTTCCTGTTTCTCCTGTCGCGGAATATCAACTAATGTCCAATACTGGGTCTCCAGGCGAATCACTTCCTGCAGTCACTTGTTATTAGTATTGTCAAATCACATCACATCACTTCACATCACATCACTAATAGGCTTACCTTTATCATTAGCTTGAGCATGGGATAGCGCTGAAAGATGTTGCGATGGCTCTTCGAATCGCCGTATTGATTCATGAGATTAATCAGTGCTTTCTTTACCGTATCGTATGACTCCTCGAGGCGCAGTCGCAGTGATCTTAAACGTTCGTTCGTCTCGATAACCTCATCGCGCGTCATGCCGCTCGGTGCGCCCTCGTCCTTCACATCCTGCACAATGCGGCGCACGCTTTGTGTGAATTTTCCAACAAAATTTGTGGTTGCTAAATAATGAAAATGAAAATGAAAATGCAAATGCAAAATTTTGCAATAAATAAAATATTTTTCGTTTTGTAGGGAAATTGCACGAAGCACTGTCATTCACAATATGAAAATGTCAGTAGACACGCGCATTAACCCCTGGAATTATGTTCTACGATTCATGCGGAAATTTTTCGTCTATCAAAGAGTCGAATCATTATGCCATGATGAGTCGCATTGCAAGCATTAAAATAAAGTAATTTTTGTGTGTGCGGGCGCGCGCGCTGGATTTGAACTCGGGTCTGTGTGTGTAAACCGCGCTAGCCTCTATGCGAAACACCACATCAGCCATCATTTATTCAACTGCTAACTTACGTTTTCCTATGCTGCTTGAGTATTTCATACACATATAAAGAGAGAGCAACTCATAGAGCAATTATAAATAACTAAGAGTAAAGCAAAGAGAATGTTATGATCACAATACAATATGACGGCTCTCTTAATCTCTGCTTACTAAGCGCAATAGCAAAGGGAAAACAATATTTAATTTTATGATGTGTAGCAAAACTATCTGTTGCTATTTTATTTATTATTTATTATTTTGTAATAAAATACAAATTATATAAATATTTCTATTTATTCTACACACTCCAAAAATCATTTAACCTAGCGCGGACTCGAACTCGCAACTTAGCAAACCAAAATATTACATATACAGCAGGGCCATTCACAAATGGAATTTATGTTAACTTTCGGTATGTATGTATTCGGAAACAAATATAAATAATTGAAAGTAAACAGAAGCAATGGGAAAACCTAATAAACAGCCAACTGTCATGATATGACTGAGCATACCGCGTTTACATAGATCTCAAGTTTAATGGGACTACTCGAAGACTCTAGCCTTATGTTATGTGCACAGTTTTGTAATATTTTTATTTGATCATATTTAATCTATAATTGTAAATTTCACTATGCTATACTATTACATGTTATAGAACTGTTTTGATTATTATTAAAAATAATTTTTAAGTTTTTATATATATTTATATATTTATTATGTTACATATTGATAAGCAGCAAAATTAAGCTTAATAATTTGTACTTAAGATTGAATATAAAGAATTATTTATAGAAATATTATTGAAGACAGAATTAATATAATGTTCAGATTATTTCTGCCTTCGATTTTTAATAAAAGCATATATTTCTGGTCATAGGGTATACGCCAGAGTATATATAAACATAAAATATATTGTTAATATTTACGATCTTTAACTTTTGTAAATTCATTAAAAACATTTCAAGCAACGCAAATTCGTGACTCGAAATAAACACACCTATTTCTCATATCACATCATTAGGGAATTGAAAACTAAAGATGGATTTTTAAATCATAAAAATGCTAAGCAGTAATTAGCGTTCATAATTGCATCGTAAATGCAAAAATTATTCAAGTACATGGAAAACGTGACTTTTGTATGTCATTGTTAAGAAACCGAAAAATTTCAGGTTCAATGAATCGATTCAAGCATTATAATATAAGAATGTAAATAGGGTATCTAAAGAGGTCTATTAAGTAAATACAATCCTTACATATTCGATTCGAGTATTTAGAGAACTTTTTTTTTCCCAATATAAATAAATATAACTTAGTCATACTGCAGTCAACCGCTGAAGCTGGCGAAACTAATTGCAAACACATGAAATGAACTTTGTTCCTTTAGATCGATGACGATACAAAGTGACGTGAAAAAACGAACCCTGAACCCGAAGCTATGTTACTTGGGATTGCTCGGTTTTAAGAGACTCTGTATCCTCTACAGAGCAAACGTGTACACAGAGAGCTACACACACACACACACACACACACACTGACACAATCACAGGTTCGTATATACTCCATAATTAATAATAGACTTATTGAACTATTGTTCTAGATGATCGATCTCAGTGAAATTTTCAGAAAATTATTATGTTCTAAATATGTAAAGATATACTAAAGTTCAAGATTCTACTATTTTGTTTACATTTTGACAACATCGGAATGCATCACAATCGCTATATATTTCTTTCAGCAACTCGCATATCCATTTTGGTTATTAGATTATAAAGAAATAATAGCTAAATATCAGAAAAATATTATTTCAATTCCCAAAATCCCAAATTAAAATTTCAATTCCCTCTCTTTCACAGTGACAGTTATCATTGTGATTATAGAGTCAGAGCAAAGTGAGCTCGATCGACTCAGTCTCTGATCATGTTTATATATGCTTTCTGGCCACACCTCCAACCGACTGCTCGCAATCGATATGCCCAGAGCTCCTCTCACTTGCAATTGTTTCAGGCTATAAAACAAAATGTTCTTGGTGCGCCGAGAATAGTCTTTCCTCTCGCCTAAACAGTCCGACAACAACTGAATACAATTATAAATTCTTGCTCGGGAGAGAAGCTTTCAGTATTCAACGAAACGTTCGACGACCAGCAACGACGGTCGAAACCAAAAAACGGTCAGTGACAAAAGCGAATTAAATATAAGCAAAAATCAAATAAAAATATAAAACTAATTAATGTTGATATGTATATGTGAATATTATATGTACATATATATGTATATATATATATACATTTATATGATGTATTGCTGCATGAAATAATATACAAACAGAGAGCGCTTACGCGATATATGAAAACGAAACGGCAAAGAGTCAACGAACGCGATCTTTATTAATTTCAATTGCTAACAGAAACGAATTTTTAATTGAGAAATGTTCTAAAACAAATGTTTACAGAGCCGCTGGCATTTACAAGAGCGTGTGAGGGAGAGAGAAAGAGAGATGCCGATGTAGAGTAAACATTAAAAACAAAAACAGGTGCACATAATGAATTGGTTCACTTGCATTGAAGAGAGCAGAGAGCCATAGATCTCATTTTAGATCTACCAAAAGGGTGTATTAATTGGAGCAATGTACACAATATATGTATATATATGTATATAAATATCTATACAAGATCATTTTGATAAGCTGACTTGCCTTCTATACAGAGCTTACTTGAGTTCATATTTAGATCTCTTAGATTGTAAGCAAACAAGGCAAGCCTTATTGCCTTATAAAGTGTTAATGTGTTTGCTTTAGTCTATATATAGATCATTAAGTCCAATAGAACAAGTCAAGCTTTTCTGTATTATGAAATGTTTAGTTTAGTTCTTATTTAGATCATTTAGTTTACTTTGTTTTTTTTTAGTTCCTTAGATCAGTTCCATTTTTAGATCTGTCCGATCTTTTAGATCTATTTTATATTTTCGATTATCTTAATAATTAGTAGATTTTAAGGCATAACATTTCTAAGGATCTAACTATTTGAGATCCTTAGCTCTTTAGAACTTCAAATCTTTTGATTGTTTAGATCCTTTACATCTATAGACCCTTTATATATTGTATATATTTCGATCATCTAGATTTTCGATCATTTAGATCATTTGGACCTTCAAATCATTTAAATCTTGCTGTGAGCCTGAGTAACATCTGATATGCTCGCATTCTATAAAATTATGAGCTCTTAGATCAATGACTTTTGTAGTATTCGATCTTTGACTTTTGCAGTGTTTAATTCTATGCAAATTTAGATCTTTTAGATCATAGTCATTGCTAGGCAACGCTATCATTGCTTT
This sequence comes from Drosophila stalkeri, assembly GCA_035047405.1. NCBI lineage: Eukaryota > Metazoa > Arthropoda > Insecta > Diptera > Drosophilidae > Drosophila > Drosophila stalkeri. The sequence goes on along the minus strand of JAWNPR010000173.1, from coordinate 999,082 downwards.
ACACAGTATTTACTCCATGGCATATTTAGATCTATTTACATATATCGAAGTTCTAGTTTACATAGAGTTAATGCTCGGCCTTCTGCCTTTGGCCTTTGGTTGCACATTAAAGCTAAAAGCTGCAATTAATACGGGTTTGTATTGCCCGCTCACGATTTCTGCTGATTTGCATATTTGTTGAGGCAACAGCAACAGCAACAAAAACAAAAACAGAGTTTCTTTACAACCACTTTATCATATTTATGTGTATGGCTTTCAGCTATGTGTGCATAATATGCCAGCCACAATGAAATCATTTTTTATTTTCAGCAATATTCAAGATTCTGTTGTTTTTTATAGATGAAATTAAATATTCAAAAAAGGCAATTCGAGTGTTGCAAAAAATACTATAAACAATATTTTACTATAGTGTTGCATTATTGTATTATTCTCATTAGGGAACATTTGTATTTATTAAAATACAAATTAAGCTTCTAGCTCTGAGTGAGGTTATCAGTGTGTTTATCTTAAATATTGACGTTGACGTCAATAGCAACTGCGTACTGTGAGCTTGAAATGGCAATATCGATAAAGCAGATCTACAATTGAAATGGTTTTTCGCTAAACTCGTTTCACGACACAACTGGACCAGTGGGCAGAGGGCAGCCAGTTAACAGTTATCAGATAGAACACAGATCGCACGTGGAAATATGCATTAAAAGAGCGCAAATATCCAAAGCCAAAGAGCAGCAGCTCGCTACTTGTTGAATTCCCTCTCACGCACATGCCATCTCCCTCTGTCTCACTTCGTATTACTATACATACAGTACGGCATTAGCAGACGCTTTGTCTTGCTCTCACTCTCTCCATACTCACTCACTCACTTATTTACTCGCTTGCTCTCCTTCTTGGTTCGCTCTCAACTTTTGTTTAGTTTTGCACTCACGACCTTGTTGATAAAATTTGCCAAAAAGCTGAGCAGCTCTACCTGTCTGGACTGTGGGTGCAGCTACTTGTTCTGCGAGGTAGGGCAAATGTTTGCCTGCTCGAATCACTCGCACGTTTCAGCAGCAGCAACAGCAGCAGCAGCAGCGACAGCGGCAACAGCAACAACAACACAACAACAATGGCTAATGAGCAAAAGCTGCTTTTGTTTATCTTTAGCTTGTTTTTTTTTTTGCTGCTTCTGCTGGTACTGCTCTTCTCCCCCCGATGCCCTTGCTAAGTCCTTACCTACGACCAGTGTAAACCGGTTTTGCTAATTTGGTAAAGCGCACACACACACACGCTTACGCATACGCATACAAATAAGCAAAAACTGTTTTTTTTGTTTCTTTTCTGCTTTTTGTCTTGTCTCTTTGTTGACACCGACAGCCTAAAACTTGCTGCTCACACGCACGTACGCACGTCTCTCTCACTCTCTTTGCATTTGTGTGTGTGTGTGTGTGTGTGTGTCGCTGCAAACATAGGGAAATATGCACAGACAGCAAGAGGAACAACAATAACTGAAGCCGCTATGAAACGTTACTCAAGTTCTTCATCTCCACTCTGTTTCGTCGCTTGGCTTACTCAGTCTCGATTCGTGTTTAACTGAATGCAGATATATTCGTATTGAGTGAGTGAAGTATTTATGTACATATGTATATGTACATATCTTGAAGAAACATTTAAGCTGTTGCACGTGTATGGAAATAGACATGCTTATATAAATATAGATTGAAGTAGATCAAGTTATTTAATTATTTATATTTATATATATATCAACTTTTAAAATGATTTTAAGCAAATTTCTGTAGCAAAATTTATATTTTGCATATGTTTTTTAAACATTTTTTTATTTGTTTTCACTTTTATTTTGTTTTTTTTGTTGATTTTCTTAAACAAAATTTCGTGTTGCAGCTGTTTCGTTTCTTCGCAGAATTTGAAATCATAAATTATCTTTCTCTAGTGACGCAAGCATCTTATCTTTTTTCTTTATGTTTGTGCCTCATAAGCCATGTGTAGAATGGGTTTTTCTTAATGCTTATTCATCACTTAAGCGTGCGACATTCATTTGGCGTTTGGTAAACATTGGCCAAAGTATCTCTATGAATCAGTTGATATATTCCTTTTCGCCTGTGTGAACCAACTATCAATTATTTTGTACGATTTGACTGATTAGCAATAACCACAGAAACGTGTGGAAAATACTAAGTGAAATGGCAAAACCAATAAATCTTCATTTTGGTATGTAAATAGCAGTTGGAGATTCCTTAAATTTCTCAAATACGTCATTTTACTGCTAACTGGGAGAAACATGAATCTCGGCACCTCTGTTGAGTGATGAGTGTCAGCGTGAGCATGTCGAGAGAGAAGACTCTAAGGCATTACAATCGGGCATATTGATTTTGTATGTAATGAGCAGAAGGAGGCTTGGCCTTTGACTAAATGTAGTCTTCCGGGTATTTCCTAGTCAAGCATGCCCGACTAGAGCACTCATACTTGTTTCATTATTAGCATAGATGTATTAAACGAATTCAAGGTTTTCAAGATCTTTAATCTAATTCGCTCAAGTTTTCAAATATCAAAGAGCATCGCATTCAAATCAGAATTCCATCATTTCTCTAGTGCTCATCAAAATAATACAACGAGAATTTGTAATAAATATTAAGATTTATATTGGATTTACATATATTGTATTTACATATATGATGATCTCATACAGCTTCTGCACTCAATGGCAGCTTCAACTGTCAGCATTCGAAAGAAATTCCTTTAATTAAAATGCCAATTGCAAAAAAAATCGAATTGATATACCAAATGCCGTATGGCACATGGCAAATTGCATTTCATTTCCCTCGTTTCATAGACGAATTATAATTAATCTAATGAACAAGTTTTGCTTCGCAAATTTCATAGAATTAAGCCATGCAAAAAAGTCAAGTGCGAACATATCAAATTCAAGTTCAAATTCAAATTCAAATCCAAATCCGACTCGAAATGAGCTGCCAAATTATGGGAATTATCAGCCAAGTGTAACAGTGATCCATGTAGTTAGCACATCCGCAATCAACTCGCTTTATGTTGCCTCCATTCAAAGCATCTTTAATTTTAAGTGGTCACGGCTAAAGCACAAAGAAACGGAAATTGTTGTGACTGTGGCGAAAAGTTATGTCAGTCAGCATGATATCATGATCTATATAGTCGCACATGGGCTAATGCTAGAGCCAGGCTAAGACATTGGCTTTAGCCAGTTAAGGCTTAGGGTGTGTCACTACAGTTTAGTCCAGGTTCACAGTTAGATTCATTAAAGAATTATCGTGCTCCAAGTGGTCATATTGTTGCATAATTTAAATTTGAAAATATTTACTTTTAAGTTATGTCAGAAATAGATTTTCATCGATTTGCCATGCTAACTTTGTGCGCTATAGCCGATCTATGCTGAACTCATCATCAATGCGAAACGTAATATCTTTTACATAAAACTCCTATCTAATAGGAAAACTCTCTTTACAAGTGAATATTCATATTCCTAAAAAATTAATGAAGTAAAAACATTTCATATGGAGCAAATATTCTTCTCTTATACATATATATCATCCTATCTTATATATCTTAAACTCCATATTCAAATGAAACTTGAACCTAGACAACGGCCTAACAATCGAAATGGGATACTTGACAAAACATCTATGCATGGAATTAATTTTAGCCTCTTCCAGTGATTGGAAGTAGTTTTAAGGTATTAAGCAGTAGGATTCAATTTTTGGTTTCAAAGAGTTTGGAATTCAAATTTTCAATTCGCGAAATATAAAGTTGTTTCCTTTAACTCTCTTACATCAATTGATCTTTTGCTGTTTTATATATCATTCCTATAGTCAACTATATAACACTGCAAAGCAACCAGATATCTAAACTGTTCACACATATACTTAAAATTCTAGTCTTTCATACCTCAAATATCATAATCTTTAAACTACATATTTTCAGTCATTAGAGGATTCATTATTGTTATTTTTTATACAATAGCTGAAGCTTTTCACAATTCTCATTCTTAGATTCTGTGAGTAGCTTTATTTTTATTAGTTCATTAAGAAACAAAAACAAAAGTCATATAGAAGTAGCTTTCGTTATAATCGTCTTTTGTATATCAAATAACTCTTATCTTCAGAGAGAGTTGTCTCATAGCTCAGATGTTTGTTAAAGCTAGATCTCTTTCTCTCTCTCGCTCTCTCTCTCGCTCTTTATAAAATAGAATATATATTCTATAAAAATAAATGAGTGACAAGGCAAACTCTTTCCTTTGCTATGCAAGCGAATTAGACATCAGCTTCCCGTTTAGGACAAACGTTTTAACAATTTATCTTATTTATCAGCCCAATGGGCGTATGCGCAATATGTTGTCTAGGCACGCTTCACTATGCGTGATAGATACATCAATTTCTCTCTCTCTCTCTCTCACACACACTCTCTCTCTTTGTCTGTCTGTTATGCTTTTTATACCTGTGTCAGCTGTCATTAATCAGCAAACTAAATAAGCATAGAACGCCTCACAAATCCTAGTCGCACGTGCCAATTGGCCTTGTTTGATAGAGAGGCGGACTGAGGACCGTGTTTGCTCAGCGCGTTTTAATTAGTTTCCGCCAAAGACCATTGTTTCGCTAATTGACCGCATTTGTGAGCCACACCCCTCACCCATCCCCTACCGCCACCGCCCACCATCAGTGGCCAGTGTGTCGCCAAAGAGGCGTGTCAATCATTGGCGGGCAAACAGTTTGTTATGTGGCACGTGTTTGATTTATTGAATTCGTGTTGCAAGCCAAATCAGAGCCACGTGAAACGAATGCAAACTGCAAACTGCACTCATCGTGATCCACAATTTGAATTATGGATTTGATGATTTGATGCCCACCATTCGCGGCAGGCAGGCAGGCAGGCGGGCAGGCATTAGAGGCACTCACACGAGTGTCGCGCGTAAAATCGATTTGTGGACAGCCAACCTGATGAGTCAGTCACATGAAAAGCCCAACCAAGCTAATCAAATAAGCCGCAAATAGAGCGCGAATAGAGAAGAAAACAATTCCAAAGCTGCATAAATATTTACTTTGTGTGTAAAAGGGAATGGCATTCAGCTAATTAGTATTTGTTATACACTGGGTCTGGTTATATTAACTATGGGAGTTGGGTTTATAAGAGGCAAAAGAAGTCTGGGTAGTATATCTGAAAAGTATACATATATAAATATGAATATGTACATACGAATATATATATATAATATTAATAATAATAATGTATTGACTGTGGGACTATGATAGGTAAGAGGAGGAAGAAGTCTAGCAAGAGAGGGAATCTAGAAAGTATAGATGTATGTATGTATGTATATATGTATATGTATGCATACGAGTATGCACATAAATATGTATACAAGAGATATATATATATATATTTTTTTAATAATAATATAATGGAGCTATGATATGTAATGGGCGGAGGAAGACGTGACTGACTCTATGAAGTATATACATGCTTACATATATATGTATAAGCATGTATATATGCATGTATATGTATATTACTATGTATAAGATTATGCACATAAGCATGCGTAGCATATATATATATATATATATGTCGTAGCACGAATATAACATGCCGTAATATTGTTAGAGTAGGTATCGAAGTTGTTTAGCTTAAGCGGGACCCTTCTTGATAAATTCAAATTGATACTTCACGAGAGTGAGATAAATATAGCTGCACGTAGTCCCTAGTGTTGCTGACAAGAGATTGAGTTGGCAGGTCTAGGAAGATATTGTTAAGAAACTTTGAGAAGTTTGTGAAGTTAAAAGAACAAGAGAGCAACAGCGCAGGGAATTCGTGTAATAAAAATTATCAATATATAAACATCATCAAAATCATTATCATCATCATCATGTTCCCAATGATGACAATCTCAGGCGATCTACTCTTGATTATCAATATGAACGAATAAGATCAATTTATCAGAGAGAGAGAGAGAGAGAGAGAGAGAGAGTAGGTAGAAAGGCTTTACTTATATACTAATATATAACTAATATTTATTAGATATTATTAATATTTATGAAATATTACCAATATTTATTTGAGTACAACTTTATCGATATCTGATCTAATATCTGTCATCGATAAATATCGATATTTTGACATGCTTTGAGAGCAGCCGACAAACGCTGCAGCTAGAAAAAAAACCAAATGATGTAAGCAGCTCTCAGAATTATGCAGATTTTCACAAAGGAATACATCTACTCATAATGACGGGAAATTCAAAATGATTATTTTTCAAGATTACACTTTAATTTCATTAAGATCATTTATTTAGCGGCACACTTCAATTACTATTCGTAGTGGGCGGCACGTGTATCTATGAGTGTGTGTATGTCACGTTCGATATGCAAGTGTATAGGTGTATGTGTGTGTGTATAGGTGTAAAACAAGCCTATAACTATAGTAAAGCTGCCATCGTATAGACGTCATGGTATTTCCACATCAAGCACTCTCCCTTGCTTCACTTGATTAGATAGCTCTAACCAGCTTAACTAGTTCTCAAAAAGAACTAGTTATGCAGCTGGCCTCTGCTTAGCATAATGAGCGAGTAGTCCACTTCTATATCTCATGAATAGCTGAAAGAGATCATAAATCAGTCTAGTAGAGTCCAGTAGCGATAATATCTGTAAATTGCTGATAATCAACATCAACAACTCGCCGCAACTCGATGGGGCGTATGCGTAATGCGGCATATTGTTAAATTCAATTGGCGCTAGTAAATTGGATCAATTTTTGGGGTAATTCGGTGCTGAGCATTTGTTATGCAGACATTAAGTTCAGTGGAAGTGCGAGTATTTGAAAATTTAATATGCTCGGCGGGCCAATGCTTTAGCGTCGCTTAATATTTGATGTTTCAAGTACCTTTTTTGGTATGGCCCTCAAGGGGAGCTAAGTACAGATATATATATATATATATATATACATATATATTTATGTATATACGTGTGTATGTTTCCATATTTGGCATTGCTTGGGATTTTCATTAAAACTTTAAGTCACATTTGCTGTTCTGTTCGCCATGTAGTTTGCATTATTTAAGCCAACGCATTTAAAATGGGCTCAAAATAAACATACAGAGCAGGTCTCTGTGTGTGTGTGTGTGTGTGTGTAGTGCCTGAAATAGATGCGTGTGAGAAAAAGTGCCACGCCCTGTAAACATAGGCCAAAACAGCACCCAGAGGCACTTGTTGAGGCAGCTACAGTGGCGTCCCCATCTACACTGGCGTCCCACACTCTGCTGCTATGCTCTGTCGGCTTAACTCTTGCCTGCTCAACTGACACAACTTCAAATACTCGCAAAATGCCAAATGCTGCCAGCCAATTGAAGACGCAATTTGACAGCGAGAGCAGCAGCAGCAGCAGGAGCAGGAGCAGGAGCAGCCGCTGTGACAAGTGGATGCTTTGTCAATGGCCACATCGATAGACAGACAATAATTACCAAATTCTTTTGCTAATAATGTATATGGGCGCAGCAGTCAATGATGCGACCCCAGCTCACAACAAGAGCAATAACGAGTTAGAGTGCTGTAGCAGGGCGTGATTGACTGCTCGAATACTCGTTCATTGGATTGGGTAGATTACAGATACTATATAGAGTATATGTATTATATATAATTAGTGGATTATTTAGATAATCTTTGTAGAGCACATAAAATATCATATTCTAATACTGACATCAATAGCGATTAGAAGATCTATTCCCTTAATAATTATAACTACTCATTGAAATAATTTGAAATATAAATTATTTTATATATTTATGTGTGAATATATTTAGAGCATTTCATGCATTGCAGAATAATTCTATCAACTATTCAAACAGTCAGCTCAAACAAATCAGCTTGCACGCCGAAACCAATATACTCTTCTTTCGCTTGATGAATGGGTATAACAACGTCAACCAGCTGTCAACTTGTGCAAACCGAACAAGCAGGCCAGACATCCATACACGCAGGCATACACACATATATACTAACAAATATATATATATATATATATATATATATATATAGTATAGTCATATGTCAACAGAAGCGAACGCATTCAGCTAGCGAGACAAATTGACAGACAATTTAGCTGTCAATTGTGCGTCGCACGTTTGGCGGCGGTTGCTCAACACAAAGAGATAGCTAGAGAGAGAGAGAGAGAGAGGGAGAGAGGAAGAGAGTGAGAGTGGGATAGAAAGGGAGATGAGGTGAGGGATGAGTTGTGAGAGCTGTCAACAGCTCCGTAGCTTCAGTCAGAGGACAAAACTTGGCATTAATTTGGCGCGTCTTGCGTGCATTGGTCGAGCGACCTCCGATGCAAAGCAACGCAAAATGAAAATTGCCATTTGATGGCCGTTAAGCTGCTCAGCAACAACAAGCCAACAGCACCAAAATGAACACAGAGGGCACAAAAAGCTGTTGTTTGAGACAGGCAGAGGTAGCGAGAGGCACAGCCACAGAGATAGAGGTGGGAGTGGGATGTTGGGGCAGGGGATGGGGCAGGGGCAGAGGCTGGGGTTGACAGAGGAGTATATTCATGCAGCAGAGGAAGTGGTAGGTATAGGAGCAGGAGTAGCAGCAGCTGGAGTAGGAGCAGGAGCAGGAGCAGGAGCAGGAGCAGGAGCAGGAGCAGGAGTAGGAGCAGGAGTAGGAATGAGTCAAGGCAGCAGAAAAAGCACAGTCAGAGCTAGGGGCAGGAGCTAAAGCCATTGCTGAAGTAGTGCTCAGCTGGGCAGTAAATAAACAGCTGTTAGCCCATCACAACATTCACACACACACACACACACATAGATAGAGCGTCGACATGGCTATTAAGCCAATTGGGCGTGTCCCATATACAACCAACGTACGTATACGACAATATATATATATAAAAAAAATCTTTGAAGCTGGAAGCGAGCCGTGCTAATCGGACAGATGCCTTAGCTAATCTGTGAGCTATGCAAACTAATAAATATTTTGTGATGCCACGTGGCCACTTCAAAGCGACCGCAAGCAGCAAAGCCACAGCCAGAGTCGAGGCACTCCATAGTGTTTGCAAAGTGAAAAGAGTGTATTAGAGTAGTGAAAAATGTCCTTTTGCCTGCTGGCCGGGAACGAGCTCTCTGCATAAATTTTTGATTAGACTTGTGTTTTGGCACATCCAAAAATGTTTTACAGCTAATTTATTTTCGAAATTTATGATTGAAGTTTGTTTAGCTGGAATTATGAATTTATTTTAATTTATGCTTGAGTAACTGAAAATTTCGATTAATTTTACAGAGTTCTCAATTTATCGAATTTTCAGTGAAATACCTGAACCCATTAAAAATGTGAAATCAGGTTATAATATTTTTCTTAAATGTATATAATGGGTAACAGAAGGCGTGGCTGACCCCATAAAATATATATTTTCTTGTTTCGATTTAAATTTCATTCGAAGAGATCATCGATTCGTTGCTTTCAGATGAGCTACAGTCATATATGCTGCACTTAGTTGAGTAAGCAATAGCAAACCATACTATTTTTATTTATTTCTTTTAATGCTTTTATAATAATATCTGTCTACTGATTTTGTAATTTTTGACTCTTATCACCAGGAGAAAAAAATCTTAGATTTTTTTAAAGCAATCACTCTTTGAGCGAAAGATATTTTTAATGTATACCAATTTGAATCATATCATGAATCTATGTTCTCATTCATTTTCTATAATCTATTATTTTCATAGGCACATGCTTTATGAAAACTTAATTTTTGTTACATCAATGCGAATTCTTTCAACTTACATCAGCTTTCATCACTTTTGGATCATTGCTCATTCTCACATTCAATTCGATCCATGAGTTAGTAGCTCGGATGATGTAAATGACTCGCTTGACGAGAAGATCAACTGAATATAAAGTTCTTTTATCACTATATAACATATATATTTTATAGTTTTTTTTTTATTATTTTTTTTTTGTAATTTTAAGGCTTTTGCATACATTTGAATATGATTTAAAATGTTTGTGCGTATAAATTGTAAGCTCGACGCAGTCTTTTGACCTTCTGAGCGAACAACTTTGGCAATTAGAACTGCAGAAGTGGTTTCACTGCCCTTGTAAAGCAGCAGCAAAGCAACTTTGACAGGCACTTGTAACAGCAGCAGGAGCAGCAGCAGCTGTAGCAGGAGTAGCAGGAGCAGCAGCAGCAGCAGCAGGAGTAGGAGCAGCAGCAGCTGTAGCAGGAGTAGCAGGAGCAGCAGCAGCAGCAGCAGGAGTAGGAGCAGCAGCAGCAACAGTTGAATCAGCAGCAGATGCTTCAGTTGTTATTGCATTTGTTGCTGTCTGTTCTTTTTTCATTTTATTTATTCTGTTGCTCTTTCATTGCGATGTCACGTCAGCTGTACGTGGCAGCCGTATCTATTGCAGGACGCTGTCCTTTCTCCTGTCTAATGATTACAATAATTATCAGAAGCACAAAAATGAAGAACATTTTTCTAACTATAGATAGCAGAGATAGACAACAGAAAAAAAGCAACTACTGCTTCATCTCGGGCATTGCATGTGCAGATTAATTCTCAAAGTTGCAACAGATTCATTATTCAGCTCTTCAGCATTCAGTACAGGCAGACAGAGCGCCGAGCAGCGAACACATTTGCAAGCCATAAGCCGCAGCGAGCTGAATTCACATTTGGTTTTGTATTGTTTTACTTTTTGGCCCATTTTACGAGCACAAAGTAAAGTTTTTTTTTCTGGTTTCCCCCTCTCTATCTGCGTGCATGTGCTCTCTCTCTCTCTCTGTCTCTGTCTCTCTCAGTGTGTGTGTGCATGCGGCACATAAAAATCACTTTTGAACAATAATAAGAAAAGTTGCCAGTGTTTGGCCTGCGGTTCAGCCTCCCAGCTAAATCAGACAAAAAACACAAGCAACACAAGAGCACAAGCACAAATAACAGAAGATGATGTAGAAGATGATGATGAAGGCGGCGAAGAACAAGAAGAAGAAGAAAACAACAGAAGAAGGGAAAACAAAACAGCATGCATAAATGAAAAGACAAAGGGCATAGGAGAGGCGCAGCAGAATTACTCTCACAGAACTCATTGAGAACTGCAATTCGGGGTATATTAGTTTTGTTCAAGTGCATGCAACTGACTGAATGAGAAGGTGTGGCTGATGCCATCAAGTATTCATATATGTACATATTCTGTGTCGAGGTCAACAGTCGAGATGAATCAACCAAATCGTTCGTTGAGTCTGATCTGCTATTTCTTTCTGTTTGTATGAACTCATCGAACTGCAGATGATGATGTTCAACATTTGTTGCCAAGCTAATATAAGAGTTTAATAGTATTAGAGTGTAGCAGTGCTTAATATACGAGTATGAGAGCATGAGATAATGAATATGAGAATATAACTCTATATGAGCATAGCAATAGATGAGTATTGGAGTAAAACAGTAGAAGAGTAAAAGAAAATTGTAGTATAAAATAACTACATTATAAGAGTATTAGAGTATGGTATTAGACGATGTGATTATAAAAAGTAAAAGGTAGCAAGGTATGAGTATAACACTATGAGACTATCAAAGTAACTGGGCGAAAAGCCCGTGGAAGTATAAGAGCAAAAGAGAAGTAAAATTTTTTGAAATTAATAGAGTAAAAGTGTAAGCAGTTGAAGAGAAAAGGTAGAAGATCGAGAGAAATGCTTGAAATTACTTTTAATATTAAAGCTGTGAAAGTAATGTAATATAAAGAGTATAGGAGAGTAAGTGTATAAAACTCTAGAGTATAAGAGTTGAACAGAATGGAAATTGTCTACCCTCTTTCTATCTATAAGAAAGTGACAGTATCAGAGTATAATTGCAGAAGAGCATAAGCATAGACTCTAGAGAGATTTGGATAGAATTTTAATTAGCAATATCTATATCTAACAGCTATAAGACTGAAAGCATACAAGTCTACAAAGTATGCAAGTATAAGTTTGTAAAAACTGTACAATATCCATATAGACTGCAAACTGTTTAAGTTCGCTTTGTATAAGAGTATAAACGTATGCAACTATAATATAAGATCTTCAATAGAGTATAGAGCATAAGTAATCCCAAAGTAAAAGTATTGGAGCTCCTTTCTGTAGCACGTGCAGTTCAACTTAGTTTTAATTTATCCAAAACTTTTATCCAACTAAATCAACAAAAAAAAAACTCTTATATTATTATATTAAACTATGTCTCGCACGTTTCCAAAGCGTGTATCATAAAATTTCGAGGTCAAGTTCAGGCAAAGTAAGCATAGATAACGAATGCTTCGTTCTCGATTCAACAGTGAAAATGCGACAAATATATTTATAAGTTCTGGGAGTTCAAGGTAACTCTCGACTAGAGCATACTTTTATTTTCTCTATCTGATTGGCTTTATTTTAGATATATTTCTTAAGCTCTATATCAAAAATGCGCAAACAGACTGAAAGCTTAGCTGCTGTCTCTACATTTATCAAAGATTTTAAATGATGTATAAGAAAATATATATAAATAAAAAACAAAACTGACAGCATCTGGCATTGTGCCCAGCCACTGGATGTCATTTGGCGATTCTCATTAACAATTCTGAAGAGATAAATGCATTCGCCATAGTTTTTTCTTTTTTTTTTTCGCTTTATCCTGCACTGACTGAATTAGTCATCGTTAGATGAAATGCATTAATCTTATCTCTGCCATCACGTGTACGCAGCATGAAACGCTTAAGTATAATTAACAGCGCTAATGGAACAGAAATATGGCTCAATTAGACTGATTTAAAGAAGACTCTAAAAGTGCTCTGCAATTGCTCTTGCTGCCAATGAATTTGCTCATATTCATATTACGTATACGCAACGTTAAAGCTTTGAGTTTAGTTAGCCATTTTGCACTGTCCACTGGCTGTGGCAGCAATATAAATTTCACTAATTATTAATTACCTTAATTATGCTATAAACAATTATAATCAAGAAAAATTAACAACATCTGGCATTGCGCCAACATTCACATAACGTATACGCCCCATTAAACGAGGCAAACTAATTTACAATTCCAACGGCACAAAAACACACGCCAATTATAGCAAAAAACGAGAAACAGAAAAAAAAATAGAGAAACATCTCTGATTCGGTCATCGATTGGGCATCAGCATAACTTTCACTAATTACAAACGCAACGTTCGCACAGATTTGCACAAAAAGCCGATTAGCTGTCCAAAGGACATTCAAATGGCATTTGCATTTGCGTTTGAATTTGCATTTTGTTGATCCCCTTACACAGCAGCAGCAGCACCAGCAGCAGGAACGACGGCAGCAGCATCAGTTTCCATGTACGTAAGCGCATATGACAGGACGACACTTTGACACATGAATAGAATCGAAGCAAACACACAAGGATGGGGCCATACATTCAGCTGTTGCTGCTGCTGTCCTTCTCCTGCTGCTGCTGCTGCTGTTGCTGCTGCTGTTGCTGCTGCTTCCTTTTTCTATGGCCTCGCATTGTAAGCCACTTAATATGGCAACGGGTTTCAAATTCATGTCACGCCTGACACTGACAAAACACGTAAGAGCATTGCAGACTGAATAATACACGTTCAGTACGCTACAGATATAAATAAAGGTCTAGATAGATGCGTTAAGATTAATTAATGCTATGAATGATTTTGTAAATTATAAATCTTATCGCATCTATCTAGACCTCTTCGAATGGCTATAGAATATATTAATACAGATACTAGATGCATTTTACTTTCAAATTTTATAAGATTCCGTATTACATTAATTTAATAAATTAATTTCTTTTAGAAGCTTAGTAAAGCTGCTGTGAAAAAATTACAGCAGCAAAAGCACAGAATTATTAATAGAATATTAAATAAAGTAAAATAAAATAAAATAAAATAAATAATATTAAAGCTTACAAAAAAGAAAATGAAATAAAATTTATAAACATTTTTGTATTGGCCAAAAATTTTAAATTAATAGAAATTTGATTAATCTATTTAAAAAATTATTTTATTCTCTATCTATCTCTCTATCTCTATCTATCAATCTTTTATCTAATTATTAAATAGAAAGTTTGCATACAAAATTAGAGGTTTTAAAAATTCAAATCGTAATCAAATTTAAACTTAAAAATTCAATTAAAAAATCAAATAAATTAAAATTAAATTAAATTTAACATCAATCAAAATTGGAAGTTGATAAACGTTTTAACTATTTTATTATTATTATTTTCATAAAAATTTTAATTGAAACAAATATTTTAAATCAAAAAATTTTATATTTGTCAAAATTTTAAATTATTCAAATTTTAATTTTAATAAAATTGGAAACTTAATTTAAAAAAAAATATTTATTAAAAAAATTGTATATATTTTTAATTATTCAAAATTTTAATTTTAATAAAAATAAAATTAAAATTTTAACTTAAACAAAAATTTAAAAGTTAAAAGATTTTATATTTATCAAAATTTTTAATTATTCAAATTTTAATTTTAATAAAAATGGAATTAAAAATTTTTAACTTTAATAAAATTTAAAATTTATATATATTTAATATTTATCAAAATAGATATTCATGCAAAATTAAATATTAATTATAATTTGTAAAATAATTGAAAAACTGACCAAAATGCTTCCTTTATTTAAGTCCTTTTACTCTCTAAAATTCAACTTGCTAAATTCCTACATGAAGCTAATATGCTCATTTTCATTGCATGAAAATCGTAAGCAAACGAGCTCAGCTCGCTTAGCTCGCTTAGCTCGAGCACAACAATCAAGATTTCAATATTTTGCATTTTGTAAGATTCACAAATATGAAATAAAGAATTTTAGTCTTACCTCGCTGCATGGTTGCATGAGCTGAGCTTTAGTTTAGCTTTTAATTAGTTTTCCTATGAGTCTTTGGCTGACATTGATGTGTTTCTATTATCTAGTCAGTGTGCATATTCCAATTAATTGTTCTTCTTCCATCTGACATGTGCGCAATGTTTTGCAGATATTTTAAATTATTATTAAAACTAAAACTGAGCTGAGCCAGCCAGGCAAGCGTGTCGCTCGAGGGCCGCTCGACTTGCAAATACTGTGAATGAATACTGTGCCCAAACAGCGCACAGTCAACGCTGGCCAGCTCACAGTCCGCAGAAGCTGCGCCCTGGGGCCAGAGCATGACCAGCCAGGCAGGTTCGTGGCACACGCCTGACTGACTCGGCCCTTGGAGAGTTTTTTTCTTTTTTTTTCTGTTCTTTTCGAATACCCTGAATACATTATATACAGGGTATATCTATGCATAGCATGCATATGCATAAATAATATATGTATGCTAGTCGTGCACTCCCTACGAACTTACTCTGACTCTAAGGTATCTAGAGTTGTTGTTGCTTTAGTCCAGCTGCCCATTGTCTACATCTCTCTCTATCTCCAACTCTCTCTCTCTCTCTGTCTCTTTCACTCAGGTGTCTCCTGCTTGGTTATAAAATAAAATCAAGATTTTCATCTCCTTCACTGACTGGCCATGGCTGTGGCGCATTGGGCTATCCGATTGAGTGCTTCCACAGCAACTCGATAAACAATTACTCAAGTGCTAAATGTATGTCATATTCTATTAATAATTTGATTTCTGGGTCATAATATTAAAAGTCCTTGCTTTAATCGAATCGAATCGCATCGCATCGTAACGAAACGAAACGAAATGAATCAAATTGTGTTTGGCCAAGGCATAAATGAGTGTTTGCTCAACTAATTGATTTGTCTCTTAATTAGATACTTTTCATAGTTGGCAATTTGTGTTTTTTAATATCAGCTTACATCACGCACAACTTATGCGAAACGTTGATATAGTAATAATAAATTCATTTCATCTTTCTGTGCGTAAAATTGAAATTTAAAAATTGATGTCGACTCCAATGCCAATTGGTCAGCTGTAAAAATGAAAATTTAAGTGGAAAAACACGAATGAATATTTTATTCATATGCATATGCTCGTTCGCAGTTGTCAAAGAGAGTATATAAGTTGCGAATGGGAATGAGGAATATATAAAATAAATATATTGAGTCTGACAAGGCAAATCAATTATTATTATGCTGCATAAATAATATAATTATTATTTACGTTTATACTCGAGACTTGAGACGTGTCTATGGAGCACAGTTGGAAGTGTCAGGGTTATAGATAGATATCTATGATCCATGCCCATTAGCAGACAACAAATTTATGGAAAACTATAATTTTTAGCAGTTTTATAGCTAAAACTTTGTTCAGCTTCTCTACATGTAACAAATTTCAAGTACTGAACGAGTATTAATAGTCCAAATATGCTCGACTACAATAGTTCTTCGACTATTCAGCATTCAACTCAAGCATTTTTGTGGCATAAACAAAAGTTTGCAATGGAAAATTTGTAAATTTCAGCTACTTTTTGTATAATTGTGTAAATTCTATTTAGATTTATTATTATTTATTTTAAATTTTATCGACTTTGAGCAACTTTGATGTTTGTGTTTTGTTTATTATGTTAGGGCTTCATATGCAGCCATTGCTTCAAGCCACATCGGCTTGTGCCCAATTTTTTCATACATATTAAAATGCCTATGCGTTATTTACACTCACACACAAACCACAAATGCTTAAATTGAAATATATATATATATATATATTTTTATCTAAATTTATATATGTATATGCATATTTGTGGGTGATTTTGTGGCCTAGCATATTGGAAATGGAAATTGAAATTTATTTTCGAAATTGATTTCGTTTGAAATTGCAATATTTTTTTCTATGAATTGTGATTGGTTTTCATAACGTGTAAATAATTTGATATTTAATATTTTATTGCATTTAATTAAAATTTGAAATGCCAGCATAAAAACATGCCAATGATGAAGTCAATGATGAAGTCAATAATGAAGTTTTAGCCTTGCATATTTTACTCACATTTTATATACAATTTAACGTTTGCATATTTATGTGATTTTTTATATCACTATATTTCTCTTCTCTCTCTCTCTCTCTCTCTCTCACTCTCTGTGTTTCTATCTTTATATATATCTCTCTCTCCCTCTATCTCTATTGCTCTCTCTGAGTAAGCTGGGTATATTAGCTTGGTCTATACATAGCCTAGGCATCATAGTATCAGAGTATAAGAGTATACGAGTGTATAAGAGTATAAAAATATAAAACTGTCAGAGTATATATTAGCTTATAGGTCTATGGGAATAAGAGTATAACAGTATGTAAAAACACAAGAGTATAAGAGTATACGAACATTGGAGTATAAGAGTAGTAGAATATATGAATATCAATGTATAAGAGCAGAAGAAAAAAAGAATTATGCTGTCTTCTGCTCAATTCGTAGAATACTTGACTCATATAGCATAGAAAGTTAAGTAAAGCAAGCTCAAATCAGAAATTGATAAGAAAGTTTGCTAACGATAAACTAACTGATGACGATGGAACCAGAAGGTTCCTGAAGTAGCCTCAGCTACTATAGGCACACACAACTTGCTCACTTTTATGACTGTTTCTACCTCTTTTATTTTTTTGTATTGTTGACTGATAATAGAAGATTCTCATTAGATATAAGCAAATAAGATGTACTCGAATTCATCTTGGCTTACCTCCCCCACTAGGCAATGCTTGAGCTACGCATTGCAGTGCTGTCTGCGGGCTCTGGTTACGGCGAATGGGATTCGCGCCCTGAAATTGAATGCTTTATTTGCGCTAATTGGTTGTCGTCCTTTCGCTGTTGTCCTTTTGCCAGCGCGCAGCTGAGCCAGGCTGCGGCCTCATATTGCCAATGCCATAAATAAAATACCTTAACTCCCTTGTGCAAGGCTCGGAAATTTAATTAACCTATTGCCAATAAAGGAATCGAATAAATGTTTGCATCATTTATGTAATCTACAATGACTCAAGCCCTAGCAGAATGAAACGCTTGAACACAATTCTATAATTTTTACTTTACAAATATTGTTCCATTTTACTCTACTTGGGCGTATTTGGAATTCCTATGAGTAATCGACTCAATGACGTCAGCAACCTATACGATCTGCTATGAGAATTAATATAAAGTGATTCAGGCTCCGATCGGGAATGCCTGTTATAATAAATGTCATGCTTATCGTCAAATATTGTTATGCTCACTTGACAAAAATGTTATATTTATTTATCTCGTTATCGCGTTAACTGAACCTAAGTTAAAAAAAAAAATAAATAAATAAATAATTCAAAATAAACAATTGACAGGCCATTTCTCACGACAATAAAAAAACAGGGCATACGTCAAGCACATATCTCAAATATTTGTATTCAAGTGCTTGCTGCTTTTCAATAAATTCAAGTATTCTTAAACATCTGCGACTCAGTATCCATTTAACAATCGATGCGAAACGAACAAAATATAAAAAAATAAAAATAGTTATAGGAAAAGTTACAAGAAAATAGAATTATAAAACTTGATAAAAAAAATTTTTGTTGACTAACTTTAATGTGAGTAAAAAAAACAACACTAAAAAAGTATTTCAAATAAAACTAAATAAAATGTATTTAAAGAAAAACTTAAAAACAAATACATAATAAAATTCAAATTTCAATTTCACTTCAATTACTATAAAACGTTTGCCTTAAAGTGTGTTGGAATGAAAGAATAATATTAAAAAAAAAAAAAAAAAAAAAAAAAAAAAAAAAAACAAATTAATGTGCAAAAGAAATATTTCAAAAATCTATAAATTTATATAATAAAAAAAATATGTTAAAAAATAATCAGTTTGTCAATAGAATATTAATGAAATGTAGAAATTTAAATTATTAAATTAAATTATAATAAATAATTTTTAAAAAATTAATAGAATGCAAAAAAGAATGTTTAAACAAAATGTAGAAATTTTAAATTTTTTAAGTTAATATTTAATAAAAAAAAAAATATATATATATAAAAAAATTGATTAATTCAGTGAGAAAATTTTTGGAGATAACAACTAAAAATATAACGCAATAAAAATAAATATTAAAATTATAAAAAAATGCATTTAATATAAAAATTAACTCTTAATTTAAATAATTTACAAATTTATCAATTTTACTCTTAATTGATAAAGTGAATATTAGAGAAAAAAACTCAGAAGGCAACCGGATTGCTTGATCGAGTTTTTCAATGAATTCTTATTTCTAATTGAGCTGAAGAATAATAGATTAAACAAATATAAGCAAAGAAATTGAATAAAAACTCATTTTAAAAACTAAAAAAATATATATATATAGATATAAATAATTTCATAAGTAAGAAATTCTTTCTTCAATTCAATTCTTTTTTTGCCCTACCATATCATCTGAGTAATGTTGATAATTTAAGTAAACAATGTTCAACTTATGTAAATAAGTTTGAAAACCTAGTCAAAATGCATGTCTGTGTGTGTGTGTCTGTCTGTGTGTGTGTGTGTGTGTGTGTGTGTGTGTGTGTGTGTGTGTGTGTGTGTGCATTTCTAGTTTAGAAGCTAGCACACTTTTGTGAGCTCCACTTCAAAGTCTAAACAAGTCTGACCACTTTGGTTATGCTGGTTAGTGGCACAGGGCGCCACAATAATTCGAATGGTTGGGAGAGAGAGAGAGGGAGAGAGAGAGAGGGATAAAACAGATGTCGGAGCAAAAGTAATACAAAAGTTAACCGCAAGACGAAACATGTAACATAAAAAAGCAAAAGGGCAAAAGAAAAATTATTATGCTAAACTTGATGTCTAATTTAAAACAAGCTGCAAAGTCTGGTGAAAAGCCGAAAACAGAACCACAATAAAATTTGCAGTTGGCAAAAGTTTTGGGGCTCAACTAATTGAGATTGAGTTGGGGCCAATAAAACTTGACGAATGAATGATGATGATGATGATGATGAATTCTCTCTCAACCCTCTTCATATTGCAGACCCTCGAACTTCAGGACATGAACCGTACCACACAGACCAAAGTCTGCCATGCACTCGCAGTGCTGCTGCTGACCCTACTCCTCTTCGTGGATCACACAGCGAGTCGCCCATCGACTGAGAATGAGAATCAGAATGAGAGCGACATCTTAACCTTGCCGCCAGGCGCTGACAACATTGAGGTAACAAGACAAAAACTTTGACCGTACTTAAACTTGAACTCATTACTCTTTGAGCAGATTCATCATGTGGAGGTGGTGAATGGTGTCAACCACGAGGATCATCCGGTGATCATGTACAAGGAGGACTTTGTCAACGAGGATTATGGTGAGCAGTAACAACTGAAAACAATTTGTAGCCCGAGTTTCAAAGTGTTTGGTTTGAGTGTGAAATTAAAATTGCATCCTAGGTCAGGTCTTGGAGATATTTGAGTTCAAATAATATCTATTATTATATTTTGTGATAAAAAAAACATTGCCTTATCTGAAAATATAAACTCTGCGACTCTACAAACACTTTTAGAATTTTTTAAAAAATATTTGTTTATCACTGAGTTATTTGCTCTTGAAGTGACGAATCAGCTAATCTACATACGCATATCCCTCAGTTGATAACTCTTTGGAAAAATAGAGATGTTTCTGGTATACAAAATAGAATTTTTGCATAGAAAAATTTAGCTTTCATATGTCCAAACTGTCCATAAAAAATATATTATTTTTAAAATAAAAATTTTAGCTTGGAATATCTGTAGAGCTTGATTTGATAGGGCTCTTTTATCGACTTCCCTCCAGCTCAACACTTGTTGCTTGATTATTAAACATTCCCATTCCGTTTCATTTCCATTTCAGACCCGACTAAAAATGAAACCAAGTCCATCTATCCCAAGCTGTACAAGCGCACACAGCGCACAAGGCATCATCATAGTCGACCCACGGCACAGCCAATGCTGGTGGAGGAGAAGATTCTCTTTGATGTGTTGCCCGAGACGCCGCTGATACTGAATGATGACGATGATAAGAGCAAGTCGACAGAGGAGCCCACGAAGCAGGCGTCACTGCAGAAGTATCCAAAGAAGTATCACAGTCGCCATCGGCGCCACGCCTACAATCCGCATGTGCGTCAGCTATACGGAAATGACCTCTATGCGGCACAGCAGCAGCCGCTCTACTATCGCACAGTGCCAGCTCCCCACTATCTGCCCGCACAGCCCATACAGCACTATCAGCGGTAGGATAAGATACTTTACAGACTGCAAGAGATTTTGAAATAATTCTCAATCAACAGTTATCCAACAATTGGCAAACCACCCAAGTATCAGGGAAAACTCATCTTCTGGCAGACCGTCGCACCACCCAAGAGTCCAGATAGCATTGGCAATCGTGATAATTTCGGTGATGAGAACAGTCTCTTCCACAACTCTGATCCGTCTGCTGCAGACTTTTCCGTGTTCGATCAGCCCAGGCCAGATGAGCAGCAGAGCAACAGCAACAGCAATTGGGATAATAGCTGGCGCGTAGAAGGTATTACCAAGGCTCAGACACTTTACAAATTGTTAAATAATAAATTTCCTATACTTCACAGATGATGATCTGCCACCACCATGGGGTCCTAGTGAAGGTCGACGACCAAGTAGTGGACCAGGTAAGCCAAATCGAGTCAGACTTAGTTCAAGAGTTGAGTTCACTTTTGTCATTCATTAACTTGGCTAACAAATGTTTCGCATAGGCTTTTTTGTATCTGACAGCCTGGCTAAAGAATATCTAGTTGAGTTCTTCTATCTTACGGCCAGCTCGAAAACATTGCTAACCAATCATCGATTCATCATCGCTTCTTCTTCTACTTCTACTTCACTTCTTCCTCTTCTCTGTCTGATTTACATTCATCTTCTTGTTACTACGCCACAGCACGGATACCAACAACGCAAGCGCCAATTTGGTCACATACAACCAGCCGTCCAGTCGCACAAAGGACGACCACGAGTCGCCCGGCCCGGCAGCCGCCGTCGGGTGTGACCAGCGCACCGCCACGACGCACCACACCCAAGGTGTCCAAGTGTGTTTGGGCCATTGTCAATTGCTGTTCGCAGGGCAGCACCAAGATTCGTTACAATTGCTTTGAGGAGTTCGGTTGTCATGGCGCCTTCTGGGGCGTGAATCCATGTGCCGAAAATATACGCAGCAGCGCGATAGCCAGATTAGCGTGATTATCGATTAATCGATAGTTCTATAGATCGATGTAGAGCGAGGCATTCGGCGCGAGTCGCTCGACTGCCGTCAAGTATTTAATAATATTTAATATTGATAGCTTATACAGGAAATCAATTTAATTTATTTTAAGCATATCACTTAATGAATGAAAATAAAGAATCCTTTTGATCAACATTGAATACGTTACGATTTTTTGACTAAATTAAGTTATTTTGATCATTTGATATTATATGATATACTCGCTCAGTGTTTGAAAATGTCTGTCCATCTGCCTAACTAAGGGTCTGAACGTCTGTCTGTCCGTGTGTCCGTTCATCTGTCCTTTCACCCTTCGCCCATCTATCTGTTTTTTTTTTAGTGAAAGTAAACTCGAGTTCTGCAATTTAATTTATATAGTTGCAGTCTCTGATTTATATAGTTCTAGTCTTATAAATATAGATAGAAACATAAAATTCCTATATCTACTCCATTTTGCCGAAGGGACAATCCATAAAGCAAACTCTAAGCTCTAGCCCTTTCTATTCCTGTCTCTTTCTATCTATCTCTCCATCTCTGTTAGGCTTCTATATATATTGAAAATCGTACTAAGGGCGTGGTAAATAAATAACTCAATTACATTCACTCTTAGAAGTAGAATGAAACTATAATTTCAACCAAATCGATTTTTCAAGTATGAACGAGTATATCGATAAGTCGATTAATATCGACTGCAATATTTTTGCTCATTACGGTGTGGTTCTATTGCTCTATTCTTTCTTCTATTCTCCTCTTTCTACTTGCTTAAGTTATTACATTAAATATCAATTATATAATCTAACTCTATTGACAGACATCTTGTCTTGTAACCATATGCTGTCACACGCTTTGTAGACTCATTCAATACAAAGTTGCTTGATACTAACTGGAGTGAGGCATTATCTAACTCACATTATCTAGCCCACAAATGTGTTGCATGCAACCTTGGCAACAGTCGCTATTGTTGCCACAGTTACTAACTGCATTGAGCTGGGCTGATAAGGCGCTGGGCTTTGGGGCGCTGGGGTGCTGCACCCAGTGCTTGGTGTAGCGTAAATGAATTAAGTTCTTATTGGTTGGCTAATCACTCGCATGCATGCGCTTACTACACTTTCATTTATTCCATTTGCAGGCACCAGTTGGCCCTCCTACCAGGCGTCGCCACCTGGCCGCACGCTTCAGCCAAGGCCCCGTCCGATACTTCGACAAGGTGAGCTAGCTATTACGTAGCCAGAGCCAGGGCTTTGCCAGCTAAATCGATTTGATTTGTTATTTCACAGACGCCGTGCTATACCCACAGGAGTCCAGCTATGCAGCAGGCACGACTTGTCATCGCGCCTCGCAGCTGTGCTGCAGTCTGGAGTCTCTGGGCCCGCTTTATGATTGTTTTCATCGTCACAGCTGCGGGCAGAACCTCGCTGAAATACTCTCTACTTGCTCCTAGGATTTCAATCAATTACAGTTAGCTGGCCAACAAGATTTGTCAATCAAACTATATTTCCATAACGTGTTCAGTTCAAATCTGAAATCAGTGTAGTTCTATCATACAAATATCAATTAGTTTCGATTTGAGTTTAATTTGCTATTCAGGGAAGCTCTTTAAAAACTATAATTTTACCTGTCTCTTCTTCTTCATATACTCAAAAAACAAATCTGTTTCTTTTTTCATTGAAATATCAGCTCTAGAAAAAACGGATATATGTAAGCTGATCCATTAGACAGCTCTTCCAGCATATCCTTTTCAACAGTTAATATCTCATTGCCAAATAGAGATTTTTCTATAATTTTAAATGGAGTTTTAGAGTAGAGTAGAAGTAGTTTCAGTTACCCCAAGTGTCTATAACAAGAATTATCTTCTGCTGAAGCATTTCAGATATAGTTGAATCTGGTTACAACGACGCTCAATGGACCGTCGTTATACACGGTTATAGACGCTATAAACATAAAAGTTCCAACGCTATAGCCGAAATCGTTATAAACGTATTCTCTCGGACTCTTTTTCTCACGTACTTTTGCTATCCTGACTGCCCATGTGCAGCACTTTAACATTTCTGTTATCTGAATATTTGTTCAATAACATCTTGTTGGCCCATATCATTCAGCATCATCGCATTTTATCAGTTCAATATTTACTACATGCGCCTCGCTTTTACAATGTTTGGTTTATGCCTTCTAGGCAACTGGACCTACTACTATTTTAATGAACATTATGCAAGAACAGGAATCTAGTCGAATGCTTTGTTTACACTGCCCAACAAACAGTACACACACACACACACACACACACACTCACACACATATGCAATTATAAATTGAATACTCGTACTCGCATAACATAATATTTACTCATAAACTAAGGTATATATTGTGCAGACTATAAACCAAGACTAATAAATGCTCAACACCGTTAAGAAGCTTGTTTATTGCTTATATTCATTTATATATAGTGTTCAGTAAGTAATATATATATATATATATATATATATCTGGTATATACATGTATACATGTATTGCAACTACAGCCAATTGGAATTGCTTTCGCTTGGCCCAGCCCTCACAGCCTTCACATATTCAAGTCCCCAGACAAGCTGGTTGACAACTTGACAACAAATCTCAACTGATTTAATTTGTCAGCCTAGTGTCACTCGCAATCGTATTTACAGACCTTACAGCGACCCACTAAGCCGATTACGTTGCGGTTTTAATAATGCCACGCCTACTCCAACTGCCATTGTCTGTGGCTTAATTGATTTGTGTGTTTTTCCATTTGTTGTTGTCGAGTTGGTCAGCGACTTTTGAATGGGCCTGAAAAAAATGCAGTTGCATTCGCAAAGAT
Organism: Drosophila stalkeri; assembly: GCA_035047405.1. Lineage (NCBI taxonomy): Eukaryota > Metazoa > Arthropoda > Insecta > Diptera > Drosophilidae > Drosophila > Drosophila stalkeri. The sequence goes on along the minus strand of JAWNPR010000173.1, from coordinate 974,114 downwards.
TTAAACTCGGCGAGAAATGATAGATGATGCAGCTAGCAGTCGAGTATCTATGGAATATCCATATCTAAAGTTGTTCTGTCAGCCTATAAAAGCTAAAGACTTTTAGATAGTCATGTTTAAGCAACTCCTCCAATGATAAACATTGTTTGATAACATTTCGATAAGTATCGATAACAGAAGCTACAGCAAAAGATAAAAGATAGATAAATCCTAGATTTGTATAAGTTAAGCGCTTCCACACTACAGTCGTAGCATAAGCAAATAGACTTGTACTACAATGAAGTACTATATTTTATATAATACTGAATAATTTAGTAAGATTAAGTCTGTGCCTTGTCTAAATATAAACTGAAGCATATCAGCTCCATTGACCCGGTCTCCTTAACTTATAGAATATTCTATCTAGCAATGGACTTTTCTGATAACTTTTTCCATTCACATTAAAAACTACATAATGTGCTTTTCATATCAGATTCATATGTAAAACAGAGTATCACTTAGTCGGTCATTCCCGTTGCGTATACTCGACGGGGGACTTTTCTGATAACTTTCCACATTCACTTAAAGTACTACAAAATCTGCTTTTCATAACAGATTCATTTGTAAAACAGAGTATCACTTAGTCGGGTACACTCCCGTTGGGTACACTCTCAGCTAGATATTGTTACTATCAATTGTTACTACAAGTACTTACCGCTGCCGCTGTCATAGGATCTGGTGGTGGAGCCACTAGTATTGGAACGTTTAATCTCACGTCGACCCATGCTCTCTCTGTTTGTGGTTTCTGTTTGACAGGTGGTTGGGGCTGTTGGTGGTGGAGTGGCTGGGGCTGTGGACGAATTGCTGGCCACGTGGCACGTGGCAAGTAGAGCACAAGCAGTCGAAGCAGCCGCTTTGGCAACCGCAGAGCTGTAGCTGCTGTTGTTGTTGTTGCAATTGCTGTGGCTGTGGCTGTTGCTGTTGCTGTTGCTGTTGCTCGGATTGTTGCTGCAGTCGAGCGCTGGCGTGGAAACTGCAGCGGTGTATCGATTGGCCAGCAAAGAGCTGGCGCTGCGAGTCGTTGATGGGAACTCGAAGTAGTTGAACTGCTGTCGATTGCTGAGCAAATTGATGGCAGGTTTTGCTGCCAAGCTGCTGCTGTTGCGTCTGTATTGTGGATGTTGCTGTTGCTGTTGTTGCTGCTGTTGTTGCTGTTGTTGTTGCTGTTGGTGCCTTTGGTGCTGACTGGTGCTGGCGTTTGTTTGGATCTGATGCGGCGTGGGCGGCGGCGGGGGACAAGCGCTGCTGCTGTTGTTGATGCTGCTGCTGCTGCTGCTGTTGGAATAGGACGATTTGCGCAGTGATGATGGTCTCAACCCTTTGACAGGGTACAATGGGTACTATCGCCCGGCAACGCGTACCCAATCGCGGTGGTCTCGCTCACTGTTGTACCAAATGCCTGCAACGAACAGAAGACACATACGAACATTAGAATATTCAACAATTTCATTTTCATTTTCATTTTCATCTTTATCGCCATCTTCATCTTGAATTTTTGTTTCTGTTTCTGTTTCAGTTTCATTGTCGATAAGCACATTAAATCTGCTTGCAGATTAAAGGCAAAGTGCACTTAAATGCTCAACTTAGGCGCGTGGCTGGCATTTGTAACGCACATTGCGTATACGCCCCCATCACACACACCCCCATCCCCTCTCCTGCCGCGCCACGCCCCGTTAATGCTCGTAAAATTCAGACCGCGTTGCCATTAACCAAAATCGTCTGAGCCCAGCCTCCGCATTACGCACAGTCAGTGCCAATTTAACCAAATATTTGGCACATGAAATCATTTTGTGCTAATAAAATTTCACAGCCCACTGGGCGGATCATTGATTTGCTGTAAAACGCACAAACCACAAAGCTGACCACGGGTCACCCAGCCACCCAACCACCCAACCACCCAACCATCCAAGCAGCCAACCATCCAAGCAGCCTTTACAATTTGCGCTTAATGTATCTGTCATGTAGGATTTTACCCCACCAGACACTGAATAAGATCAACAAAGTTCATAAGTTTCGAGCAAGCATTAGTAAAACTTGCGCATCAACACTTAATGGAACTCTGGCTAAAGCCCAACAGTTGAGTCGCATCGAGTCGAATCGTATAATCTGCTATTTGTTTAGACAATAACCGAGTCGCAGCCAATCCAAATTCCAATCGAATTGCAAGTTGCTTAGTTTAGCTGAGATCTTAGTTTTATGATGCATCGCTTCACAGGGTAGTGGCTTAAGTAATGAGTAAAAGTATTGTGAACGGGTATGTTTGACTCAGAAATACCCTGCATAGACATGTCAATTAGCATGTAAGCCAGTAAGCATTTGAAATGCATATAAATTAGTAAATTCACAAATATTTATTTATATTTAATATTTCTAGATTTTAAAGCACTTGTGTTATTTGCCAAGATCCAACATTAAATATCGATAATTATCGATTTTATGCAAATTTGAAGAAATGTCGAGAGCTTATGCTGCATATGGTATTTAAAAAAATTGTATTTTAACTTATGAATATATAGAGTATTGTATTGTTATTGAATCAATATGTTCAAGCGGATAAATAGATCAGCATGCAGAATGATCGACTAACAATTTCTCCTTTTTCGAATCAAAGAATATGAATAAGAAAATATATTTCAAAGAGTTGTCCTCAGTATCAAACTTCTCTCTCTCTCTCTCTCTCTCTCTCTCTCTCTCTCTCTCTCTCTTTCTGACTCATTCTCTCTCCCTTTCTCTCCCCCACATGTTACATAACCTTAAGAATAAGAAAATATATTTTAAGAAGTTGTCCTCAGTCTCAATCTCTCTCTCTCTCTGCCTTTCCTTCTCTCTCTATCTCTGCCCCACATGTTACATAGCCTTTCACAAGCTCAACATGCCTTGCTTATGCCATTTCCTCATTTACAGACTTCTGGTTGCATAAAATATCGAATCAGACATTTTCAGAGGCATGCAATGGAATAAGAAATATGTCAGCAACCATTACACGAAGTGGAAATCTAAATCAATAATAATAAAATGATATTAGAGTGCTGCATAGAGCGAGGAACAGTACAACTCAACAGGTAGCATTTGCAATGCAATATGGTGAGTTGATTAACTTAACAGAATCAAATCAGTTTGCTATTGGCTCGGCAATGGCAAGTCAAGTGCAGCGTCTATTGAGTGAGGCTGATGCAGTAAACTAGTTTTCCTGCTATTTAATTATGTTGTGCATCCGTCGCATCCGTCGGTCTACCACAAAAGCAAATGAGGTTTGAGCAGAGAAGCCACAGCAAATGGCACTTGATAGAGTGGGCAAGGGAATGTGCTCAAGGTGAGCTCAAATACAATTCCATTTAAATGTCATGCTACGGCTTCTAATAACCAAATGCCTGACTCTATACGTAGAGTATGAGACGAAATGAGACCAGAGAGAGGAAAAGGAAGAGGAAGAGGGAGACAGTAAGATAGAGAGAGAGAGAGAGGCAGTGGCAGTGGCAGAAAGTCTTACCACGAAAAGTTGTACAGCTTCCGTTTTCATTTATTGAAGCGAAGCAACAAGCTGATTTGCTCATTTGCCCAGTCAATAGCAGAGGTCGCAGCTTTAGCTAGGTACATATACTTGTAAAGCTCCTGGCTCAGCTCAGCTGTGCACTAGAATATCAAGGTTGAATGCTCTAATTCCTATGCAAGCGGAATAGAAATAGAAAGAGAGCAGACAGACACACACACACACACAGAGAGAGAGAGAAAGAGAGAGAGAGAAAGAGAATGTGTGTGAGTGTGTAAGAACGAAACTCAGTCTTCCACATGTTGCCTCTAATCGGTACGGATTTGAATTTCCATAATACGACACCAGATAGGAGAGAGACACAAGGATGACACCACACAACACAGACAGCTAAGGCAGCTAAGGAAACAAGAAGAATGTAGAACAAATAAGACTAAAGCAAGTGCATGACTAACAGATACCCCAGATAGTAAAATCTAAATGAGAAATTTGTATATAAATCAGAGTTCAAATACTGAAACTCAAGAATAAAAGTTGAATGGTTCCATTTAAAGAGATATCTGAAAATAGAGGTAAAACTTTAAATATACTGTATTAATATTTATCTGCGCATGTTTTCATAGATTCCATAAAACAAATATATAGATATAACTTTTCTCTCTCTCTCTCGAGATTTATCGATTTTTATCGATTATCAAAATCGATTTTAGTTAACCTAGGTTTGCATTTGCTATAGGCTCTACATATTATAAACTTCATTCAAGTCTATCTCCTATAAATGTCAGGGTCTACACAGAAAAACTGAGTAACAGCTGGATAGCTAGAGGAACAGAGAGATGGAGCTGTAGAGAAATAAGCGAATACAAAAACAAGGCTATTATTTCTTATCAACAACATCTATCTCTGCCATTACCCTGTTAAACCTTAGCATAACCTATATACCTCTTTTTTTTCCATACATTTCTCATCGACGTCAAACCCAATGAATCTCATGGTTCAGCACTGTCTGGCCAAGCAAGCTAGATCAGGCAGCCAGGTCCGGATTAAAGCATCAAATTGTTAGCTGATGGCTTTGCCTACATAGATCAAAGCATGCCACAAGCCTTAACTCTATGCATGTGTGTGTGTGTGTTCGCATTGTGCTTCATTTGTCTATAAGACTCGACATCGTCAGTTATTCATAGACAGAGAGAGAGAGAGAGAGAGAGAGTGAGAGCGGATGGTGGACAACGTTTTTTAATCAATTGCTCAACTCAGTCCATCAATAAGGCCAAAATGGGAGACAGGCAAAATGAATAATGTCTTGGCATTGCCTATGCTTCTATTATGATTGTTGTTGTTGTTGTTGAATTACTGCTGAGCAAGTGGAAAATGCGAGTTTCCTCTTTGTTGCCTTCGCCATTTCATTTTGCCATTTCGCCCCGTTTTCCTTTTCCGCTTCCTTAACAGTCGCCGTTATGGCATTTGCCATATGCCCTGGTCACAGCCTTTGAACATGTCAATTTTTTCATTTCAATGAGCCAGCACAATAACAACAACAACAACAACAACAATATCAGCATCAGCATCACCTGCCTTTCCCAAGTGAACCCCAACGAAATTTTAAGTTCATATACGGTTCATAAGCTCTGCTAACCAGCGAAGCTATTAAAACGCTGACTCCTCACGGTTCAACAACTAAATGGATTTTATGTCCTAAGCCCATTACAAATGTGAATTCAATTCAAGAAAGCTGATTAGAAAACTAAAAAAAGAAAAGTGAAGAAAACATTGAATATTTTTTCAATTTCAATAAAATTTGATTAGTCAAACTATATTAGAAAATATCGTATAAAATATAAAATAAAATAATATATAAATATAATGTAATCTATATTTTATCTTATCCTATCTCCTATCTCTATCTTTTATCTTACCCTATCTCCTATCTTCTATCTTCTATCTCCTATCTCCTATCTCCTATCTCCTATCTCCTATCTCCTATCTCCTATCTCCTATCTCCTATCTCCTATCTCCTATCTCCTATCTCCTATCTCCTATCTCCTATCTCCTATCTCCTATCTCCTATCTCCTATCTCCTATCTCCTATCTCCTATCTCCTATCTCCTATCTCCTATCTCCTATCTCCTATCTCCTATCTCCTATCTCCTATCTCCTATCTCCTATCTCCTATCTCATATCTCATATCTCCTATCTCCTATCTCCTATCTCCTATCTCCTATCTTATATCTATCTATACCTCAATCCTTCCACCTTTTATCTGTCTCTCACTTTCGATCTTCCATATGTTGTCTTCCATCTTCCCATTTCTATCCATCTTTCAATCCACAACTTCTTCTTTCTTTCTATCTATCATTTCATTCATCATTCCATTCTTCATCTTATCTATGCTATTTTCATCCTTATTTCCTTCTTTCTTTCCCTCTATCTATAATTTCATTCATCACTCAATTCTTCATCTTCTCTCTTTCATCTCCTACTTTTCATCTTTCATCTAGTCAATAACAATAGAATGGGTAACTGCTAGTCGATCAGTTTCAACTACTCAATGCTTATTATATTATGCATTAATTTTGATAGCTGCATATTCGCAGCCCTCATAATCACGCTTCGTCGCACAGCTGCGCAAATGCTATTTAATTTGTTATAAAAAAAATCAACAACAACAACGCGGCAATGAAGGTAAATGCAGGTGAGCCTACGGCCTATTTAAGGCTGTGGACTTTGGGTTTTGGGCTTTGGTAGTTTGTAGCTGGCATTTGTTGCTTGCGGCAGTCGCTTCGAAATACTTTTTGCTATAATTTGTGCTGAGTGCCTGGCACATTCCAAACTTGGCTTTTACATAGTTGTTGGCCTACCAGGGCGTTGTCATAGTTAAGCCAATGTAAACTTTTTTAATTTGCAATAATAATAAAAATTCCATTTTCGGCTGCTGCTGCTGCTGCTGCTGCCAGAAATTTTGTAGCCACTCGCCACACAAAATAATTCAACAAGTTTTATGCACAGGCAGCGCGCATCGCTTGAAAATATTTGTGGCTCCTCTTTTGTCTTTTATGACAGCTCGCACACACAGAAAGAGAGGGAAACAGTGAGAGAGAGAGAGAGAGAGAGGGCAAGAGAGGTGAATCTCACACTTGATGGTAGCTCAAGAGCCGCTTGATTTATGAACTTCATGTGGCAGCAGAACTGCTCCACAGGTAACGTTTAAGTTTAGCTTAGCTTCATTTGACTAGAAAATGTACAGAAACTGCAAATTGCAGATAAGAGAGTTGAACTCTGTCTGCTGTGCAGGCCACAGTGCAAAGTCAATTTATTACGTGTCTCACATCATCTATTCGAGTTATACTTATATATAAAATAATATTAATCTTCATCTATTTGAGTTAGCTATATTATATATAATAATGAAATGTTAACTATAATAGTGAATTATGTGATTAATGCTTACAGCTTGTTTACTAAATTTAAATTTAAATTTACTAGTTTATTAAATTATTAAATATTTCAAAAATGTTTTTGTTTTTCTTATTCGTTTTTTTCATGCATATTTATACCTAAGACCAAACAAAAGGAATTTTATTTACTTATTTTTTCAAAATATTGTCAATTTTCTCTCTTTCAAAATCACACTCAATTTAACATATTTCATTTCAAGTACGCTTGCAATTTAATTTCACTTCATTTTAATACACATGAATTGAGCTAAACAAATTCATAGCCTACTTTTGTGCGCAGCTCAGTTCATTCTTACATTTAGCAGTCTAGCAAATGAACAAATTTTAATGTTATTCAAAATTAATTGAGCAAATTGAATGCAAGTAATAGAGAAAAATAGAGAAGTCATTTTTTAGGCTTAAGAATATATAAAATTACTTAAACTGTGTGGGAATTATCTATGGTGAAAGCTCACAAAGTTGCAATAAATTTATAAGTGAAAATATGTGCTCATATAAAGTATTTAAATATAAAAACAACATAGTTTTAATAATATTTTCGAAGAAGAATTAATAATTATTGGAAGCGGAATGTTGCATAAAATTGTAATAATAATAATAATAATAATAATAATAATAATAATAATAATAATAATACTGATAATAATAATAAAAATAATAATAATAATAATAATTATTATTATTATTATTATAAATATATCTTGCGTTTTGAGAAATCTGTATGAAAATTATTTAATTTTTTATATATTATTATTATTTATATTATAATTTATTAGTATTTTTTATTTATTTATTTTTATATATTCATTTTTTTTTTAATTGCAATTTTAAATTATTATTATTAGTTTATAATTTGAAAGTTGTGCAGATTCCCAAGAATTCAATAATAATTCATCAAGATTATTATTATTTATATATTAATTATATTATATTATTTATTTTTTTATTATTTTAAATTGCAGTTTTAAATTATTATTAGTTGATGATGTCATTTAAAAGTTTTACAGATTCCCTAGAATTCAATAATAATTCCCCAAGATTTCGCATTGAGCGATATTTGTTGTCTTGCATGGCCCCAGCTATAAGCACACATAGACAACCTGAACAACCCATATTTGTGGCTAAATGTATTTAGATGATGTCTCTATTAGGTTGCTTCTTTCAATCCTTAGCTTACCTTACCCAATACCCCAGCTTAAATTTAACCTTTTGGTATAGAGAATTCAAAGACACACTTTAATATGAAAAAATTCAATATATTCAATCCCTATTGGTTAAATAAAAGATATAAAAATAATAATAAATACGAAATGGGGTATTTCAGCACTTGACTCGATTGTTCAATTAGTAGCAAGCAATTGAGAAGCTTCGCATTGCGGATTAAGCGACAGAGCGCGTCATAAGCAGGCACATCAACAAGGACACACACAGAGACAAAGACACACACACACACACACACACACACACACACACAGAGAGAGACACTCCAATAGCAACACACAAAGGAGCACAGCATGTGGCATGTGGCAGATGCTTTAAAGTTAATGCTGCTGTCGCTGTTGCCGAAAATCGATTACAAAATGGGACACGAAATTGCGTCAGGAGTTGAAGCAAAAGGGGAGGCCTGCTGGCTGGGGTATTCAGGATTGGGGGGCGTGGCTGAGCGAGCAACATGTGGCTCTAGTGGGAACTGGGCCGAGCCCGAGCTCGGGCCAGAGCTGCAAATATTTCAAATAAAAACTCAAAGGAACTGATGCCGTTTGTCGTTGTTTTTTTTTGTTTTTTTTTTTTCCTTTTGTATTGCACATTTATAGCAGCAGAAATTTTCAGTTCTTTTTTATTGTCAAATGCTGCGGCTGAGTCTGGGTTGATTGAAGGGTTTTTGCACTCTGTGAATGCGTGAAAAACTGGTGTGAAGCAGTGCGTACAAGTGTGCGTGTGTGTGCGTGTGTGTGTGTGCTGATAAACGCTTCACACACGCATGAACAGGTAGCCTGCCAGGTAGACTCTGCTCAGCAGGCAGTGGTAAGCAGGAGGCGTGTAGCAGGAGGCGTGTAGCAGGAGGTGGGAGTGATGGGCAGCCATCTGTATTGCTTCCGGCTTAAATAAGCGAAGCTGCACGTCCTTCGCCACAGCCAGTTGCAGTTGTGTGCGTGTGTGTGTGTGTGTGTGTGCTGCCTGACGACCCGACCATTATGAGCAGCTTGTTTATTTAAGTTTCACGTGCAAATAAACTCAACGCCAAAGCAGCTAAGAACATTGCAGTTGGGCGTGATTGACTGCTCAATGCTTGTTCGTCTAATGAAATTTGATATATGCTATTTTGTTGGGTTTTCATTGAGCATAGAATATCATATGTTGTGTAATTTTTAGTGAAAGCAAATAGTGTTAGGAAATATGAAATACTAAAGGATGCCATCACAGCAGGAGGCGTGCCTAGATAACTTTTTGCTAAACTATTTGAAAAGCTGAAACTCAATAAATTTGAGTGCTGCTGGCTGTGCAATATATATGTAAGTATAATATATCAATGTAATATATAGATATAGAACTTTTCAAATGCCACACCCACCATGGTTGAATGTCATTTTATGTAAGATATATTTTTTAAATTTCAATTATCTAGCTTTAATTGCGCCTTATCAAATAGCACTTCCATTGAGAGAATAAAATCCAAAATTGCCACACCCCCAAAAGGCGTACCTATACATATTATATATTTTTATTTATCAGTGATATATAGAAATATATATTTAAATTTGCAATTAATTAGCTTCAATAGCGCTTTAACTGTCAGCATTTACAGTGTAAACCGGTTATAACGACGCTCAAGAACCGTCGCAATACCCGGAAGACACCATAATCTACAGGCTTCCTTACAAATTTTTGTTAACAGCAACAGGAATTTGCGTCGCTATAAACGTACGAACGCTATATGCAAAGTCGTTATAACCAGATATTACTACATATAGAGAAAGCTGAAAATGCTGCACTGCCACGCTCCCCAATAAACGATTTTATATATACTATATATATGTATCTAATAATATTCAGAAATAATTATTTCTAATTACAATAATCTAGATTCTATAGCGCATAAAGCGCTATTCCACTACAATCCTCACTAGCCACGCCCCCATTGGGCATATGCCAGCATTTTGAGCACTTCATGAGAAATCTTAGTGTTTGCATATATCATATACTCTATACTCGGAATCTAGCAGCCTTTCATGCAGCTAGATAAACATTGTTCATAGCCAATATGCTCGCTCTCTTGACTCGCCGTGAGCGAGCATTAAAAAGAGGAACCACAACAAACAGTGGATCGCCGCAGTAAATGCTGTTGTTTTAATTAAAATTTAATGAAATTAAGCAAAAAATATTTTTATTGTCCATTTGCGAGGCGCTTTCAGCAGTGTGAGAGAAATGCGTGAAATGTGAAACTTGGCTCAAATAAGTTTATGCAAATGTCAGCCGGGTCTAAATAAAGAATGCCAAAGTGTACCAGAAGAGCGAGTGAGTGAGAAGCGCAGAGAGGGCCAGCTGTGCGCTCAGCTGTAAATAATTTACGTTTATTAAAAATAACATGGAATAATCATGCACAGCGACAGCTCCAGCTCCAGCTTTAGCGAATGGCATCAGTTGTCATTCTCGTTGTAGATTAACTGCATAGTTTAGTTAGTTTGGCTCAGCTGCTGCCAGTTGGCCAACAATTGGACGCCATTACCACTCTCACTCTCCCTCTCTCTCTCTCTCTCTCTCTCTCTCTGTATCCCTATCTCACTCACTGACTGTCGCCCCGCTGGCAGTGGCGCGTCCTGCAAACAGGTTAATTGAATTTACTGAATGTGTTGAATGCGTCGCTGGACACGAACAAGGCGAGAGAATGGCGCAGAAGGGGCGTTGATGGGGGTTGCAGGTGGGGGCGTGGCTGTTTAGTAACGCATACAATTTGGATTGCTTGCAGTTACCTTCCATTCCCACTCCTTTATTGAAAAACTATTTGCTTTTCTTTTCCCATCTTTCCCTGCATGTGCAGCGAGGACTGTGCTGTAATGCATGCAATTTGAATTGCCAGCACAGTTAAGCTATTATCCCCATCTACACTATCTCTCTCTCTCAGTCTCCCTCTCTCTCGGACACACACTTTTTCGCTTGTTTTTCAAGAGTTTCGCTTGCCAATTTCACGCCTTTGCTGTCTGCTTCTGATTTCTGAATGCTCTGTCTCTCTATTTCTCTCTCTTTCTCTATCCCCATCTCTCGCTCTATCGCTATCACTCTCTCTATTATATCATGATTTAAATTCAACTCCACACATAAGGATGAGAATATCTCTTTCATGGTTAATCTATTTTCTTTTAAATATATTTCTATATTTGTTTACTCATTTTCTCTCTCTCTGTCTCGCTCTAGAGACATATATCTCAATATACCACTCATTCTTCTCATTCACATTTTCCCATCTATCTCTTATTCACTTTTTCTTCCACTCTCAATACCGGTTCTATCTGTGTAACAATCTCTTTCTATAATTTTCAATAGTAATCTCTTTCGCTCTCCATGCATTTATCCCTCTATACCTTCATCTTTCTCAATCTCTCTCCCTCTCCGTATTTATTTATCCCTGCTTCTATTTATATCTATCTCTTTATTTAACTCTTTTTCTCTCTCTCTCTCTCTCTCTCTCTCTCTCTCTTTCTCTCTTTCTCTCTTTTTTCAATAATTCCTCAATCCCTCCATCTATCTCTAACTCTCTCTCCGTCTTCATTTATCCAACTATCCATATCTATCTGTCTGTCCATCTAACTCCTTGTTTCTTTCACTCTCTATCTTTCTTTTACCATTTATCTCTCAATCACTCCATCTTTCTTTATCTGTCTCTACATCGCCATCTATCCAACCATCTATTTCTATCTCTCTTGGCATCTCTCTCTCTCTCTCTCTCTCTCTCTCTCTTCTCTCTCTCTCTCTCTCTCTTTCAGTCAGCCTATCTTTATCTGTATTTCTACATTTATATGTCTCATCTACTACTTTTCTCTGCACACTATATCCTCCTATGAACTTTTCGTACTGCTGCCAAACTCTACTCCCTCTCTCTTACACACTCCCCTCCTTTACACTCACTCATCCTTTGCATTCAATACTTTTTTTTTCACTTTACATTATTTTTTCATAAATCTGCAATGAACTCCCTCTCTCAATCCTTTTACATACCACTCTGCTCCTCTCTCTCTCTCTCTCTCTCTCTATCTATCTCTCTGTCTCTCTCCCTCTTCTCCCACCTTTCTTATTGTTTACTATATACTATTTCCATCTGCTTCGTCTATTTGCATACAAAAGATCTCACAGTTTGCATCTGTTAAGCATTTCCTTTACACCAAATCCATTTCATGCTTGATTTAAGGACAACATGCAATGCAACCTACTCAGCAGGTATATATATATATAGATATGTGTGTGTGTGTGTGTGTGTGTGTGTGTGTGTGTGTGTGTGTCTGTATTTGTTTGTCTCTGTGTATACTGTATGTAAAGTTAATTATTCTACGAAATGGTTTCAACACACGCTGCACGTAACGAGGCGGCAATGTACAAACTTTTATCGCCATTGCTCTGCAATTTGGCGGCCATCATAACGCCCCCCCTCTCCCTCACTCTCTCTCGTGTGTCGTGTATATGCATTAACTTCATTAACACAACGCAGCACTTACCACTGGAACCCTTTTACCCCTTCGTCGTCTATGCTCTGTGCTCATGAAGCAGCTTTGAAAATTTGCACGTCATACGCACACAGTTTTTACGAGCGTTACGCAAATGCCGAGGGCGCAGCAGACCAAAGGGTTTGCCAGTCCCTTTCTTTTCTCTCTCTCTCTAAAACACACAGAGAGAGAGAGAGAGAGAGAGAGATAGAGGCATGTGTGTGCTTTTTGAGCGACAACAACTTGAAACTTTTACGATGTGTTTTCAACAGTTTCTACGTGACTTTTCACTGAGCACTGCACTTGGCACTTCAGATGTTGCCTCTGATTTCGTTCACTGATAGCTCCAGTCAACAGTTGGCAGTTGGTAGTTGATAGTTGATAGTAGTTACCAGCTGGCAGCTGGCAGCACGCCTTTCATACACAAAGGCTACTACGGACTATTAATTACATGCTTGCTGCTGTCAAGCACATTCATTCATTGGTTATCCCTGGCCCTGGCTCGAACAACCAAAATTCAGCTGCCATCCATTTGGTATGGCTGGCATAGTTCGTGAATTGCAATTATAATTGATGCTGCTGCTGCTGCATAGCCCAAAAACAGTTTGAAGAGGTGCTGCACATGCAGCTAACCACAAAGAGAGAGAGTGGGAGAGAGTGGGAGGGTGGGAGAGTGGGAGAGAGAGAGAGAGGGATAGCTAGGAATTGCCACAGAAGCCAATTACATTTTTCATTTGCTGCTCCATAAATCACAGCTGGCAAATGCCGCAGAATGCATTTGCACACAAATTGTTACATCGAAAAGAAAAGAAGAAGAAGAGGAAGGCTCTAGTCAAGACGGCTCGACTACAAGATACCCTGAATACTGCAAAAAAACAACTAATTCTCTTCTGCTTGACGTACGTGACTTGAGGTGTGGGTTGAGCTATACTTTGAACGCTTATAACCATCCATCTATTTCTAGATTGACTATCTTCATGAAACTTTCAGAATATATATTAATAGCATTTAAATCCATGTCTATTTGCTAAATTACAAATCTCTAGTATTTGAAATATTTTCAATTGGTTCAGGCTAAAACTAGTGAAACGTGCCTGACTAGAAAATACCCAAAAACGTTCCATCAAGACTCTTTGTCTTTAGAGCTTCGACAAAGTCGCTTAGCTAAAGACTTATATTTAGATTATATATAGAATAAAACTCTTAAAAACAATAAACTAAATAAAGCTGACTTGCTGCACTAATTTTATATTTAAATGCACAAAAACTTTGAGCTTCTGCTTTAAGCATTATTAAAAAAAATTGGAACAAACTTTAGTTTTCTTGCTTAGAATTATATTATATATATATATATAATTTTAATTTCAACAAAACTTTAGTTGATTAAATTGACTACTTCAATATGCCAATAAATAGAATTGTAAACATAAATTGCTTGAAAATAATTGGAATGCGAAACAATAGAAGCCTTAATGGAAACGAGGCTAATTGGGTGTTAAACAGGCAATTGAAGTGGAAGCGTCACTCAAAGGCCACATGATGCACGCCTTTGTGGTGTGTGTGTGTGTGTGTGTGTGTGTGTGGATAAGTGTGCATGTATGTATGTGTGTGCACACATTGTAAACAGCCCAAATTTGTGCTTAATTTGAATAAGGCAAAAGCTGCTTAGGGTGAAAAGTGCATCAGAAAATTGTTTTATTGAAACATAATTAAATCTTGGCTTATTTGAAGCTGAACTTAGTGCTAAGCAGATTGAAATTAACTCATTAGTTGCTTCAGTTACTCGTTCATAATATTAATTTATGAATATGTTTTGGATCTTGCAAGCTAACATTTATGGTATATAAGACTCAAGGAAATAGAAATCGATTTAGATGTTTTAATAGTAGACGATATTATGCAAGAGCGAGAAGGAATATATATTTTCAATGTCTTGCTGTTTATCTAAATAAATTAGCCAAATGTCTTGACTATTCAAGCCAAGGTAGAGAAGTCTCAAAAGCTGTTACACAAACTCAGCTCCTATAAGCAAACTAAAATATCATTTTCGAAACATTTGTAAATATTCATAATAATAATTGCTTCCCATATAATTTAACTTGGTAAATATTTATATTATTCTTCTAATAATCAAAATTAAATAAAGTTATTTTATTTATTTTTTTATTATTTTATATATATATATTTTTTTATTAATTTTTGTTTGTTTATTTATTAATTTAATTTATTTTTGTTTATTTTTTTGTTTTTATTTATTTTTAATTTTTTATTTATTTTTTTTTATTTTTATTTTTTACTTATTGCCTGTAAAGGTAGCACAAAACTTGTTGAATAAAACATCCAAATTTTGTATCAAAATAATGCAAATTAGTTTTAATACGTCTAAAGCTAGAGAGTTTTGAGTTACTATGGAAATTCTGAATGCATTTAAATCTGATTAAATAAATATATAAAATAAGAACATATGCATGTAAGTGAAATATATACTTCTTTGGGAATTGCAAATGCAATCTTTAAGTTACTGCAGACTTTCTCTCCTGATATACATAAAATAATTTTTTATAGTCTGAACCCATTGAAAATAGAAAATCAGGGTTAATTATTATTATTATTAATATTTTTTTATTTATATTTTTTTTTTATTGCCAACGTTTATTATGCAGTCGATAGCACCCAACTGTAACTTTCTAACTAGTTTCAAAATAGATTTTCCTGCATTAGCATTAACCAACTCTGACTGACTCTCTCTGCCTCATTCTCTTACTCTCCCTCTCTCTCTCTCTCTCACTCTCTCTTATTTTCTCTCACACACACACACACACACTCTCCGCCTGGTGTTGTTAAATAAACAACTTGTGGATATCTGCTTATGGTGTATACAAATTTCTTACTATTATTTGTATCTTCTACTAAGCTGCTCTGCTCAAGCAGCACATACTTATCCATACTTAAATATCTACTCGAATATATATGTATTTATCAAAATCTACATATATATTGTATATATATATATACATAGTTCTTTGTGTATTTTTGGGGCAACGCCGCTTACAAGCTTTGCCATTTTACTCAAGTGATAACAAAATGCGAATGTGGCAAACCATTTTTTATTTTCAATTTTTCGTTGCGTTGCGTTGCGGCTGACATGACAAAGTGCCCTCCGAAGGCAGTCGCACAATGGGGCGTGGCATTTGCTGAGCTAAAATATTGCCGCCGCCTCTAAGTTGGCAAGGCAAGGAGAGAAAGAGAGAAAAAGTGAGTGTGAACGACTAGAAGATACCCTCAACTTAGCAAAGAGTTGCTCTTAAGAGAGAGATATTCAATATTAATTTAAAAATATTTATCAAGCTCTGTTATCAAATTGAAGCCTATAGTATAATTTATGAAATATATTATAGAAAGAGATAAGTCTAAAGCGATTTTCTGTTCACATCGACTCAGCTGAACTTCCTTCAGTTACATACTTTGCCATATAGTCTATATGCCCTGCCTAATTCATATACAGCCCGATATATATATATATGCTGATAAAAGGATATCGATGTCATTGCCTCGGCTCTGGGCAACTACAAATTCAATTCAATTCAATTCGTTTCGATTTCAGCTAAGACCTTGTCTAACTTTAACAGCAGCTGCAGGAAAGTCTCTTGCTGCTGCTACAATGACTCCAAGTTCTACTCCCACTCCTACCTTCATCCCGCTCAAGCCTTTAGCCAAGTCGATCCTGGCCTCACTTGGCCTGACTTGGTCTGGTCTGCTTTCTCTGCTCACCTCGACCAAGTTGCTAAAATATTGATGAAATTAAGGTTTAAATTGTTAATTAAACGCGAAGGCAAAGCAGTTTAGCTTCGGCCCAATTCCTGCTGCTGCTATGACTCCTGCTTCTGCTACGACTCCTGCTCCTGCTGCTGCTGCTGCTCCTGCTACTGCTGCTGCTTACTGGATTTGACTTCCATCTTCGTTTGTTTTGCCATTACGGCTTCTAAGTACTCATTAACATAAGCCGCTGTTGCCCGTCACTCTCCCTCTCTCTTTCTCTGTCTCCCCCCCCCCCCCCTCCTCTATCAGTCACATTTAAATCAATTTTAATAAAAAAAAAAAAAAATCTAGCAAATTTTCATAAAATAGTCCCATTAAACATATTGTCTAAGCCGAGAGCTCCATAAAACCTGAAGAGCATCATCCAGCGCTGGCGCTGCGCATAAGCCTGAATATAAAAGATAAATTAAAAAATAATATCAAGAATACAACGAACGAACCAAACAAACGTTCTGCTCTGACGACAAAGACCAAAGAATTACGCATAAAAAGCCGCAATTGAGTTTTCAAACTTTCCGCACAAAAGGAGTATATTGGCTTTGCGGCGAGAGTGAGGAAAGTTGACTGGCAATAGAGCTTGATGGGGAGTTAAGATATAATGCATATAGATAGAGTGTATCCCATCTGAGTCTCTCTCTCTATTTCTCTCTCTCTCTCTCTTCTCTAAGCAGGCATTAGGCAGTCAGCTATGCCTGATTTGCCGCTGGTTTTTTTTTTTCGGTCCACTTTCAGCGACTGCAAACCGTACTGAATACCATTTTCGTGCAATATATGCGTAAATCTCAACAAATTTCATTTGCCTGCCGTTTGGCTGGGTCGCCGTTTGTCCCCACAACAACAACACGTTGAGAAGAGAGAGCCAAAAAGTCATATACGAAAAAAGCGAATGTCAAATAAAAGCGAGTTGAGTTAAGCAAGAGAAGAAAAAAACACTTAATATTGACTTGAGTATACCCTGTTTTATAGGCATAGCTGAGCAAGGGTCGCTTGCTTTTAAATATATGCTATGCAAAATATTTTATAAGAAATATTTTTTATAAATATATATATTTTATAATAAATAATTATTATATTTATTATTTAAGTAATTTAACAAAAAATAAATATTATATTTAGTATTATATGATATGATAAATCTAACTATATATGAGATATATCTCTTTAAAGAATGCAGCAAAATTTTTGGAAAAACTTTAATTTAATTAAATTTAATTTAAATGAATGTTAAATTTAAAGTAAAGATATCTGAAAACACAAATTATTGAGTTATCTAAAAATATTTAAAAATAGATTGTCGCAGATAAATTGTGTCTAAGAAGAGTTAACTAAGATGTAGATAAATATCTTATGTCAGTAGTATCTCCAAAATTAGATATTATTACATTATATTATATTAGATTGTATCTTTATTATATATTAGATAATTTGTCTTCAATAAGTATCCAATATAAATTTATTGTCAGATTAGTTTCCTAAGATGACTCTAGGACTAATTAACACTAAAATGAGTTATCTAAGATGCAAATAAGTTAGCTTAAAATGACTTAACCCTGAGCTAAGCTAAGCTGTCAAAGACATGCATGAGTTAGACTTTATTCTAGGATGATGATATTATCTAAGTTAAGTTGTATAAGATAATTGACATAACTTGACTTGACTTGACTGAGAGATGCGTTATCTAAGTCTTACATGAGTTACCTAGGCAACCTTGTCGAAGAAGAGCTAAAAGAAGTTCTATAATATATATCTTAGACTAGTCTAAGAAGTGCTATCTAGGCTGTCTGAACTCTCAGAGGTTGGCAATTGAAATTCCACTCAAATCTTTTAAAGTTCAGCTACCTATATATACCTATATATATATATATATATATATATATATATATATATATACCCTAGATTTTATGCACTATATGCTCAATATTCTATACTCAAATACAAATATTATTAAAAATTCCAAGAAATTATTTGTTGAAAACATTGCGGTCGCAGATGAGGCATATGGAAATCAGGCGCAAACATAAACTGAAAAGCCACCAAAAAATGTCGGCAACAGGAGTCATAAAAACACACACACACACACAGAGAAAGAGAGAGAGAGAGAGAGGCACACACATGTGTGAGTTGGGTTTGAGGCTTTTAACTGGATGTTGTTTGGGCCTGAGTCGAAAAGATTTTGAAACGCTTTGCTGCACTGTGTTTCATTAGCTCTGCATTTGGGCCACAACGGCTTCCGTCAAGTTTTTATGAGCCCTTTGCTTGGCGCTTATGAAAATCAATGCACACTTATCTAACAGAAAGAGAGAGGGAGATAGGGAGAGAGAGAGAGAGAGAAGGCTTGACTTAAGCAGCAAGTTGATTGACGCACCGCACGTGTTGTTAAGCCTCGCAAATCCGTTGGCTGCTTAAAAGGAAATAAGTTATAATTGCGCGTTTTGCTGGGCTGCAGATACACAGACACAAAGATACAAAGATACTAAGATACTTAGATACAAAATATATATATATACATAAATATATATCTAAAGATATATTTACATGTAAATATAGTTAAAGCTGCGCCCCTAAGCTGCTTTCTGTTTGCATTTCATATGTTATTCAACTTTCATCTATCTCTCTATCTGGCCCAAGGTGTTGCCAAAGCAACGAAAGATAAAAGATAAAAAAAAAAAAACGTTTATCTCGCACACCTGTGCAGCACCTTTCTGTGAGCAGAGCTGAGCTGAGCTGAGCTGAGCTCCGCTTGCCCCTGTCTGCTGCGCCTGCAGCTCCTTTTTTGGCTTGATTTGCAACAAGTTTTTCTTACATGAAATTAATGTTTTCTTTTCCACTGCAATTTCTTTCTGTTGCTGGCCAAGTTTGTTAACGGTGAAGCGATTGAGTCACATTGACTATTTAATACTTGTTCACAGCTGAGAACTATTGTAAATTTTAAGTAAAATCTGACATAATTTAGAGTTCGTACTTTGGAAAAGCGATTCAATTGTGACTCAACTGTAATTCTCGTCTTTTAGAATAGAATGATGAAGATGAAGCTTTTGCAGCTTCTTTTGAGTAGCTTGAAATTTGAATATTAAAATAAACTATCATATATCTATATCAAAATAAACTTTAATATATATATTTAGCTTTCTTCTATTTCATACTATGAGGTTCAATACCAATTATATTTAACAACTCAGACTCAGACTCTGACTCTAACTCTGACTCTGACTATGAGTCTGACTCTGACTCTGACTCTGACTCTGACTCTGACTCTGACTCTGACTCTGACTCTGACTCAGACTCAGACTCAGACTCAGACTCTGACTCTGATTCTGATTCTGATTCTGATTCTGACTCTGATTCTGACTCTGACTCTGACTCTGACTCTGACTCTGACTCTGACTCTGACTCTGACTCTGACTCTGACTCTGACTCTAATTCTGACTCTGACTCTGACTCTGACTCTAATTCTGACTCTGACTCTGACTCTGACTCTGACTCTGACTCTGACTCTGACTCTGACTCTAACTCATCAGTTTCCATCAATCTGATATGTACAGTAGATAGAAGTTATGAAGATGTAGGAAAATTATGTATTTTATAGCTCATATAGTCATAGTCTAAGGACTAGTTAAGTTGTTTATCAACAGAAAATCATAAAGAGAGTACAGAGCATACTTGGATAACTATATTTTCCTAAATTCTCTATTTCTCATAAAATCGAAAGAGTATCTAAATTATTTAGAGTATGTGACATTATGAAAACTATAAACTCCAATAGTCATTGTAATTTGAACAGTATTTAGATAATATAGTATTTAGTGTATATAAAGAGAGTATAGAGTATATAAAATTGAGAGCACGATATACTCTTATGTTCTCCATGCTCTATTATCTATATAGCTTAAAGAGTATCGAAAGTAATTCGAGTAAACTATAAAACCTATATAGAATCTGAAGAGTAAAGTATTCTGATTATATACAGAAATTAGAGTATATAGAGTATAGAGCATAGGTAATTACGATAACTATATTCTTCTATATTCTTCATATATATTCTACTATATTCTCCTTAAGTATTATAAAGAGTATATACAGAATAGAAATAAATAGTATAAACTGTAATTAAAGTCTATTGAGAGCATGAATTTGTAGAGTAAAGTATATATAGCTATATAGGATATGCAGAGTATATTTACATAGAGTATTACATATATAGAGCACAATGTTAGCTTACTTTCATACAAACACACAAACATTGCCAAACAAACCAAACAAAAAAAAAATAATATGAACTGAACAAAGCTTAAAGAGAAGAGAAAACTATTTGCGCAACGTTTTTATGCAATGCCAAAACAATTTCTCTATTTCGCACTTGGCCAGCAATATATATATATATATATAGAGATACTGTCTGACTGGATGTATGTATGTATGTGTGTGTGTATATATGTGTGTGTGTGTGTGTATGTGTGTGCCTGAGTTGAAGTTGAAGTTGAAGTGTGAAGCTGCTTTGTGCACTTGTCAAATGTTTGGCTGCAAAAAAAAGAAAAAAAGCTGGCAAAAAAAAAAAATGGAGTAAGAGAAGAGGAAGAGGAAGAGCATGAAGCGTAACACTAACTGTGCAAAGTAAATATAAAGCACATTAAGTGCCATTTAACGGTAATGCAACAACAACAACAACAACAAGAGGCAGCGGCGAGTCAATGCAAACAAGATATGATATATATGTATGTGTGTGTGTGTGTGTGTGTGGCAAGTGTGGCATTTGTGGCATGTGTGTGGCACGTGTGTGGCACGTGTCGTCTTGTAAATTGTGCACCTTGATTAGCATAATCAGCAAATGGCAGCGTGTCCAAAAATTTCATTCACTTACTTATCATTTTATGCCGCTTGGCCGTGCGTCAATCCTAATGCAAGGAATCTTCACACACGCGCAGCCTTAAATAACTGTTGCTTTGCACTAATCACACACACACACACACACACACACACTCACTCACACACACACACACTCGCTCGCTTTTGTCTAGTGGCTGATCGCAGTTTTGCTTGAGCTTTTGCTGTGCACTCGCGATTCGAGATTCGCGATTCGAGTTGAAATCTTTAGATTAGAGCAAATTGACGCAACTCTGAATTTGAAACGCACAACAATTGCAACAATTGCAGATTTTGGCCCCCTTTATTTTTTTTTTTTTACTGCTGCTGCTGCTGCTGCTGCTGCTGCTGCTGCTAATTTGATTGGTGTTTAGATATTTGGTAGTTAGCGCGCGGCAACGTGCCACCAGAGCGAGAACTGTCGTTGAACTGTGCGTGCTGTGGCTGAAATTTCAACAGGCACACTGTTATACGGCCATACATGCTGCTCTGCTGTATAACAGTTCGAACAGTTCGAATGCGTTGCACAGTGGAGTGCAAAGCGACATTTTTAATGCCAACGCACACGGCGTATGCGCAATTTCACACAGCTAACTACAGAGAGAGAGAGAGAGAGAGAGAGAGAGAGAGAGAGAGAGCGCGTGCCTATGCGAGAGCGAGCAAGAGAGAGAGAGAGAGAGATAGAGTTAGCTAGTGAGAGTGAGAGAGAGAGAGAGCGAGAGTGAAATGTTTATGCAGCGACAGCGCAACAATTTGTTGAAGAGCAGCTGAAACTGAGTTGCCTCAACTTGTTATACGACGACAGGATAGCGAACGTCGCCCTCACTCACCCTCCCACTCACTCACCCTCACCCTCATCCTCATCCTCATCCTCATGCTAGTTCTCAGCGTTGTGCTGTCCGACGTGTGCGACCGGAAGCAAAAAGTCAGCGCGATAAGCAACGCCAGCTGCGAACGGCAAACGGCGAACTGCGAACGGCGAACTGCGAGCGTCCTCTTCTTATGATTTTTTTTTTTTCTTCTTTTTCTTTTTTTTCTTTTTTATTGGCAATTCGCAAAAAGGCGAAAGCAGCTCACCTTGGCCGAGCCTTGACAATTGTGCAGCAGCAACAGGAGACGCCACAGCCAAGGCGCAGCACAATTCTAATGCACGTTCAACGTATGACAGCAGAGTATATTAGCTTTTAAGAGAGAGAGAGAGAGAGATGCCTAAGGGCAGGCAGAATGTGGGCGTGGCTGAGTTGGGTTAACATTAAGTGCTATCGAATGATTTTATATATTTTATTTTAATATATATTATAATAGTTTATCTCAGCTACAACTAAGTTTTTTACATATATAACTTAAATAGTAGTTTATTAATTTAAATTCGAAATATATATTATTATTCAGATATGTGCATACAGTGGATCCTTGGTTAACGAAGCGTCCTTTCCATACATATATAATACTTTCTATCCCAATTTATTTTAGAACAGTTTAGATCTTCTTGGTTAAGCCAAAGTGCATTCAGCTATACCTTTCTTTTTCAATGTAGAGCCATGATGTATGATGTATGTAAAGCTATGATGGATGATGTATGTAGAGCTGTGAATGTGTGTCCATGAATAATAACTTTTGTAGCATATAAGCTAAAAGCTTAAATTTTGATATGTAAGCCTTGGTGGATTTTATGGAGTTATAGATATATATATTTACTGATTTTTAAATAGACTGATAGACTGATAGACTGACGATATTTGCAGAACTTATTTATGAAAGCTAAGAATATGTGAAAATATTTTAAAAATTAGAAATAAATCACTTTAGCTCAATATGAACACCTTTTGACCTTGAGATAATTCGCTTAAAACGATAAATCGAAAAAATTGCATAGAAAGCTAACTAAATATACAATGCATATTTCTTTATCCATGGATAATGGATAATAATGGATAATGGATAATATATGGATATGGATAATATATGTATGTGCCTTGCATATCTCTTCATCCAAGGTTAATAGATAATAATGGATAATGGAAAATATATATGGATAAAATATCCTAAGAATTTCTAACCTCAAGACTTATGCTTTGAAATAGTCCAGAAAAGAGGGAGGGAGAGAGAGGGAGAAAGAGAGAAAGAGCGAAATCATACTAAACGAAAGAGAGAGAGATAGAGAGAGATAGAGAGGGAGAGAGAGCGAGAGAGCGAAATCATACTAAACGAAAGAGAGAGAGAGAGAGCGAAATCATAGTGAACGAACCTTGGCTGGCCGAAAGCGAATCATCTCCAACTCACTCAAATTGAACTTAAAGCTTACTCGATAATCATAGGAATCATAGTCTACCAATTAACCCATTCAGCTGACTTACTCAAATCGAAGTTAAAGCTTACTCGATAGGGAATCATAAGACTATGATCTTTAGCTAACTTGCGCTACATAGAGACCCAAAGGAACCCATGAAATGTCTACAATATATATATATATATTGTTATATATAACATATCTAATTTGACTACAAGTCGAGCTATACATATGAGCGAGTATCAAGCAGTCGATGCCACTCGTTAGCCTTATTCTGATGCAGTCTGTGTCGCGCATTAGCATAATAGCAGAGAATGGCGCTGTATGGAAAATTGAGTTTGTCAGGCTGCAACTTTGTTTCAGCCAGTTGCAGTTGCCGATGCCTTTGACGGCGTATAAGCAACGAGCAATGAGCAATGAGCAATGTGAAACTTGAGCAACTGTTGCTCAATAAGCGATTTAACAGTACAAAGACTTACTTCATTTAGGCAACGCTCGGAGCTCGGGCCTGGAGTCGAGCACTCATAAATATGCATGAGCCAAGCCAAAAGGGTTTCAATTAAATTTAACTCAAATTGCTTGGGCTGCCTGACTTGGCTGCAGGACTTTTTTTCTTTTTTTTTTTTTTTGGCTGAGGTCAAGAATTTTGCCAGCCAAAAGAATTTATTGAGGTTTTTTGCATTTATGATGAGCAGCAGTGGAAGCGGCAGCAAATGCAAATTAAGCTCAAGCTGAAAAGTGTTGAAAAGTACAAAATGATTTCCAAAAGCGAATCAAGCAGCAGCGCAGACTTCCTCCATCTTGACACGAGCTGAAGCTGGAGCTGGAGCTAGAACTGGAGCTAGAACTGGAGCTAGAACTGGCGCTGGAGCTAGAACTGGCGCTAGAACTGGAGCTAGAACTGGAGCTGGAGCTGGAGCTGGAGCTGGAGCTGGAGCTGGAACTGGAACTGGAACTGGAACTGGAACTGGAACTGGAACTGGAACTGGAGCTGAAGCTGGAGCTGAAACTTGAGCTGAAGCTACGAAGTGCGGACTACGGACAGCTGGAGGTGGAGCTGGAGCTGGAACTGGAGCTGGAACTGGAGCTGGAGCTGGACCTGAAGCTACGAAGTGCGGACTACGGACAATATACTAGAAATTCTGCCGGACTCGACAGACTTAGACTTTGGGTCATAAGTCCACGCAGATCCGGTTCAAATTGCTGCACGCGCACACACACGCACACACACACACACACACACACGCACAACTAGTTTATTGTGAAGCTAAAGGCGCAGCGCCTTGAATTGTCCACGGGCAAACATGAGCAGAAAAAAAAAAAAAACATGAAACGTGCGTTGCCTGCAAAGGACGTTGATTACGCAACAGGACTCTGACTCTGACTCTGCCTCACTCCCACACTCTCTCTCTCTCTCTCTCACTCACTCTACTTGGCCGCTGTGCCTGCCACGCATCCATTGAATTATTTCACACAGAGAAATCCATATCACGCCCCTTGGCATCTCTTGGCAGCTTCTCGACTGGGAGCTGGTCTGGCTCTGGGTCTGCGAATGGGTCTGAGTCTGGGTCTGGGTTATTGAACCGCAACACCTGTTGATTTGGCTCATCAGATATAAAACATTATATAATGCCCGCAAACAAAGCCATTTTATGGCTTATGCCAGACTCAGACGCAGACTCTGTGTAAATGAGAGCTTAACGTATCGAGCAGCAGCAGCAGCAGCATGAGCATGAGCCTTAGCTAACTGATGTCTTAAACAGATAAACAGATATAAGAAACATTGTCAATTCAAAAAAATTGTTGCACAATATTTAAATGAATTTAAGCGCGCGTCTGTCACTCAAAGTAAATGCAAATTCCTAATGAAGCAGCTAGCGAAAGAATAAAGTTAAAGTAATTATCTTAAAGTTTTTAAGTACAAAGTTACAAAGAAGTTTTTCTTTTTCTTCTTTTTTTTTTTTTGTAAGCAGCAACAAGAAGAAAAGCCAACGACAGTTGATGCTCTGATAATTACTCTTAACAAAATAGTTAACAGTTGCTGCAGCGCCATCTATGTGCGATGGTCATAAATTGTGCAGCAGCAAAGCTTTCTGTTAACTGGCAACTTTATCGCACAAGCTATCAGCCAACAGATGGCGCTAGCATGACAAGCAATACATGAAGCTGTCTTATCAATGCAAAAAGTGAGCATATTAAGCTGAACTGAATTATTTCACAAATTTTATTATATTCATACAGTCTGCACTTTAAAATATATAAGAAAACATTTTCCAAGCCATTGGATTAGCTTACACTTCAAGTGACACCCAAAAAAATTTTAAATAAAAAAAAATTAAAAATGTTCTTTCATGGTAAATACTTTAAATTTTTTTTGAGATATCCCAAGATTTATTCAATAAATAATTTAAATGAATAAATTAGCAAATTTGTTGTTTGTTTTTCTTTTTTTTTTTATTATCATCGTTATCTATACGTATATTTGTTGTAATTGTTTTAAATATTATAAACTACAATTTGAATTGTACAATCTAATTAATAATTAACATTTAGCCCATAATAGTACACAAATATGCGCAATAGCTATAGCTATAGTTAGGTTTATAATATATATGTATACATACATATATATTATTTATTTAATTTTTTTAGTTTTTATTTCGTTTTTTCTTGTAGATTTTTTTTTTTTATTTATTTATTTTTTTTGCCTAGCAACATTTACATTTACATTTACTTAAACATTTATTTTTATGAATTACATTCAATTTGTTTTGTGTTTCTCTTCTACTTCTTCTCCTCCCCTATTCATCGCATCTTCTTTTGTTTTGATTAACTTTTTATAGCACTAGAAACTATTAGAAACGAACGTTTTTAGTTTTTTTTTTTTTTTTAATATTTATAGCGCACAGTTTTTTTTTTTGTTTTGGGCTACACCAAAAACCAAAATTATAAAATGTCCTTGAAATTTCTTTTATATACAGAGTAGTACCAGAGAGAATATTACGTATATATATTCATATTCATATTCATATTCATATTCATATTCATATGCATATTCATATTCATATTCATATTCATATTTATATTCCATTTGCAGTTAATCTAGAACACAATTTTATCGACTTTTGTTTAAAGCATTCTACAAAAGTTTTTTTTTACAATTACAGTTATACGTAAATGTGTGTGTGTGTGTATGGGTGTGTGTGTGTTTGTCAATTAAATAAGCATAAATTATAATAGTACAGATGCGAAAAATATAATAGCACCAACAGTCATAAATGTTAAAAAAAAAATAAACAAACAAATTTCCATTGCTTTAGGCAAAATATAAAAAAAAAAAAAAAATATTTAAAAAAAATATAAAAATAAAATAAAAAATAAAAATAAAAAAATATAAAAAAATTAAAAAATAAACTAAAAAAAATAATAATTTTTAGAAAATTTCTCGAGTTGTTGCTATTATATTTGATTCTAATAATAGCACCACTGCTCACAAAATATATTGAACTACTGTTAAATTTACAATATTTATTATTTTATTAATAATTAAAAAAAAAAAAAATTGTAACAAAATTAAAAAAAAAAAAATGTAATTTTTATGCAATGCAATAGACTAAGCTAATGGTGCTATTTTTTATTTATTTTTTTTCCAGCATTATAATAGCACCAGCACTTGCTGAAAATGAATTATTAATTATTTCATTTATTTGTATATTTAATAAAAATTTATAAAAAACAAAATGAGCCATTTTATGCGCTTTCAATTGATGCTTTTATATTCTTCGCTCCTGCAATTTGTGCTAATTATTTTTTGTAACTTTTTTTCTTGCTCTTCTATAACTTTTAGTTGTATATATTTTTTTGTTAAATTTTGTTTATCATATTTATATCTTTTTGCTATTTGCTATTTTATGTACGTTTTACGTTTCTTTTTTTTTTCTTATTTGTTGTTATTTGTGTTTCACTTTACGCTAAGTTTATTAAAATTAATATATACAAAAGACTTATAAACTATCAATATTTGCAATGGGTTTTCTTTAATTATATATATATATATATTTTTTTTTATTTATATATATATTTTTAATTAGTTCTTTTATGAATGCAATTGAAATTTCTTTCAAAGAAATTTCAACGTAATTTTATCAAATGATTTCCTTTTGCTTTGCTCAATTGATTTCTTATTTTTGTGTGTGTTTTTTTTTCTTTACTTTTTCTTTTTCCTTTTTTTTTTGTAATGCACAGAGAATTCTACTAATTATAAGCGCTAAACATTGGATATTAGTTGCTATGGTACGTTACTATATATATATAAAGTCTATATATATATATGTGTGCTATATGTATGTTTGTTTTTGTATCTGTGTGTGTGTGTGTGTGTGCGTGTGTGTGTTTGTATATATTTTAAATTAGAAGCGACCAGATAAATCCTGCAATGAAATAAATGCAAAAGAGTTCAAATTAGTTGAGATAATTAATATTGAAAAAAATTATATATATATATATATATATATATAATATGGAATATTTATAAAATTTTTATTTATTTCTAGCTCTTACTATATATAGAGAGCGAATATCCTTAGTAGAGTTAGTCCCCCCCCCCTCAAATTTTAGCCACCCCTCTTTCATATAATTTCAACTAGATTTTCATCTCCTATTCGAGAGCAATCAACACTTCATCAAGTTACAATCAGAGCATGTTTCAGCAGAAAATTGTCCAGCTTACGCAATATGAGGGCGCTAATTTATTCATTTAGCCATTTGACATTTGACTTGGCTGGCGTCAAAATATTCATAAGCAAATGTCAGAGAGAGAGAGATAGCAGAGGCTGTAGGCCATAAGCCGCAATGGCTAGCATTTTCGTTTCTTCCCACCCTTATTTATTTCCTTTTTTTTTTTTTGCCAATTTTTATGCAAATTTTGCAAAAACTAGCAAAAGCGGCCTCTAGCAGGCCATGAAATGCTGTTATAAAAACGAAGAAAAAAAATATGTATATATATATATATATATAAAGTGCTAAACATTTGAAAACGAGAATTTAGCTGCGCGGCGCGGCGATAACAATAAATAAATTTTAAGGACAGCGGCAACGGCTAGCACATAAAAATCAAAGCTTTATGCTTATCAGTCATTTTATTAGTTACAGCTTTAAGTTATATGCGACTCCAGCCAAGCAGCAATTGAATTTTATGTGCGCGCCTCAAGCTACAAATAAATATGGAAAAAAAGTATTGCCTACTTATGGGCGTCGTCAAATAAGTTTATTGCCAAACACTTGCACGCCGTCACGACGGCCTGTGATTAGTTGCCACGCCTCTTGGCATATTTGCATTTCACACACACACACGCACACACACACACACAGAGTTATTTAACTGTTTGCCAGCGCACCTTGACTAAGCGCTGCAGGCCTTGCAACTTTATTACAGGCGCGCGCGTGGCTTGTTTGCTTTATTACTTATTACAAGCCAGCTGCCACAAGCTGTGTGCGTGTGTGTGTGCTCTCTTGTCTGACACATCATTATCCTTTGTTCATGCAACAAGTGCGGCAAGTGTTTGCCGTGTGCGAAATGCTTAAGGCTCTTAAAAACAGCTTCTACCACACAGCTCTTCTGTGCCATCTCACTCGCACTTGCTGCATATGTATATGTATGTATGTATGTGTGTTTGTGTGTGTGTGCAGCTATGTCTTGGCAGCATTGTCTTTCAACACCTCCTGCTGGCACTTCAAGTGCCGAGAGCCGAGTTAAGTGTGTATAAAAGTGCTTGTGGTCGAGCTCATACACACTCACACACTCACACACTCACACTCACACACACTCACACTCATACACTCACACACTCACACACTCAGCTATAATTTGCAACATTTTTGGGCTGTCAATTAGTTCGTCTGTCACCTTGGCTTAGGCCCTAATCAGTTTTT
This sequence comes from Drosophila stalkeri, assembly GCA_035047405.1. Taxonomy (NCBI): domain Eukaryota; kingdom Metazoa; phylum Arthropoda; class Insecta; order Diptera; family Drosophilidae; genus Drosophila; species Drosophila stalkeri. The sequence goes on along the minus strand of JAWNPR010000173.1, from coordinate 944,534 downwards.
ACCATTTTTTATTGAGCCAGCTCGAATCGAGTCGAGTCGAGTCGAGTCGAGTCGAGTTCGTTTCAGTTCAAAGTCTCCAGAGACTAGCAACCAGAGGCTAATTCAATTTATTCCGCAAGTCAAGCGAAAAAATTGTCCCCAGACATTTATTAATGATGCGCGCGCATTAAATTTTAATCAAATGTGCCCAAAAAAATTACAATAGCAAAAGAAACAAAAAAAAAAGAAAGAAAAAGTGAACACCAAATAGATTCGAGCAGAAAACTTGTCGCTGACTTCGTGAATTATTTAGCGAGTTTGCGGACAAGTTGCAACACCTACGGAAAATGCCTTGAGGAGAGTCACAAAAAAAAAAAAAAAAATATATATATATATATATATACAAGTTTAAGTTGGGAATGCAGGACTAGAAGATATCATAAGCTATGGAGTAATGGGAGTAGGTATCCCATAGAATTCAACTCTTATACTGTGATACACTAATTATAGCCTCATTAATTGACTCTTATACTATATAATAGCATTCCACTCATATACTATGATGCACTAATTATAGCCTCATTTATTTACTCTTATACTATATAATATAGCATTCACCTCTTATACTATTATCCACTAATAACTGAAGTTAATTATAGATTTATCAACTCTTATATTCGAACTCTTATATTCGAACTCGTATACTAACTCAGGTTAGTTATACATTATCGACTTTTATACTCCCATTTTTTTCAACTCTTATACTAACTAAAGTTAGTCATTAATTTATCGACTCTTATGCTCCAATAGAATTCAAGTCCTATACTGTGATACACTGATTGCTGAGATTAGTTATTGACTCTTATACATCTAGAGAATGCAACTCTTATGCTACGATACACTAATAATTGAAAACAATGATCGATTATCGACTCTTATACTACAGTAGCATTTAACTCTTTTACTATGATGCACTAAAAACTGGACTTAGTTATCGATCATCGACTCTTATACTCCAATTAAATTCAACTCGTATACTAACTGAGGTTAATTATAGATTATCGACTTTTATACTCCCATTTTTTCCAACTCTTATACTAATTGAAGTTATTTATCGATTCATCGGCACTTATACTCCAATAGCATTAAACTCTTATACTTATGGGTTACTAAATCAATAACTAACTTCGTAAATTCTATTGAAGTAATAGAATTCTACTCTTATACTACAACTGACTTTAGCTTGTATACTTTTAAACACTTATACTTTAACACTCTTAGACTTGCACTCCTATACTCTTATACTTCTTGCATTCGTATACCAATATACTCTTATATAGACGTATGTTTCAATCTTATACTCATATACTCCATTACTCTTTTACTCTTTTACTCTTTTACTCATATACATTTATCAATTTACACTCTTATTTTACCATAATTTTTATAGTTTCACTCTTATAATCTTTTATCAGTTGAACATCATTATTAATTATCCTAATCTAGAATATCTCTAAATGTATATACTCTACAGCTTTGTCCACACGCCTCTTTCCGCCTGTTACATACACCCTAATGAAAACAATATATCCTCTTTCCATATTTTCCATGGGTTTGGGGAATAGAAAGAAAAATGAAAAGGCAAAACTTTTGGGTCAACGTTGCCTAGGCATGGACCAACACAAAGCCTACAAAAGCGGTGAAAAAAAAAAAAAAAACAACAGAAATCGCGCATTTTTTTGGTTTTCGTTTTAATACACATTGGAGCGGATAGAAAGGAGTATATTGGTTTTATGCTGATGACATAGAAATCATGAGTGGAATGTATATCTAATTATATGATATATGATATAGGTATCTATAGCATATTTGATAACTTTAAAAGTACTATATCTTCTATAACTTTTATTGCATACTCTAAGATCTTGTGAACTAACACAAATTAGAAGCATATGTTATAGGTCCCTTAAGGGTTTCTCCTCACAAGTTTACAGCAAAAAGAAGCTCAATAGTTTGACCTAAGAGCTATATGCTTAGCCCCTTGGCAAGAATTTTGCATAAATTTAGCTGCATGAACGAGTATTATGCAGTCAAGTATGCCCAATGCTCACTTTCTTTATTTTTTTTTTTTTTTGCTGCTTCTGCTGCTTTTCAACTAATAAATTGCCCTAAAATTCTTTTGTATTTCACGCGCGCTTTCACCGGGGCAACCAGAGGGCAAAACGCGAGATTTTACCTCTCTTGCCACTCACTCTCTCTCTCTCTCTCTCTTTCAGCTGCGGCAGCTGCTGCAGCCATAATTTGTGTGACTTTATTATGTGTCAAGTCAGAGTCAATCTGTGAACAATGATGATGAGGACAATGACGACGACGACGACGACGACGAGGAGAGGCAAGAGAGAGAGAGAGTCAGCTCGTTGAGGAGCTAGAAATTTGTGACTTCCGACATTTTACAATGGCAACTCTCTTATATCGCTTTGGTTTATATTGACATGTGTCGCGTGGGCGTCTTATTAGACCACGCCCACCGTCTGTCTACCTGGCCGCGCATGATGCCTACTTTGGGCGGTCATTAAATATGCAAAGAGGCTGGCAACCAAGCATACGGCATTTGCATAATAATAAAAATATGAAATCCAAGGAAATTTCAAATTGTTCTATATTGAGACAGTTTTGCTGTTGCTGCTACTGCTGCTGCTGCTGCTGTCAAAATTATAAAAGTGAAAGATGTTTAAATGGAAAAAATGTAAATCCAAGCAACATCCAATGCCAGCGCTTGCAATTCAAATTATTCACTCAAATGAAGCAGCAGCAAAAAAGCCAGCAAAGGCAGCCCAAGACAAAACTTTTCTGCACTTGGCATAAATTTCGAACAATTTTCTCGCTTTTCCAACCCGCCCCGATTTTCATGACAAAAGACGATTTGATTTTATTTTATTAGCACATCACACGATTGGCGCCACAACTTGACAAAGTTACAACTTTGTCCTGCCACGGACAACCTTACCTCTCACTCTCACTCTCACTCTCTCTCTCTCTCTCTCTACCTCTACCTCTCCCTCCCTCCCTTGACAACTTGAAGTTTTTTCTGGTCGCTTTGCTGTTTTCTAATTGTTGGCTTACAAAACTTAATGTGGAATTCAATTTGTGCGTACTGCATCTACCGACGTGGGCTGGGTTTGTTGGCGCTACGTTTTCAAAAGTTTTTCATGGCATTTCTTTGGGTTTTTTGTCGCCCCCAATTGATGGTGCCCTTGCAATGCCCAACCCCTACCCCCCGCCCCCCTTCAACTTGGGCACAAAGCAAAAATGCACACTGACAGCTTAACTGACATTGTGCAGAGCAAAAAAAAAAAAAACTAGATAGAAATAATGAAAGTGAGTAGCAAGTACTTGGTAGCTTGGCTAGTTGAACAGAAACGGGTATACACGACTATGCAAATGCGCTGTAATTAATATATATTTATAATAATACTCAAGGGCTAAGAGTTGAGCATCGCGCATCTTTGATTTGTTTCTGCAATAAAGAAAGCAACTAAGCCTGTTGATGTATAAACGGGTATACACGACTATAAATATACTCTGTTGATATAAGTTGCAGGCAAATTAACCTTAGAACATTTGAAAATCTCTTTAATCTCAGTTTATAGTTAAATCTGATGCATATAATGTGCTTATAAGCAGCAATAACATAAACGGGTATGCTAGACTATGCACATACTCCTTGCATATAAGCAACAAAAGAACTGGAAACTAATAAAAAAAATATCTAACATGCTGACATATTGAAAATGAGCATATCAATTGCATAAACGGGTATGCTCGACTTTAATAAAAATATTGATATAGGTAATAGATTATATGAAAGTATAAAAGAGCAAAAGAAACATAGAATCAAGCTAAGCTACAACTGAGCTAACCCTGCATGGCATGCAAGATTAAAGTTTTAAAAATTCCCAACTCAATTCTCTAAGCTTAAAATTTTTGAAGAATTCTTTCTCTTAAAAGATCATCTAACATGCTCGACTAATATACTTTGAATCGAATCTCTTCAAGATAAATGTTCAGTTAAATCTCTTCAGAAAGGTTTGAAGCAGAAAAGCTCAAAGAGGAGGAAAAAAAAAGGCGATGCAAAGTAATTTTTCAATATTAGCTGCACTTAACACACTTGATTTGAGCGAGGCAAACAGGTAGAAACAGGTAAACAACAGCAGCAGCAGAGGCGGCAGCAGAGGCAGCAAGTATTAGGGACAACTTGCGACGTGCATAAGTCACCCTAAGGACGTAATTAATTTTTCACCATTTGCTGTGCCACACACACACACACACACACATACATCTATACACACTCACACACACAGCTACAGGCTCAGGTTGCCTTGACGAATTTGCGCCGCGGTCGCTAAAGGACTTTCCGAGCAAAGCCTCGGGCCGCTTGGCCAACCAAATTAGCGCGGCCATTACACTTGGGTTTCGGGGGGGTTGGAGGACGACGGTTGACGGTTGACGGTCGACGGTCGACAGGTGAGCTGAGGTGAGGCGTAGTCCTGGCATAAGGACACTTGAACGCCAACGGCCACAGTCAGCGCTGCTGCTGCCAGCTTTTACATATTTTATGACTCCCGTAAATTGACTTAATTTCCTATAATTTTCAAGCACGCGCCGCCCTTTAAAGTGCCAAATTGAAAAAGACTAAGGCAAAAAAAAAAAAAAAACGCTAAAAAAAACAGCTAAATACTTTAAACATGTATTCATCCTGTTTTTATTTTATACCCTAAGCCCAATGAAAATGTGTTAGTCGGGTATATTGTATATTGGCATAATCTAAAGGCGAAAATATTTGAAAAGAGTATAAGAGTATAAGAATATTTGAAGAGGGTATAAGAGTAATAGATAGAGGCTTATGCCAAGTATAAGATAATTAGAATAAAAGACTAAGAAGATTCATGTATAACACTGAATATAAGATTAAGCAAGGTATAGTTTACTCAATTTACTGTAAGAGTTGACCGAATATAAAAGTATACCAGTTTGATATTATTAGAATATAACAATTTATGAATCTTATAGTATAAGACAGCAAGAGTATAAGAGTTCACAAATTATGAAACACATATTACTACATTATAAGACTATTATTATCAGTAGAAGAGTAATAGTGTGAGTATGAAGAGAAAAGAGTACTACCCTATGAATATAAGACTTTAAAGATATTAGAGCATAAGGGTATAAGGCTATATTCTAAGAGCATCGATATATTACTACAAAACAGGGTATTACATTTAAAGATTCTGAAATTCAATGCAAACGAGTGAAAGGTGAAAGAGTATTGGAATATAAAAATATTTTAATCTAAAACAGGAAAACATCAAACTCATGAGTATAAGAGCAGCAGACTAACATCAGTATAAGTAGACTATAGTATAAGACTATTGAATATTAAATGTGTTATCGATAACTTTTCAATTTTAAGGGCAGCAGTAAACAAAATTTACTTGATAGGTACTATTACTTCCATGAATATATATACAGAATACCTAGGGTATCTACCAGTCTACCGCCCTCACTACTTCAGCAATGGGAAGTGAGTGCGGCGCACTTGACATTGTATTATGATAATTGAACGCGTGTAATTGCCCTCAAGTAGCTTCTGAGGAGAATTCAGCAGTCAGCAGTCAGCGGTAAGGCAGGAATCCAGAAATGGCAATGAAATGGCCATGAAAGATTCATGGAGAGAAGGCAACAATCAAATGGACTGAACTAAGGCGATTTGTATAAAAATATATTATATATATATGTATATATATAAGGCTCTGCTTATAAAGTGAAAAATGTGAAAAGAAATTTATGTTAAAGCGTGAGTTTTCTTCACATTTATGGGGTGGCTTTTCTACTTCTTCGTCTTTCTTTTTTTCTTTTTTTTTTTTTTTTTTTTTTGCATATTCATAATGTTTCACATTATTAACATAATTTATGCATAACTGTCACATTGAATTGCTTTTAAAAGTTGATGCAAATTGGAAACAGAATCGAAGAGTGAGTGGGCGACACAAGATGCTCTACTTACTTTGTAAACTGTAAAGGCAGCAGCTATAGCTGCAGCTACTTCTCATCCTCATCCTTCTTCTTCTGCTTCTCCTGCTTGGCGTCGGCCTACTCCTGCTACTGCTCCTGCTCCTGCTTCTGCTCCTGCTCGTTCTATTAGATTAAAGTGTATACAATATATTGTCCTTAGCTTAGGCAAACGATTTCAAGCTGAAAATCTTTATCTAATGCACCCACGATGGTGGCGAGGTGACCACGCTAGGCTGTGTATACTGTACACGTGCATTCAGATTTGCGCTCGCTGTATCCAGACTGTTGTTGTTGTTGTTATTGTTGTTGCTTAACAGCAACTGTTGCTGATGCAGCTGCTGTTGCTGTTGTTGCTGCTGCTGGTGTTGCTGCTGCTGCTGCTGTTGCAGTTGCAGCTGTGCCTGCAATTGATCTAGCTGAACATTTGCACTGCTATTGCCAGCAACGCTGTTGTTGCTGTTGCTGCTGCTGCTATTTGTACTATTATTGGTTAAGATCACATTCGTAGCATTCGTATTGACCGCAGCTAACGGTATATTTATATCCAGCACTCCATCATAGCACATCTCCTGATGCAGCAACTGTAAGAGCAAAGAGAATGAAATTTATTCAAATATGAGTAATAAATATAATATAGATTATTCTAGCCGATAACAGATAACAGATAAAAAAAAATATAATAAAAAAACGTTTCAAATAGAAAATTAAATTTAAAAAAAAAAAAACAAAACAAAACAAAATTAAATATAAAAACATTCAATATAAAAAAATAAATATTAAAAAAAAAATATGAGTAATAAATATAATATAGAGTATTCTAGCCCACAATAGTTAAAAAAATATATATATATTTAAAAAAACGTTTAAAATACAAAACTAAATATAAAATAAAGAACACAAAAAAATAAATATAAAAACATTCAATATAAAAAATATATATAAAAAAAATTAATATAAAAAATATATACAAAAAAAATATAAAAAAAAATATATATATAAAAATAAATTTTAAAAAATTAATATAAAAATAAAAAAAACAACAAAATATTTAACAAAATAAATGAATATAAAAAATAAAAATAAACAACAAAATATTTTCAAAAATATATATGTATGAATTAAAAAAATAATAAATAAGTAAAAATATACAAAATCAATAAAAATAAACAAAATCAATAAAAATAAACAAAATCAATAAAAATAAAGAAAATAAATAAAAATAAACTAAAAATATATTTTTTTAATTTAACTTAATTTTTTAAAAATATCTATTATTAAAAAAATAAACACTTGCTTCCGTCAGGATTCGAACCTGCAACTTTCAGCATTGCAGGCAGCAGCTCAACCAACACAGCCGCAACTTTTCACACCATGACAAATGCCCAACGAACAGCTGACAATGCAAACACCATTCAAACGCCATTTCGTTTCTATTTATAGAATTTCAAAAACCATGCAACCATTTGCATGTGTGTGTGTGTGTGAGTTGTATGCACACGTATATGCACACGTATACAGCAATGCATGCAAACTTATAGAGCTAATTCTCTCTCTGGACTAAATGTTTTTATTTGAATAAATTTTCTATTATTTAACGAATCTCAATGAAATTTTCAACAAATAAGCAAGATATTCCATTAAATATGTAGAATATATAAAAATAATAAAAATGCAAATTATTTAAAATATTAACAGACTTTTAATAGTAATGAAATTGTTAATATAAATCATATATAGAAAAAAAAATCGTAATTGTATTATTCTATGAAATGAGTAAAATTTATTATCGATTATAGATTATCGGGAAGAGTTCATGGTATTCAAATCTCTAATGAATATCGAGAAGTTAATATGGACAGAGTCGGATAGAAAGAACTATTTCAATATGCATTTCAATCAAGCTCATAAGCAATTGTAAATTGAATACTCTCAGACACGATTACTTTTATAATTTTTCGCGACTTTTACTTACCTCTTCGACATTGCACTCGAGACCGCCCTGAAAGTTTTCCAGAGTAAATTCGTCAATTGTTTCACTGTTCAGCGCCTCCAGGCATTGCCCTATCAAAGTAGAGGCGCAGTTATTATCTGTTCAAGCAGAAGCACATAGAACAAATAGAGGAGAATAGACGAGAGGAAAACTTTTGCTACACAGAGCTAAACTTCAATAGGCACCAATAATACTACTTACCCTCCAGTCCAGTGGAAAGCTGTTGCTGCTGTTGTTGCTGTTGCTGCTGCTGTTGTTGTTGCTGTTGCTGTTGTTGTTGCTGCTGTACGAGTAATGCAGCATTATCGGCAGCAGCTTCGAGCAAAACATTGCTATATGTGTTGAGAGAGTCCGAGGAGGGCTCACTATTGGGATACGCAGGCGACATTGTGGTGGTAACTGAGTTGGGTGAGAGGCCCTGCAGCATGAAGAAAGAATTATTAAATGAAATCAATGTTAATACTCAGCTCTCTCTCTCCCACTTACATCTCGCACTGGTGCACTATGCAGACAGCCGCAATTGAGCGAACGATGCAACAGGCACTGTGGCTGCTGCTGCTGCTGCTGTTGTTGCTGTTGTTGTTGCTGTTGTTGCTGCTGCTGCTGTTGCTGTTGTTGCGCTTGCAGCGAGCCGTAGCTGGGCGCAGAGACGGGTCCATTGAGCGCATAGCCCTGTGTATGCTGTGGATGCTGTGGCGGCTGGTATGGCGGTGGCGGTTGTGTTGGCAAGCCCGATGCGGCACTGAACCTGCTCCAGCCGTACGATCGTTGGGTTGCAAAAGAAATAAACAAACTTTGACTTTATAGACCAGTTCAATGAAGTCTAAGGAAAAGTGTTATAATTTATAGAGTGCATGCAATGCAAGAGGCAACAAAAAGAGACTCACACACACACACACAAATACAGACGAAAAGAATAAACAACAATAAAATAAAACTGACCCTTGCTGTTGCAACAAATCGGTTTGTAGTTTCAGCTCATCCGCCATGGAGCCAGCCAATTGATCAAACACCTGCACCTGCGCTTGCGTCAATGTTGTATTCGGATAGTCAACCTGAAAGCCCCAATCTGGCTCCAGCTCCAATGCACGAATGGGACTCAAGCGGCCACAGGAACTGGCATTTGATGAGGCGCGCTGACGAAAATCTGGCGACAATTGATAGCTGCCGCTGAACCGCAAAACGATATTCATAAATGTAAAGAAAGAAAACAAGAAGAACAAAGAAAAAAAAAAAAGAAACACGAAATAAAATCAAAATCATTTCAAAGAAATTAATATTAAAGAAAATTATATAATAATATTATATATAATATTTATAACTTATTTACTATGCCTCTCTCATCAAAAATCAATCATAAATTAGCTTAAGCAAGTATTTATTTAAGCCAATCGAATTTTACTTTTAATATAAATACCTAAAACATTCAAATCTACTTAAATAAAATCTACAGTAAACCATAAAAGTGTAAGTAGAATATAGGTGAGTCTAAACTACTTTAAAGCTAAGCTCAACATGCAACAATTGCCAAAGAATATTAAAACTTATTTATGTTAACGAATATAAAAAATATATAGTATCAATCAAATTTTATATATTTTAAATTTTATTTTTGTATTTATTTATATTTTATTTATTTATTTTATTTATTTATATTTTATTTATTTATATTTTATTTATTTTTTTAATCTTATGTAACGAATATAGTAAAGAAATATATAGACGCCCTATAATCAAATTTGATATATTTTATATTTTCTTTTTTTATTTATTCATATTTTAATTATTTATATTTTAATTTTTTATATTTTATGAAACGAATATAGCAAAGAAATATATAGTTGCCCCAATCAAATTTTATATATTTTATATTTTATTTATTTATATTTTACTTATTTATTTTTGATATTTTATGTTACGAATATAGCAAATAAATGTATACTCGCTCCACAATCAAATTGTATATATTTTTTATTTTATTTTTTTATTTATTCATTTATTTATATTTATTTATTTATTTATATTTATTTATTTATATTTATTTATTTATATTTATTTATATTTTATTTATTTAAATTTTATTTATTTATTTAATTTTATCTTAGCAATTAATATTACTAAAAATCTAAAAAACAAAATCAAAATAATCTTTAAGGGTTTTTTTTTGTGTTTTTTTTCCTTTGTTTGTTTTTTTTTTTTTTTTTTTTTTTATACCCTGAACCCATTGAAAATGGGAATTTCAACTACTAGAGACTTGTGATTTGGCAAATGGACAAATTTGAATGCAATTAATATATTCTATAAGTTTCATGAAGATAGTCCATCTAGAAGTGGAGTTATAAGCGTTCAAAGTACAGCCCATCCCACCCCCAACCGTCGGCAGCAACTGCGCGGTTAGCAGAGCGCTCGCTTATACGTGCGTAAAGAAGAAGAATATTAATTATTTCGCAGGGTTCAGGGTATCTCGTAGTCGACCCGTCTCGACTAGAGCCTTCTTACTTGTTTTTTTTTACAAAGTTGTTATAATTTTTACGAACTTTCACTATTTTATTTATCATAGAACTTAGTTGATATTTAGCAAAATAAAAATTAATTCTCTATAAAAATTTTAAAAATACTTGTATACTAATAAATATCTAAATAATCTTTTTATATTATTTATTTATATTCAAAAAAATTTCGATATATTAAAAACAATTAATAAAAATCTTAAGCCAAAAGAAACTTTCGGCTTATGAAATTATTTTAGCTTTCTATATTCTCGCTACTAATTCATAATATTAAATAAATATTTTAAAAATTGCTTTAATTACTAATTAATTACTAATTACTAATTAAATTAAATTAAAATGCGCAACTACTTAATAAACTGCATTGCTAATGGAAAATCTAAACTACTTTTCCATTTCCTACTAGCTCCAATTCAGCTTCAATAGTTACCTGTGCAGTGGACTCTCTGGAAAGTGATCGAGTCCCTCGCTGACGCTGCTGCTCGGCGAGGGCGTGGCATCATTGAGACCGACAACGCCGGCCTGGCGCAGAGCCTCGACACGCTTTTTGGCTCGGCCACGACGCTTCTCGTAGCGCGATGTCTCCATGGAGGCGGCACGACGTCGCACAGATTTGCCTGGCTTGGCCTCCGGATTGAGCATCCACCAGGATGATTTGCCAGTTCCCTCGTTCTGCACGCGCATGAAGCGATTGTGCAGCGACAAATTGTGCCTGATGGAGTTCTGGAACAAGCAATATTGGATATAGGAAAATCGAAAATTAGTTAAGCTGCGCCAAGTTCGATGTGCACAAATCGCAAATCTAAGCAATTCAATTCAAGACGCGCCACGACGCTTCGCTGATGTAACGACACACGATTTGTAAGCAATTGCGTTAACTTCCTGTCGAGGCGGCGAGGAATGGGAATGGGAATGGGTATGGGTATGGGTATGGGTATGGGTATGGGAAATGTGAGAGGGGCTAAGGTCTTTGGGGGTCTTGTGCTATGCTTCCTTTTCCCGGTTTGCCATTCAATTGTCTGACGACGTTTTTATGGTTTTTTAGAGCACACACACAGTGAGAGTGAGAGAGTGGGAGAGAGAGAGAAAGACAGAGAGAGAGAACGCGCTCTAATTGGAAGACGTCTTCACTTGGCTGTCGTCGTTCTGCCGCGTTGCCGTTTGCTGTTCCCTTTGCTGTTGCTGTTGCTGTTACTGTTGCCTGTCGCTTAAGCTGTCAATTCATATTTTATAACAATAGTCATAAATATCGTCATGCGCAACGTAATGACAGCAAAATCGACAAACCACACAGAACCAACTAAACGGCAAGACTAGCATCGACCTGCCAATCTCTCTCTGTCTAAACCACTCGCCCTCTCCCTCCCTCTTCCTCTCTCTCTCTCTCTCCCTGCTGAGGTGCAACAAAAAATGAAAATAAAAACCAAGAACAATTACAAAACGAACAAAATAAAATAAAAATAATCAAACACATTTTAGTATGGATTTGTCATCGATTACAATCAAAAGCAAGTGAGCAAATGGGCAAAGAGAGAGAGAGAGAGAGGGAGAGAGTGCGCGATATTCAGCATTAGCTGACTAGGAAATACACTAAGAAATGCTTATGGTTATGAATCTTCTTCTCTTATGCATATGTAGGCAAGCACAGAAACTCCGCTAACATTGAAAGAGTAAGGGAAGGTAACCAAAATCTGATAATATATCACTAAACCTTCTTTCCATGGATTCAGGCTATAAAGATCTCTCATTCGCTGCATCTGTGCTCTGTTGACTACATCTTCCATACACAAATACAACAGAAAAAAAAATTGTTCTCCTTTTGGTTAAAGCATCCTCCGGCTATAACAACGTAAAATCGTCGGTCTCTTGAGCGTCGTTATAAGCGAATTCTACTGTATAGTTATTTTCTATATAAGCAATAATAGTTCCATAGAGCTCTACAATAACTAACTTAATAAATATTTGGCATTTCTAGATTTCATTTTCTTCCATTTCCATTTTCTCTTTTAAAATGTCTTCGCTATATAGGCAACATTAAGCTGACATTTTAGCTAATCCATTGAGCCCTACCAGAGTTACATTATCAAATATTTAGCATTTCAACTATAGAAATGTGCCAGATTTTGATTTCTTATCAATTTTCTTGTTATTATTATAGAGTTTATGTCTCTCTAACATTTGATTTAAACTGAAAACATAGATGAAAACTGATTAGGAATTCTCGATATACAATTTTTAGGCTAATACTCAAAAACCTAAGTGAAATGAACAAATTATTTAAATCTAATGCCATCGCTATAAGAATAATTTCATTTTATCATGCCTAAATTGATCATAGTTTTATTAATAAATACTAATTATACATTTTAAGTTCCAAGTCTCTAACCTCAATAGAACTCGAAGTAATATAGCTGAGTAATATAGCTCAAGTATTAAAATTCATTACATTCCCCCAATGGCTAAGACTAAATGCTTGTATTCAAAACTAAGACTAAGTCTAAACACTAGGCCAAACTCAAGGATATCTATATGGCTACTTATATATATATATACGTCAATCTCTACTCCTAATACTCCTTTCACTTGCAAAAATATATAGAAATATATATACAAAGAGAATACGCTCTAGTGATACGCGGTATCCAAAACTAAATGTAGCATTACAAAAAAAACTAAACTAACTGTAAAAGCACAGTCAGAGCCAGAGCTACAACCAAAGCCAGAACACGAGCCAGATCCACAGATTCCAAACAAAACTCAACTTCGATTCAAATTGCGATGCGTCGCGACTTCAGTCGGCACATTGGCGCCATTTATCACCGTTTTGCCCCCAACACACACACATATGAGTGTGTGTGTGTGTGTGTGTGTGTGTGTGGGTGGCTAAACTAAACCTGTGCACAGACAGCAGACAACAGACGACAGTCGACAGACGACCGACTGCCAGTTAGGGGCAGCAGACAGCAGCAGCAACACCGGCTGAGCGTACAGACCTTCTAATACTTTTTTTTTTTTTTTTTTGCGAGTCAAAAACTTTTACTTGGCGTCCTGTTGGCGTCTCCTGGCTACATCGTAATGACATTTCGGTTTTAGTCTCATACTACCACACGCATAGAGAGAGCGAAAGAGAGAGAGAGAGAGAGAGAGAGAGAGAGACATGCTCATTTGTCACTTTACCCTTTCTTGAAGTTTGTTTCTTGCATAAAGTTATCATTTTTATTTAAATGCCTTAAGTGCCCGTCCCTGCAGCACCGTCCTCTGGCAACAGCTTTGCCATATAATTTAAAGAGCTTAACGTTTTTATTATGCTAATACGCCCAGCTCAAATTATCTGGACAGGCAACATTCTATTTGAGCATAAACATGCATAAATTAGTTCAAATTAAGTTTCTGACATATCTGACTGAAGGCCAAAAGAGTAAAGAGTAAAGGCCAAAGGGTAAAGGCTTAAGCGTAGATTGCTTAACTCCCACATTTAATGCACTCGTTCAAGCAGCGGGAAGAGAGTATATTAGCTTTGGGTAATGTTAGCTACGTATATCCTAGTATATAGTATATATATATAAATCTTTATAAATACTCAGTTTTAGCTCTACTCACTCACTTAAGCTCTACCACATATTAATTCAATATAGAACGCGGCAAATAGATTATCAATATTTATTTTTATCTTCAAGTTTTACCTATTTATATATTTATTTAAATATGCAATACAAAAAATCTTTTTAAAAAAAATTAAAAATATTTTATTACTATTCAGCGATATTCTCTTATACAAAATTTTAGCTGACTTCCTTAGCTCAACATATTCTTTAAGACTAACTTCCATATACTAAATCATTTATGAATGAATCAAATATACATTTTTTTTTTTTTTTTTTTGACATTTCACCAAATCATATTTGTCCATCAAATTTCAAGTCTAAATTATAAAAATAAATTCTGAAATTCGCAAGTTTAATACGATTAAAGTCTGGGCAATGCTCATAAGCATTGCGTGTCACGACGCATCGTCGGCACGATTCCGCTGTCAAGTTGACTTTAATGCCATAAAAACCTACACGAGCAATGCTAACAAATGGCATTTATAATTTATGGCACACACTTCATTGAATATTCATAAACTTGAATCTGGCCGAATGACTGCCGGCCAAACAGAACATTAGAAAAAAAAGAAGAAAAAATTCAATTCATCTAACTAATTGGCGCTATAAAATTTTTGGTAGATATTTTGGGCTCATATATAAAGCAAAGACTTTGAGACTTCCAACAAGAAAAAAAAAAAAAATCAGAGAAAAAAAACTGCGACCACACGCTGAGCGAATTGTGCTCTTAGATATTACCCAAGTAGGAAAGGCAAGTTACCAAGGGAGCTGCATTACATCCTGGCAGGGGCGAAAGCGAGATGAAGATGGGGGAGTGGGTGTGGGTGTGGGTGTGGGTGGTGGTAATGGTGGGAGAGGCCTTACCATGCGTATGTGGGTCACACTCGAGGCGAACTCCCTCCCCGCGCCCAATCAACACACAAATATGAAAAGAACGAGCACCCGAGCAACTCTGAAAAGCAGCAAATCAGAAGAGAAGCAAAACAAGAGTGCCTTTAGTACAGACTGATCGACCAGTAGATACCCATTCTTTTCATATGTCATATATTGAAGCAGATAAAATGGGAAAATCGACAGAGTAGAGAGTAGAGTAGAGTAGAGTTCTTTGAGATAAAGAACATGTACATTAGGATCATTCTCTATTCTCAAATTTGTGAAATTTTACAAAGTTTTCTATAATTATACTCTGTTCTTAGAGGGAAAAAGAGTATATTGACTTTGTGCAATGTCCGTTTGTTCGTCTGTTCTTTACTTTTACTTTACTTTTTACTTTTCACTTTTCACTTTTACTCTTATATTATAATATTCTTATACTATTGATATTCGTTAGCTATAAGATCGTATACTTCTATTACTCTTATACATTCCCTTAGTCCTATATTCTTATGTTCTCATATTTTTATGCTCTACTTAGACCTTATATTTCTTTCTCTTGTGCATTCAATTATATGTTATGTCAACTTTTATAGCCATACACGCTTATTCTCTAATACATTCATACACTCATTTAATAGCCATGAATACTTGCTAATTTTTACTCAAAACCTTTCATAATTTACATAAATTTAATACTCTGATGCTAAAGTCTTATACAAATATACATAAATGGCTAAATTAGATACTCTTATACGTAAGGTGCTTACTTAACATTCTCTTAAGCTCTTATACAGCATGTAGAGCGAAATCAACTTGACTATGTGTTTCGCTCACCCTGTCTACTCGAACTCTTAAATATTCATATACTCACATGGTCTTATAAGTTTGTTCTCTTATACTCTAATGCATACAAATATATTTTATACACTTGTAATCTTCTAATAAACCAATATACCCTAGCACAGCGAATCACCGTTCAATCAGCATATAAATAAAAAGAAAAGCATATAAACTATATGAAATGCCAGCTCTCGATGGCTTCATTGAATTTGCTTGCAACAAACACAAATAGGCGAAATTCAGAAATGGAAATTTAATACGTATATGAGCACAAGTCCATTTGTCGCCAAGGATATTCGCACACACACACTCACACGGATGTCCTTTTGTGTACACACACACACACAATTAATGTGCACCGAGCGTGAATTACAATGAAACATCATTCCCTGACAAATCGGTTGCCTGGCATCAGCCCGGCCCTCACAATTTGACCCAGTTATGCAGAAATAGTGAAAGCTGCCGATGCCAATTACATTTATTAGAGCACAGTTTTTTTTTTGTTTTTTTTTTTCCTGCTTTATTTATTAGTCAGGCCGAGCAGCGCCCTGATTCATTTCTCTATAATTTATAAGAGTAATTGGTCCAGCATTAAAGTCGGCCTCTATTTTGGGGTCGCAGGCGCGTTCTACTAGTACAATATATTAAATCTACCCAAGCGCGCTTCATTTCACACAAATACGCATTCATATCAATTTTTGTGCCCATTGAATGTGACGAAAGTGGGGTGGATGCAGTTTAGTAGAGTGTATGTAATTGATATGTGGACAATTCCATAAAGTATGTGTATATAGATATAGATATTTAGTATTTGTCTGCCGATTCGTGTATCCTTTCCATCTAAAAACTCTACGACCTCGGCCACGACAATCTCTAGAGACTTTAAATTCTTTATACAAATTCTTCTATATATTATATAGTAAAAATAAATCATTTCTTGTCAATATTTCTTCGCATTTAAATGTAATTTACAAATTTTAACTTGATTTACTTCATATAACTCGAGTACCTACCTAACCTAACCTAACCTAAAATTTATTAAATTTGTAAATTCACTATATTATACTATATATATATTCTATTACGAGTCTATAAGTCTATTATAGAGCATATACATATTCTATATATTTCTTTTTCTATATATCTCCGCACATAACCTTAAAAATTTTACTAAAAATTCCATTTTGAAACTTACGAGTCTCGAACTTTGGTATACATATGAATTTCGTTATTAGGTTTATGCTGTCTAAATTTAATTGAAAACCAAGTACAGCTGAAAACCAAGTTCAATCAAATCACTTTTCATAGTAGACTTTAGTGAAAAGAACAAGCAAAGCTGTTTTTATACTTGTCTGAGTCTTAAGCTTAGCTTAAGCTACTGGGTATCTACTAGTTGTGCATACCCAACTAGAACAACTCTTACTTGAATTTTTGGTTCCCCTAGCAAAAGGTCGCCCATGCTGGGTGGGGGGGGGTTAGAACAACATCCCACTCACTCGGATGCCCCACATGACGTAAATATATGTAATGCGCCTTCATCCCAAACATCAAATATGCATATTTCATATTTCTGATATCGCGGGGCGCCACAAATGACAACATGTGGCACTAAGTGCGCACATTTCCACATGCAACGCACTCAAGCCACAAAGCCGAGTCAAAGATACTATATATACATACATATATTTATAAATTGGCAACGAATTAAACAATTTCGAGAGTCAGCTAAAGCACAGTAATTAATATCCCGTTTCATTTAGTATATAGATTTAGATCTATATATAGAGATATATATATACATATATGTATGTATGCGCACGTATCAAATGCTAATGAATAATATGGCATATACAAATTATACTCAAAGGCAAAACGTTGTCAATGGGGAACACCCGAAAGTAAATGCCAGTTTCGACTAGCAACCAAAAAAAAAAAAAAAAGGTTATAGAGATGCATATCTATATGGGATAAATATATATATATATGATATATATATATACACGTTTGTTCGCATAAAAGTAAAAAATAATAAAGAAATCGCGCTCGAATGCTAAACAGCTGCAGCAATTCTCACACACAAATCAAATGAACCCAACGCGCTGAACTCAACACAAAAAAAAAAGAGAGAGAAAAAAAGAGAGAGAGAGAGAGAGAGAGAGAGAGAAAAAAAAGATTATTCGCATTTAGATGTGAAATTGAGATATAAATTTAGAAACGACACTGCATGCCTGACTCTCCAGGTAACTAACTATCCAAACCCCACACCCCACCCCCTCCGTAGCTCTAACTGCTGCACGCTATACACCAGTTGCCCTAATCGAGCCAAGTTCAATGAATTTAAAAATTTAATGGGCTCTACTTCAGTTGGCCAATGTCCACGTTCACGTTTTGGTATTTCATTTCCTTCAATTCAATTCAATTCAATTCGATTCGAATTGTTTTAACCAAAAGCTGTAAACACTTTGCCACGAAGACTAAACAAATTCTTTTTGTATTCAATCCATTAGATAGCAGCAAAAAGAAAATACAACAGCACATTTGAAGGCCCTACGTCTGAAGCAGCGTTCGCTCACTCGCATGTTTATGTTTACTTCAGTCTAATTAATTGTTTAAACATTTCTTATGACTGCTACCCATTGACATATGCTTGACAATGAGGTGTATTGGCATATGTATAGGTAAAAGTAAGCAGTTTTTCTATAAAATATGATTTTTGCTGCATTTAAACTGAGTTCATTCAGTCTGAACTCATTGAACTCGGGAACTACAAGAGCTAAGCATTGGAACTTTTACATACATGTATTTGCATGCCTAACATATAAAAAAAACTTAGCAGTTCTTAAAAATAACTCTACTCATTTTTTTAATATCGTAAAATAACGTTATTTGCATATCATATCATGACATATAAACATAATTCGATAAATATTAAAGACAAACTCATTTAATTTTGTATATAGAATTACCAATTGCATATACACAGGTTATGAATATTCCCTTTATATTATATATTTATCTAAGTTTTATTATATCTAACAGTTTCCACTATTATAAACAAAATAATTTCATATTAGAACAACTTCTAGGGTATCTGGCCGTTGAGCATTTCACACTTTTAATCATTTTTGCAGCTCATGACTTCACATTGTGGCTCTCATGAAATTTGACTTTTGTGTTTATCGCCTGGCTGAGTACAAACATCGCGCGATCAGACCATCAGCATCAACACCAACATCAGCATTTGCATTTCCAATTTCCAATTTCCAATTCCCATTAACTTTGCTTTTGACACCTGCCATTAATCGTATAGTACATTTATCATTATCAGACTATAGGCCTCAACATCATGACTAATGCATCATTATGTCGACCTTATTATTATGTCTATGCTTTCCCATTGATATGTAATGAAAGCTGATTAGATAATCAAGCGAAAGAAAAAAAAATGACCTATTCCAATTGGATATTCAATGAACACAACACATTCAACGAACGAGTTAAAGCTTCGCATATGAAATGAAGTCGCTAAATCAATATTTGCGCAATTCTATTGTATCAAAATATGATTTGAGGCCTGCAAAACTTGAGCAATGGCAAAAAGTTCGTGCTGACTATCAAATTGGCCGATGATGCTGATGCTGGGGCTGATATGGAATACCCAACTCTCCCTCGCCTCAGACATCTAGCCATGCAGTCAGCCATCCATCCATCCATCTGGTTCGTCCCCAAACATTAAAAAGTTGGACAAATATTGTTAAGATATGCGTACATAAAACTAGCAGCATTATCGAGCCAATGATGATGTGATGATACGGCCATGATATCAAAAGCAAAAGTTTTTCGCATCTCTATATATGTATGTGCATGTATATACATGTCTATGCATACACAAGATATGTATATATATATATATATAGATTACATATTTACTTCAGTTTATGCCTACTGGGAGTAATGGGAAAGCGGGGTATATAGCCTTTATTGGAATGAAGGAAATGGGCAAAGAAAGACAAAGCAGATTCTGTGAGTATAAGAGATAGTACAAAAATAGGACTAGACTAGAAATCTCTAAAAGAAAATCAGTATATGAGGCTAAGAGAGGTACATATAATATAAGAATCTAGCATTTTAATAGTATAAGACTTTAAGCATGAGTTGAATAGTGAACAGAATTTAAATGAATAAAAATTCTTATAGAAGAGTGTAAATTTAATATATAATATAATAAATTAGTAGTATAAGACTTTGTGAACTTAAAAGTATAAATGTATATGTGTAAGAGAATAAAACAGTGAATACTATGATAGTATAAATGTGTAAATATCGTATAAGAGTTCGAGAGCTACATAGCATAGAGGAAGACTGTATAACAGTAGACGACTTTAAGAACAAAGCAGTATAAATGTATAAGAGTTAGTCATAAGCAGAGTTAAATAAAACAAGTAAGAAGGCTCTAGTCGAGACGGCTCGACTACGAGATACCCTGAACCCTGCCAAAAAAAAATATTCTTCTTCTTTACGCACGTATAGCGCGCGCTCTGCTAACCGCGCAGTTGCTGCCGACGTTTGGGGGTGGGATGGGCTGTACTTTGAACGCTTATAACTCCATTTCTAGATGGACTATCTTCATGAAACTTTCAGAATATATTAACAGCATTCAAATTTGTCCGTTTTCCAAATCTCAAGTCTCTAGTATTTAAAATACGTTTTTTTCAAATTGAGGGCGAAGGGGGCGTGGCATCCAAAATCTGAAAATTACATAATCTGCGTATCCATAATAACTATCTAAATGTACAAATTTGAAGTCTCTAGCTAAAACGGTGTAGAAGTTATGCTCGAAAAACCTAAAAAACGTAAACGAATTTTCGATTTTTTATCGATAATTAAGGAATGGGATGAGTTATCGAAAAAACAAAATAAACTTGTACTGCGTAACTAAGATACGAGTGTTCATGTAAAATTTCAGCTCTCTAGCTTTTGTAGTTTCCGAAATCTCGACGTTCATACGGACGGACGGACAGACGGACGGACGGACGGACGGACGGACGGACGGACGGACGGACGGACGGACGGACGGACGGACGGACGGACGGACGGACGGACGGACAGACGGACAGGGCTATATCAACTTACTTTTTTGTGCTGATCAAGAATATATATACTTTATGGGGTCTGCGACGTCTCCTTCTGCCTGTTACATACATTTTCACAAAAACATTATACCCTGAATTCCCATTTTCAATGGGTTCAGGGTATAAAAAGAATATAAATATAAGACTTTAAAAGTAGGGTAGTGCACTTGGAAAGTGTTTCAGATTTTGATGGTATAAGCGTATATGGTATATCTGTTTAAGAATGTATAAGAGAAAGTCACTTGATGAGTTTTGTCTACAAGAGTCAATGAGTCTTAGAGTATAAGAGTATTAGATTATTGTAGTATACTAATGCAACAAGTATAAACAGACTAATATAACAATTATATATGACAATTAGAAAATTTATAGACGAAAAGCTTCTTATAGAGTTCTAAAAGCAAATGCACATTAAAATATTAATAAATTTCACTTCTAATGATTTATTTGTGGGTATATATATATATATATAACTAGGTACTACTAGGTATCTCCTAGTCAGGCACACTCGACTTGAATACTCCTACTCAACGTTTCCTTCCTTTTTTTTTTTTTGGTATCTTTGCAAAGTTTTATGAATTTGAGTTGGCGACAAAGCCAAAAGGAAAGTTTGCGATTAATCGCTGAGGCAGTGGCGCCCCAAAGTCAGCGCCTAACGGAAACCAAAATCAAAACGGAAGCCAACTATAACGGAAACTGTACGCTGAAATGCCCAATTGCAGCTGGAATCAATTGCACCTGCATAAAGCTTAAAGCACTATAAAACATATAGAGAAAAAAAACCACAAAAATGAAGACTCATTCTTAAATTGGTAACAAGTTCTGGGTGGGTGTGCGTGTGTGTGTGTGTGTGGGTGAGTGTGTTTAGGATGTTAGTCTGTCTGCCTTTGGGTAGTGCACTCCATAAACAGTTCATAAGTGTCGCGCGTTTTGTCTCGATGGCAAACTGAATGGCCAAAAGGTTTTGCAATACAATCAGCCAAAGACCAAGCACAACAAGTATAAGAGTGCTGAAACATGGATTGTGCACGACTAAGAGATACGCTGTATATTAAAAAAAAAAAACTACTAAAACTACTTATTCTATAATGCTAACTGTTCAAATATAACTAGAGGAAACAAATGTTAGAAATAGTAGCAGATATAGTATAAGAATAATTATATAACATTTTAGGTATTTAGCTTTGGTAGTTCTCGAGAATAAGGTTTAGGAATAGAAGTATGGTTCAGTCTCTACCTAGTACACTACTCTACCGTTTAGGTCTATGCCTATGGAAGAGTTAGAATTATATATAAGAGCATGCTTTAGCCTCTATCATATACTCTGCTCTAACCTAAGCAATGTAGATAGCCTTCGTCTCCTAAGCTAACCACCCCATTTAAGCATATTCCATATATTTATTCAGGGTATCTAAAGAAAAAACTTTGCCCATTCAAGCTACAACAACAACAACAAAATCAAGCCAAATTATGTACAATTTGTGCGACGTCGAGGACATTGCCCCAAACAAAGAAGAAGCAGAAGCAGAAGCAGAAGAAATGTATGCAATCGAAATGTTAGCGTATTGAATTGAGTTGCTTTGCCACAAATTGTGGCAAGCAGATTGTGTGTTGTGTTGCTTGTCTGTGCGTTTCTCTCTCTCTCTCTCTCTCTGTCTGTCTCTCTGTCTGTCTGCTTATGAAAGTTGATGACATTCATTAAGTACAGTAGTAACTCGCAATGCACTGCACAAATCCTTCGCACGGCTTAAGCTGCGCCCGCTGGCCAACGCTTAGCGCTTGATTGATTATGTGGCAACATTTTTTGTGTAGCATGTCAGTTTCAAGAGTTCGGCTTAAAGCTGTTTTCTGGCCAACTAGAGTAAGTACTATATTTGTGACTTCAACTCAAGCGAAATTTATGAACAGCTTCGGCCATTCCAAGTGATGAATGCCAACTTGGCAGCAGAGCTACCGAATTCCAGTTATGTTGAAAGTTCTCAACACGTTTAGCGTTAAGTTCATAAAATGTATAATTTTATTATCCTCAGACGAAGAGTCTTCTGCTGCCTAGTGTTGCCACAGTGCAGATTTAGCTTGAAAAATGCTAAAAAAATTATTTTAAAAGCTACGACTTTAGAAAGTGAGAAAGTAGATAGATCTATAGGTTTTATGGGGTAGCTGTAGGATTAGGTTATCCCATATATGTATGATAGTTACATATATAATTTCTATGGGATGGCTGTAGGATTAGGTCATCCCATAGAACTTATAGATCTCTCTATCTGTAGATTGAGTCTATTGTATTGGCATTCTAACGCGAGATACTATGAAAATCGATTATTGTATAGTAAAATACCTATTAAATATAAACTATAGAATACTTTTTACTTTAGCTATATCTAACTGAAAAATGGCTAAAACGACAGCATTGCTGTTCAATTCATATGACCCACGCATACATCATTTGAGCCAAAGACATATAAAACTGTATCTTTTACACCAAAGTTTTTATTATCTGTCGCTCTCGCTCTAGCTCAACCTCCCCTCTCCTCCCACTCGCCCTTCTCTCTTTGGCTTCTTTGATCGGTTATTTCTTTAGCATTTTTTTCGCCAATTTTTACTGTCGCTTTTTTGATTATTATTGCATTATTATTTATTGCTGGTGGCAATTTCAAGCCCCTTGTTCTATCGGATAATTTCTCAATAAAATTTTAATTTATTTTGTCATTAATTTTATTCTCCGTCTTCTTCTTAATCATCTTTCTTCTTCTTATTTTTTTTATCGAAACGAGTTTGGAAGTACGTTTGCCTGCAACTAATGCATTATTTATAATTTTTCAAAGTTCATTAAATGCCAAACTTTTTTTTTTCCTCATATACTTTATATACATACATATATCTCAATATATATATATTGAATGCTCTCTTAATTTAATAATAAAGAGCAAAACAGTTTTATTGCTAAAGCAGGATAATAACACAACATTCCAATTTAATGAGAATGATAAGCAATATAATATATATAATATATATATAATCTCCATGTATATGTGAAACAACTGAAGTTTGATATCAATTTCAGGAAATTGCAAAGTTTTCAATAGAACTTCAAGAAGGTCTTTACTATTCTATTCTTATAATAGTCTTATACTCATTATGATACTTTTATATGCACTTACAATATTCATTTACCTGAATTTTCATATATTATTATAAAACTATGCCCATATATTTTTCTACTCCTCTACTTAAATACTCTTTAAACTCTTATACTGGCCTACTCTTCTACTTAGACACTCCTCAAACTCTTATACTCATCCACTCTTCTACTCTTTACTCGAATATTCTCATGCTCTTATATAGTATAAATCTTTAGTTTGTATATTCATCCATTATTTTCATTTCATGTTCTTATACAGTACTACTATTATACTCTAATATAATACGACTCTTATAATCGTATAATCATATGATTTTATATCAATCTATTCTTGTACAGACAGAAGCACATAATCCGTATTTTTTAGAGCTCTACTGATCTTACTCTTATATTCTTATACTCTTATACAGTAAAACTATTAAACTTTATACTTTTATGCTCTTTTACAATACTCTTACCACTACTGTTATTCTTTTACTCTCATACAGTGCTACTCTTCTGTTCTTATAACGGTATAATCTCATGCTCTTATACACTTATACTCTTATACAGACAGACAACCACAAGTTGTACTGTTTAGGGCTCCCTCATTCAATCAATTGTTCCTACTCATAGAATTCATGAGCTCAGTAACACCCACACCCACCTGTTACATACACCTGTAACGAGTAGTATACACTCCAAACATACACCTCATTTTCAGCCCCATTCACGTTAAGGACATGTGCTTAAACATGTTCTCAAATATCGCTTTCAACACCCACTCAACGCCTTTTTCCCCCTTTCTGCATTGATGCCTTATAATTTACGAAAAACAAAAAAAAAAAAAACGCAAACTGCGCACTTTAGCTATATATATGCATATATATTATATATATACTCATACTCATATACTCATATATGTATGTCATGCTGACTGGGGCTGCCAGACACTTGAGAATGCGAAACGATATTTGGCGCATAAATCGTGCAACACTCAAAAGTAGCTTTATTTTACATTTTATGGCGAGTGCCAAGTAAAAACGAGTCCGGGTACGGAATTGCATTTAGATGTTGACTGACTGCATAATACTCGTTCAAGATATGCAAATACCAGCTGATTTCAAAGTTGTTGTAGGTCTAGCTCTTCAAGATTGATTCAAATAGATATATATGGATAGATAATATATATAGATATTGATAGATATATATATATAGATATGGATAGTATAAATGTAAGTAAACCTCCGGTCTCTCACGCCTCCAATGGACGTATACAAGCTATCAGCATACTTTATCACACAAGTACTATATACATATTTCTATAACAAATTTAAAATATATTTTGTCAGATTGACAGCAAACCAATATACCCCATTTGCCACTCCCTGAACATGTATAACAATAAATTTGATTTTACGGCCTAAAGCAGACGTTGGCGTTAATTGGTGCAACAAATTCGTGCGTTCCGTTAAAAATTACATTATTTCGTTACGACTCAAGTCAAGTTGAATATAGTGCAACAACTGCCACTAACCTCGGACAATACATAATCGAGTGCGGCGCAATTAGAAAATGGGAAACGACTATAAAAGTCTATTGCGTCTTATGATCTCAAATGGATATGGAATTTATATCTGTCGCAAAAGATCTCAAATACTGGCAGTAGAACATGGAATTAAACAATTCTGATAGCTTTAAAGTTTATATTTTATATATAGAACTTATATAGAACCTATAGAACATTCATTTTCAATATTAGATCTCTAATCAGTAGCCAAATAGTGTTTACATAGAAATTCCCAAAATCAAATGTTTAAATTTAGTTCACCTCTAAAAAAAAAAAAAAAAAAAAAAAAAAAAAATTATTAATTCAAATTCAAATTTAAATCATCAAAATTTCAACCAAACCTAGTTTAACTTTCAATTTGTCAAATGTTTTCCCAAATCCGCCATTTTGTAACTCTCAATAACGGCAATGCCCAAAAGTTCAGCTTCTGTTGCTTTAGATTCCAACGGCACATACATACGCATATAGATTAGATAGGCTAATCAATTTACTATGAGCATTTTATATATTTTTTAAGCTTAATTAGTTAAGATAGTTAATTTAATGGGAACAATAAAAATGTTAATAAATTACTGTAACAAAAACTAACAAAAACGAAAAAAAAAAAAAAAAAAATAGTAGTGAAAGAAAACTGAGAAAAAAAAACCACAATAAAAACGGAGGCACGGCTGCTTCCGCGTCGCCATCGTCGCCGTTGCCGCCATTGCCAATGCTGCTGACGTCGCTGCTGACGTCGCTGTCGACAGCGTAAAGTGGGCGTGTGACAGGCGAGCTGTCTACTACGCAATAGCCAGTACAGTTAGACGAGACACTCACTACGACAACCGCGACGACGACGACGACAGCGACAGCGACAGCGACATATCGGCAGCAGCATATTTGACAACAACAAATGCAAGAGCAAAGCATACAACAACAAAACTATGCGACAGCAGCCTGGTAAAGAGATAGAGAGAGAGAGAGCGCGCGCTTGAGGCAGCTTTATTTAGCTCAGATCAGAAGAGTTCGACAAGAAGAGGGGCCTGTGCAAGGTTAATATTTATTTATAAATAAGTATTATAGATGCGAGATGTTTGTACCCTCGTATTTAGAACGCACTTGCCAGAGCGAGATTGAGTGACAGATCTCGCGTTATCTTTTTGCTCAACACTCTCGCTCCCACTCTCGCCCTCTCTCTCACCCACTCACCCTCTCACTCTGGATCTTGTAGAATTATTTCAGTATTTGCACGTTTCATTTTATTGCATTTGCCAAATGTAAAAGAAAACAAAAATATTTTGTTTTTTTTGTTTTGTGCTTTTGCTTTGTAACACACACACACACACACTCGTACGGTATTATTTTTATTGTGTTTTGAGCTTGTTATTGTTTTCTTGTTTCTTGTTATTATTCTACAAAATGCGCCGCTAAATGCATAAATGGAGCTGCAGCTAAGCAGCGCTAGTTAAATAGCGTGCAAAAAAAATATATATATATTTTTGTTTGCAGGTACAGCTAGGCGCTGATCTACCTCTCTCTCTCTCTCTCCCTCCCGCTGCTGCGACTGCTGCTGCTGCTGCTCTGTTTTGTGTTATTGTTTGCATCAAGCAGGCAAGGCAAGCTTCGCCTACGACGCTCTCACTCTCTCACTCTCTCTCTCTCTCGTTTTACGTTCTCTGTTTTGTGTTTGATGTTTCTTGTTTGCATGCTATCTCGCTTTAATTTGCCATTTGATAAAATATGCAAGAGCACGGCAGCTGCATTTTTTTTTTACGTTTCCCCTTCCCCTTCCCCTTTTTTTTTTTTTTTTGCTGCTTTCGCTAAGACGCAGTTTGGCTCGGCACATGGCCACGCCCCTTGCCGCTGCACCCGGCGCCAGACAAGTGCCTGCTCCAAGTGTCAAATTGATTACGCAAACGACATTGGTTAAACGCAGTTAATGAATGGAATTACTTAAGAGAGGGGGTGACTGAGGGAAAAGAGCGGCGGGGTTACGTTTCATTGCATTTTTATTTACATTAATGAACTTTCATTGGTCTTTATACATATGTATCTAGATAAATGATTAGACTACCGTTAACTCAGGCGCTATTCTAATGATATAACAGTAATTATAAGTAAAGAGAAGAAGAGTATAAGATTGAGAGCTTGTATGAGTAAATACGATTAGATGAGTAAGTACGATTAGAAAAACATACGAGTATAATAGTATAACAGTAATTACGTATAACAACATTGCAATCGATGGAGACCCAACCCCCCGCAACGTGCACTGATTAAAACGAATGTCATATATACTTCAACTATAACTAAAAAATCAGCTGATAATATAGATTAATAGGAAATTACAATGACAAAGACATAGATAAGCGGCATAGATGAGAGAGAGAAAAGCAGAAAGAGCGAGGAGAACGCGCAAAATAGTCTATAAATTTTCCTCTTTTAATTACTGCAACTCAGTTATAAAAACTATAAAATATTGAGCCAAAAATATATATATATACAATATTAACACATTTAGAATCAACGATAATCATGAAGAAAAAAAAAATATATATATATATACAGGTATATCCATGCATATATCTATATATATATATATACATATATGTATATTTATATTTTTATATACACCTAACATACGTGCAAGTTTTTTCTTTCAAGCGAAATAAAAAAAAAAACTCATTGACAAACACTAACAAAACTTGGCACAGGTTCAATGGCCAAACATTGCACAGTGGGTGTCATATATATGTTTCCTGGCAAAACAAAAAATCAAATAAATTGAACATTTTTTAAATATCAAGGAAATAAGGAAATAATCAACTAATTGAATTTTTGCTATACACTTTAGCTATTCGTCCCACTGTGCTTCATTTTGGCTTAAGGAGTGAGAACGTTGAACGTTGCCACAGACCACGAAGACAAATTTAAAATTCCACAAATGTCATTTCAGTATTTCTTGTTTTTTCTTTTTTTGCTTTTATTGAAGAGGAAGCGGCTGGTGCGAAGGTGTTGCAATATGCCAGCATGCGAAAGACGATGAGGTGGAGGAATGAGAGGGAGAGGCAGAAACAGAGACAGAGAGAGAGAGAGGGAAGGAATGAGCGTTAGCTGGTCAAACTGCAGAGTAGGAGGCGAAGTAGAAATTGTGATACTGAGCGCTGCAGGATGACAGAATGCAAGAGTAGAAGAGTAGAAGAGGAGGCAGAGAAGCGGGCGAAAGTAGCGTAGGAGACAGAGGGAGAGTGGGACTAGAAGCAGATCCAAAAGGAAGCAACTGTCAACTGACTATTGCTGCGTGCTGCATAAATTAGCCAAAAGCCGCGTAGAGGATAGACTGGAAATAGGCAGCGCTAAAAATAGTAATATATGCGATTCCAGTTGTACACTGAACGAAATTTCACTAACAAAATACAGAATTGAAAAGTATAGCTTATGCTATAAGAGAAAATTAATTGAGAAGAGCAATTAATAAGAGTAATAGTAGTAGAAAAAGTAGTAGTAGTAGTATAAGTAATAATAGTAGTAATAAAAAAGAGTAGTAGAAGTATTACTACTATTGTAGTAGAGAGTAGTATGCATAACAGTAATGGTAATATTAGTATTAAGTAGGGCTTGTAATCGTAGTAGTGATAGTAGTAGGAATATTAGTGATAGTGATAATAACAATAGTTACTAGCAGAAATGTAGTAATAGTAGCAGTATAAGTAGTAGTAGTAGCAATAGTAGCGGAAGGAAGAATAATAGCAGTAGTAGTAGTAGTAGTAATAGTAGCAGTATAAGTAGTAGTAGAAGTAATAGTAGCAGTATAAGTAGTAGTAGAAGTAGTAGTAGCAGTAGTAGCAGTCGTAGCAGTAGTAGCAGTAGTAGCTGTAGTAGCAGTAGTAGCAGTAGTAACTGTAGTAGCTGTAGTAGCAGTATAAGTAGTAGTAGAAGTCGTAGTAGCTGTAGTAGCTGTAGTAGCAGTAGTAGCAGTAGTAGCAGTAGTAGCACTAGTAGCAGTAGTAGCAGTAGTAGCAGTATAAATAGTAGTAGAAGTAGTAGTAGCAGTAGTAGAAATAGTAGTGAATAGTACAAGTAGTAGCAGTAGTAGTTAATAGCATAAGTAGTAGTAATAGTAGTGAATAGTATAAATAGTAGTAACAGCTTTAGTACTAACGGTAGTTGTAACAGCAGTAGTAGTAACAATACTAGTAGTGACAGCAGTAGTAGTAACATTAGTAGTAGTAACAGTAGTAGAAAAAGGTGTTTTATTTATATTAGAAGTAGTAGTGGCGTAGATAGGCATATAAATAGCAGTAGGTAATAGTAGTATTAGTTGCATTATTATTTAGTAGTAGCAGTGGTAATCATAGTAATAGTAGTAGTAGCTATATAAATAACAGTATTAAGTAGTAGTAGTAATTGTTGTTCTTTCTCGTTTATGGGTTTGCTGTTCACTTTAGTTTTTGGTGTTAAGTCGACTCGTGTTTCAATTCAAACTGCGTACTTTCTTTGCCCAATCAGCAGTTCGTTCAATATTCCATAGAACACGAATCACCCTCCACACTGAGTGTATATATATATATATATATATATATGTATGTGTTACATATATATATATATACACACTCAGTGTTGTTTTAGACAACGTGGCATTTACTTTATCAGGGCATTTTTATTTTGTTTTTTTTTTTTTTATTTTTCATTTTGCCGCGTAATCGACGGTCAGAGAAAAGGGATCATAACAACAGTTAGATAGGCAGATAGAACATCCGAGCGATCGACTACTTCCTCGAAATCTCCAATAGTCACAATTATAAACAATAATAACAAAAGTCGCCGCTATAAGACCAACATCATCAAAAGATATACATATAGCGAGTAAAGTGAGGTTTCGTATATCGCTCAATCAGCGAATTCTATTTAAGGTGTTCCAACTCAACAGAGCCGTACGATACGTACGACACACAGTCTAGAGCTGAAATTGGGGGAATCGGGAGTAAGTGGAATCACGTGCATGACGCACGGCACAACATGCGCGAACGTCAATTCGAATTCGAACTCGAATATGATTATGAGTTCGAGTTCTATAGAAAATTGATAAGACTTCCTATTAGACTCGAGTCTAAAATAACTCTATTGATGATAGCGTATTTACTTATGAAAAATCTTATACAAATACTTAGGTGCTGCTTATATATGTATATATGTATATATGTATATTCCATTGAAATGGGCCAAGAGTATTAGAGAATTTCTATAATGATTGAAACAAATGTCATTGACCTTGAGCTCATTTGATAGCAGACAATAATTACTATATGTATGAATATATACATATGAACCATCTATTATAGATAGCATTCAATAGAATTCAAATTCCTTAACTGATTTACAATTGCCGTAGCTCACAGCCGCATATTAAAAAGTAAAACTTGGAAGAGAAAGCGAAAGTCTTGCAGAAGAACATCAAAGCTTGGATCGACGCTTGTTTGTGTGTGTGTATGTTTGTGTGTGAGAGCGCGAGAGATTGAGTGAGTACGTGTAATTACTTTAGCATTTACATACGCATGTGTGTGAGAGAGACAATGAGTGTGTGTAACTGCTGTGA
Organism: Drosophila stalkeri; assembly: GCA_035047405.1. NCBI lineage: Eukaryota > Metazoa > Arthropoda > Insecta > Diptera > Drosophilidae > Drosophila > Drosophila stalkeri. The sequence continues at coordinate 913,261 of JAWNPR010000173.1, read as the reverse complement.
GTGGGAATCGTTCTAGTATTTGCGTGTGTGTGAGAGCGAGTAATTGAGTTTGCCTACTCTTCGCTATTTACATGTGTGTGTATGTGTGTCTGTTCTATTTGCGTACGCATGAAACTCTCTGCGAGTGCAATTGCACTGCTTCCTATGTTTGTATGTAATGTATGCTAATGCTAGCTGCTGTGTGTGTATGCGTGTGAGAGACTGTAACTACTCTTCTATTTACGTATGAATGAATGTAAACAAAACGTAAAAAACGTTTTGTGCCACTCAAAAGAAAAGATAAAAGCGCATTAATTGCAACTGCCATGGACCACAACACACAGAGAGAGAGAGAGAGAGACAGAGACAGAGAGACCGAGAGAAGGAGAAATAGTATGCGAAACGAACATGTGTAATATTTCATGTATTTATTAAGTAACAAGCACAACAAGTGGCAGCAACAATGCAAACACAGCAAACGACGATGACGACGTTGGCCACTGACCGACACACACACACACAAAGAGAGAGCACACATAATAAACGAAAATTAAAAAAAAAAAAAAGAATACAAGTAAAGCAAAGCAAACAACGCAGAAAAAAAAAAAAAGAAATAATGTGAAAGAAAGAAGGAAAGAGAAATGCGAAGCACGGCATTTGAGCGCCATCTCTGTCGCACCTCATCACTCACTCTCTTTGGCCATGAACTTGACCAATTTCTTTGTTTGCTGCAAAAATCACGCAATAATAGTGAACCGGAACCGGAATTATATGATGGAACTAGTCAAATTAAGAGAAACCAGTTTATGCCATGCAATAGCTTAAATCACATTATGTAAACTCATAAATATATTACAGTTAGGGCATATAAAGTGAGTTATTTGACACTTGATGAGCTAAGCGCATATTTATTCAGTTATCACGATTATCATACTTATGAGCTGCTGAACTAAATGAACTAGATCAAAATATGAACAATGTAATTTCTTATAGATTTCTGGTATGCGTTGTCCATCAACGAATTCAAGACATGATTAACAAAATGAACTAGTTCATGACATGATCAGTAAAATGAACTAGTTTCAGCTCGCAAAACATATTACACACGAACAACTTACTGTCATACATCGTACTTGAACTAGTTCATAAATAATGAACTTATGTAGTTCATGATTCGTTATGATTCATTCATAAACTGTTAAACTATGGAACTAAATGAACTAAACAATCCATGTATCTATAAAATATACGACTCTATATTATATTGTCAAGTAATTAATGTATTTCATTAACTATTAAGCTCAAGGAACTAGTTCCTCACCTGAATCAGTTTATATATTCAATTCATATTCAATTTACTCAATGACAACAAATTCACAATCGAAAATCTTTAAATAATTTCCATCGCACTCACCTTCCAGCCGGCGCTGCTATTCGAGTCGCCTTTGTCCTTAAAATATGAAACATTTTGCACCATCCACTCGTAGATCTGGCTCAGAGTCAGGCGCTTATCGGTGGCAGAGCCTATGGCATGCGTTATGAGATCAGCGTAGGACAGATTGCCCCAGGCATTGCGACGGGATGAGTTCTTTTTGGCCGCATTCGCGTTCTGCATGGCCTGCTGTGGATCTGTGAGTGAGAATCGAGTGAGAATTTAGAGAGAATTAAGTGAGAGATTTTGTGGTAAACTTACCGCCATTGGCCAGCTGCTGATTGCTAGCCTTGGTGCTGTCCAGCTCGTCGACGGGCTCGGGCCGTGGACAGGGCCAAGTGTTCGAGCGGGCACGTGTCTGGGGCTCGAAGCCTCCATCTGTGGGCAAGTCCCCAATTAGTTGATCCATTTGCAAACCGTTATCGGAACGGGGCAAATTGGGCCATTCCTGTGCGAAGCCTTCCATGATGGCAAACAGTTCGTCCGGGAGTTGCAGCTTTCCTGATTTTTCTCTCACCGCTCGCCCAACTCAAAGCTGTTAACGACAAGAAAGAGACAGCAATAGTTGAATTAAATTGAATTGAATTGCAGTTAAATGGAGCTTTTATCTATAGAGTTTCACCCGCCAACCCGCCAACCCTCCCAACCCCAACCCATTCAATTGATCTGCTAATATCATTTGCCTCTCAATGCAAATTCCATTAAATCATTTTATCATTAGACGAGAACACGAACTGGCTTTTACGCTCAAATGAGCACCGACTGCTGCGGAATAGACATTTCATTATAATATTCCCTCATGATTAGCATGAGAAGCATATTAATGATGCATTAAAATGCTGCAAAACTGTAGTGCTGCAAAAATTAGAGTAATCTAGGCGCGAGTGTGTGACTGGGAGAATTGAACTCCGAACCCTGTCTAGAACTATCCGACTAGGAAATACCTAGAACTGCCTAGAACACATACAGCAAATAACCCACACACATTCCTTCTCTATCTCTATCTATCTTTCTATCTCACTCTCCCTCTCTATCTCTCCATCTCTCTATATATTAATAGAGTAAACAAAATAAAGGCCCCGAAATATTTTATATAAATTTGTTCTATTATGTATAACATTTATATAAAATATATGCTATATAATAATGTATATATGTACATATATGTACGTCTGGCTGTCAGTATGTCCGCATTATCAAAAGTCTATTGACACTGGCCGCGCTGTCTGCATGGGCACGCTGATAAGCCCCACTGGAAGATTGACTGCAGCTTGACGAACTTTGCACGAATTTCAAATGTTGTTATCTCGCTTCTCACTCACTCACTCATTCGCACACACACACACTCTCTCTCTCTCTCTCTCTCTCTCTCTATCTCCCTTACTCCTCGCTGCCCAAAAAAAAAAAAAACAAAAATTGACCGCGATTGTGTCTGCCAAGTCGCTTATCAGCCCAAAAGCTTCGAACACAAATTTTAATTCCATTTTACGACTCTCTTAAATTTTGCTACTTTAGCAGCCGCCTACAGAGCGCAAGAGATCAAGAGTGCTGTCAAAAAACCGTTTTGCGCTCTTTACGCAAATTTCAAATGTGTGTGAGCTGCTCTCACGCACTAAGCAAACAAAGAGCGCGCACACACACACAACCATACAACAGATTTGCACACACACAAACGCACACATTGTAAACTATGAAATTTTAACAAACGCGACGCAAAACAATGTCCGTTGATCACCGTATTAAATAGGGTATATTGTTTTGGTTATTGGCCATGTAACAGCCAATAACTGATGGAATATATGAACGTTAATGTATATATATTCTTAACCTGAGATTAGAAGTGTAACAGAGTAGACGACTATGAAGAGTTAATCATCGCACCTCTTACATATTATGTTCGAGTCATATTTATTATGCATAACCAAACAATTATTATTTCTTCCATTAAATCGATCAAAATCGAAAATAAATTTCAAGCTTCGACAATTTAAGTTTACTTTAAATACTAAGTTCATCTATATATAATGAAAGGAAATTATAAAAAAAAAATAGAATTAAACTTGATTTAATTGGGTATGCACGACTCGTAGATGCACATAGATAAATATATACTCCCTGCTGCAGCTCATCTACCAATCGTGCATACCCCATTCAATCACTCTGACTCGTTTTTATATACAGTTTCTTTTCATTCGTTTCGTTTGCTGCTTAACATTTATTTTGATTTAGTTTTTAGTTCGCGCATAGGCCTAAATCTATGTGTATATATGTGTCTCCCTCTCTCTCCCTCTATCTATCTATCTATCTATGTATGCTTGTGTGTACGTGTGTCTGAGCATGTAGGAGGCAGCGCTGCCAATGGCGATGGCGACAGTGGAATACCTTGAAACAGCGCAGAGCACAGAACGCGGAAGTGAAACAAACTAGAAAAAAAAAGGTGGTGCTTGTTAAGTATACGCCATACCCATAGGAGAGACAGGGAGAGGGACATGCTGAAAGAGCGATTGCTTCAATTCTACCTGCAGCAAAAGAATCTTCAGCTTCAAAAATTGTGAAATTTCCAAATGAATTATTTAAAATTTACGACTGTGAATAATGTGTGTGTGTTTTTGTTTACATTTTAGTGGAAATTAGTTTTTACATTTTACAATTTCATTTTCACAGCTTTTTTAATAGTTGGAAAAACCAGCCACAACGCAGCTGAACTGCACCTCAAACTGACCTTAGACACGATGCGAAAAGAATGGGAGCGACAGAAAGCAATGGAAACAAAAATAAAAAAAAATACATTGAACATGCCGTATGTATGTATGTATGTATGAAATTATGTTACACACACACACATATACATACATCCACAAATACAGCTGTGTTCATGAACATACAATTGTGTTGACCAACAAAATATCGTGATAAATATATGTATATAACATTTTTATATATCTTACGCATATGTATGTTTGTCATGTAAAACATTTACTAATAATTATAATTTGTCAACAGCTTAATTGTTGCTCTGTTAGCTATTTTTAGCTGCATTTGACAATTGTTCAGCTGCTTATTCGAAAATAGATCAACGGAGATTTTCACACATACATATATATATATAAATAAGCAAATGCAAATGCAAATACATACATACAACAAACGGTAAAAGTGCGCAAAATTGCGTCGCATAAGCGCAAAGCACAGAGCCAAATCGGACTACTTGTTGCTGCCAGTTAGAGTGCTATAGATGGCAATGAACGACTCAAAGTTACCCTATACATAAATACATACATATTGATTCATATATGTATGTAAAATATGCTTCAAGCTCTCAAAGCTTAGCTATTATTTCCATTAGCTGCAAGAATTTCTCTATGCATTTTTCTTATTTATTTATTTTATTATTTCTTATTTTTTTTTGATTATTTATTTTTTCATATATTTTTTTTAATTATTAATTTTATAATTTATTATTTTTTTATTAAGTTTTATATTTTTTTATTTATTTTTTATTTTTTTTATTTAATTTATTAGTTTGTAAGTTTCAAAATTTACATTGACATTTTTTATTAAATATATAAACTATTAAAAATAATAATAAAATACATACATATATAATCAATAATTTATTTATATTTTAAATGCAAAATTAAAGTCAAAATTAATTTTAAAATAATATAAAAATCAAAAAAAAATTTGTTTAATTAGAAACATGACATATTAATAAAATTATTAAATAACTGCGTGGTATCAAATTGACGAGATATAATATATCTTCTTCTTCGTTTTTTTTTTTTTGTGCCACGCCTTCTGAGCAACATGCCTTATAAGTCTCATAAAATTTAAATATTCATCACTCATCATTATTTCGATTTAAGAGCTCGAAATTGGCTGCAAAAATTTCTCAATTTTTATTTAAATATTAAATTCCATCATCAAACTTGATCTTAGATCTATATATGAGCAGCTTTACTTGATATTTCATGCTGCTCCCGCAGATCTTATATTATATACTCGAATAGCCTGATACTCTGAGGCTGACAGCTCTTATTGCGTCTAAAAGTTTTGAGAACAACAAACGTAAACATGAAAACAAAAACAAAATAAGAAAATACGAAAAAGAAGAAGAAGAAGAAGAAGAAGCATTTATTGAACTTAGTAGAATATGCTATTTATTGAGTTGATCTGAACTTGTCGCGTCATAGAAAATATTTTTTTAATATTCCCAGCATCAGTTTCAGCATCATCATCATCATGATCATTCAAATCAAAATTGATTTTCAATGGAAATAAAATATTTTAGTTTTGTTTGTTTACAATCGAAGCCGAAAGACAACAAAAAAAAAAAAAAAAAAAAATCAACTTGAACCTGTTCAAAAGACATCAGATAATATACTCTATATATATATACATATATATCTGGCCATATTACTACCTGAGTCAGATGCGATGCCTCAAGTGGAACACACAAATAGAATGAGAAGAGAAACAAAGATAGGCGAAAATGAAAACAGAAACAAAAAGTGTGGGCGAGAAATTAGCATATGATATTTTTAGTACATACTATACTATACTATACTATACTATATGTACTCTAGTTCTATATCGGTGCATTACACAACAGATGATCGAATGCCCGAATTTGTCAAAAAATAGAAAACGAAATAAAACCAAGAAATTCCCCAGTGGGAACTTTTCAATTTTGGCATTTTCAATGTCAAACAAACATTCAAAAAAAAAAAAAAAAAAAAGAAAAGAAAAAAGAAAGCAAAAGTTTGCGGCAAAGATAACGAGTCTTATCCAGTAGGTAATGAACGACTAGCAAATACCCTGCACAATGAGCAATGCAAATGCAATCTAAATATATATAGATATTAATATATAGATATTTATTAAGCATTTTATATATTAAATATTATTATATATATGTATTATATGTTTATATATTTATTATAATACTAAGATCAGACTTTTTATGTATCAAATTTTCTATGACTCAAACGTAAATAAGTAAATAAGTTAAGAGCACAATTTTAATATACTTTACTTTATGCATTTATATAACTAAAAGTTCCGAGGCGATCTGGTTTACTGAGGCAATAGGAATTCCTTAATTATAAAGCTCTCTTTAAGCTTAAATTCATCTATTGCTAACTAGCAGTTCAAAGCTGAACTGGTTCCGCACGAGCCGTAGAACTAATACAAATTCTAAATAATATCAAAGTCTTTAATTTGCCTTGAACTCAAGCATTCCCAACTGAACGACAAGCCATGGATTTCCTAATAAGATTGTCTCACTAAGACAGCTGCTCGTCTATTAGATTTTTGGGCTTGATTTAGATTGTTTAGATTTCAGATATGTTCTCAACCATTAATATGATTCCACTCAAAGTTTTATGCTTTACACTTTATTCAATATTAAAAATAAATTTCAAATACAAGCATTATATATCAAAGTCTTCATACTCCTATTAAATGAGTGTATGATGAAAGCAATATAAAGCAGGTCGCAAACAGACAACAGCCAAAAAAAAATACATAATTTTGTTACGTAATTTATCTAACAGTTGTTTGTCCGCCCCTCCGTCTCTCTCTCTCTCTCTCTCTCTCCCTCACTCTCACTCATACTTCCTCAGACTCAGTTATGATATGCTTAAGAATATAAATTTTAATTATATATACTCTCTCTCTCTCTCTCTCTCTCTCTCACTCACTCTCTCTCTCGCCTTTACTCCCTCTCTCGCCTTTACTCCCTCTCTCTCTCTCTCATTGAGTTTGATAAGCAAAGAGTAAACATCTGAAAGAACAAAATTTATCTGCTGCTTATCAAACTGAATTGGAGTATTTTTTGTTTGGTTTCTTTTTTACCTGTAGAGCAGATGTTTTCAAGCTTCCTAACGAACGATGCTCGGATGATCCGAGTCGAGTTGAGTCGACTCATGTGATTTTATAAATATATATAACTATAGAAAGCTCAGTTAGCCCCTTGAGCACATGGTCCAGGTTCAGTTACGTGGAAGTAAGAGAACGAGTCCACACACACACACACACACACACACACATACACACACAGACAGAGAGAGAGAGTAAGAGAGAGAGGGCGATAGAGACGAATGCCAGGCATAACTTGTCAAACAGGATTATTAAGCAAAGTATGTCAGCGTTGGCTTTGCTTTAAAGACGCCATCTCAAGTGTAAGACAGAGCGAGAGAGACGGCCAGTAGGTGTGAGTGAGAGAGATTATCAAAAAATAACTGACAGCTGGTCAGCTAAAGGCAACAACAACAACAACAACAACAACAAGAGCAGCCACCTTAACTGGTCACCCAACTCCAGTTCAAATGTAAATGAAGCTGAACCAAAAGTCTCACAGATCACACTTGATCGAACGACCTTTTTCCGCTCATTGAGCGAGAGTGAAATCGTTAGTTTCCCAGGAATATAGATCAAAGATTTCAAAAGCAAGGATCTAGCTAGCTGAACCAGTTCACGCATTAAGTTCTAATTAGCACGGAAATTCTAGTTAGCGAATCAGATAAAAGATTTTATTATTACTAAGAAATTTCAGCATAGATTGGTTTTCTTGATGAACTAGTTCGACAGTGAATCAGTTAACCGATGAACTGCCAGTTGGCAAATTAAATATAGATTATTATGATTAAATATAGATTTGTTTTCGATCGAAAAAAAAAATCAATGCATTTATGATATATTTTGTAATTATGATTTGTGCCATAAAAGAATCACTAAAAGAATTCGCCTTAAAAGCTCTAGTTATCTAGGATAATAAGCTCAAATATAATCAAAAATAATTATTATTATAATAATAGTATAATAATAATAGTAATATATATATAGTCATATAAAAAAGGTATAGTATAACCATGAAGAGTAGCTTTTCTTTTGAATCAGCTCAACCGTGAACTAGTTTCCATATGAACTTGTGCCCCATTACAGTGGACCTATAAAATTGGGCTCTTAGTACTTTTAGTCAGTTCATTTCTAGTTATGATTAATCAATTAGAGATCTATTGAACCAGTTCTTAAAGCAAACTGATCTAAAGAGAACTAGTTCACTCAATTTGTAATCGCAGGATATTTTTTCGAAATTATCTTCAGAATCGAAACACTTTCAAATAGTTTAACTAAGAGAACCAGTTTAGTTTATCTAAAGTGAATCAGTTCTTAACGGAACCAGTTCGTGTTTGAGCCTAAATTGAAATCGAATTGAAGAATGTGACAACATGCATTAGTTCTCTTACCTAGAAATTTCTAAAATATATATGTGGCTCATATGAACCAGTTCCTAATTAAATCTTAAGTTCAAACAGTTGTCTTTAATCTAAAAATGCCAATTTCCCAATTTGGAAGATTTCAGGAAAAATCTATGTGCCAAACATTAGAAAGAATTCAATCCAAATTCTTAGAGATTATCAGATGAGACTTTTGACTCAATTTAAATTTCTCTAGATTCTCATTTAATAATAATATTATAACTTTCTTTGTTTTACAAAACTTAATCAGAAATTATTTATACACATTTCATTATTTATAATTACATACATAAATTAAATAAATATAAAAGAAATGCAGAAACTTTTCATATCTTTTGCACTTTGCTGCACTTAAAATGTTAACTCTTTATCACACACACACACAGGCACATACACTCCATTTCACACACACACACACACACACACAGATACAATGAGATAAGACACACATACATGCATACATATGTACATACAAAAATTGTCTGTTGCCGTTGCCGTTGCCATGTGCCTTTGGCCAGTTAAAGTCCAGTATAATCACAACTCCACAATGTCTAACTTGATATATAATATTATATACATATATAGTCATATATAGATAATACACACACAAGCATACCTTATCAATCAGCTAGGTATTCCCTGACATAAAGCCTAGCACAATGCTGCTGACAATGCTAACATTTTTCTGTTAAGCGCAAGTTTCAACAGACACTTGCCATCTCTCTCCCACTCAAGCACGCAATTTATGCCAATTCACTCACTTACATTATGCATACGGTACATACGCATCTGTATGTGTGTGTGTGTGTGCTAGTTTGCATGATTCTGTCATTAGTTTTCATTAGCTGCGCTGGTCTTAAGTAAATCATCTTGACACTCGCTGCACTTGTTCACTCTCTTAAGCCCGCGCTCTCTCACGCGCACTCTCTCCCTCTCGCTCGCTCTGCAACAAAGTTGTAACCCACTCTCCATCGTTGTTGATCCGAAGTGGAATGTAAAGAAAGCATGCAAAGGAAGAGCGGCTCATTCTGGTTTGCGCTGCACTCTCTTCTCCTGGTGCGGCACATCGATTCGATCAATTCAGTTGTCGAGCGTTGCGCAGCGTCGCAGAGCATCTTTACTGTCGCATAGGCAAATGCTAATAATTTATTAACTCGATTATCGCGGAAGCGCATTCAAAGCAGGCAGCTTATTGGAAGTGCAATATGTTTGCCAGCTCTGTCGCACTTGTGCGACGCGCTCTACACGTGCCGTTTGGGAAGGTCAAAGAGAGAAACACGCGCGTTCCACACCCAGAGAGGGAGGTGTGGGGGGGGGAGACAGTGGCGATTTGTAATTGCAAATAAGAATCGGCAAGAATCGTTGCGATCATTTATACTATATGTAAATATATTTATTTATTAATTGTTGCATTTTTGTTTTCTCTATGCTTTTTTTTCTGTATAAATCAAAATCGCTTTGTAGTTAAAGGAAATCGCCTTCGATGTGATCAATCAATAAATTGTTAAATAGATATAGTTAGAGAGAAAGAGAAAGAGAAAGAGAGAGAGAGAGAGAGAGAGTGAGAGAGAGAGAGAAAAAAAATCTTATGGATGTAATTTGTACAGTTGGGCCAAAAATATAATTCTATTAAATTCAGATTCATTGAAATTGATTTTTTTTTAAAATATATTTTAAATATTTAACAGTAAAACATATTTATTAAATATGTATTCATTAAAATGAATTAATAATTAATTTTAGTTTTTTTTTTAATATTTATATTTAATAAATAAATAATAAATAATTCAGTAGATACATTTTATATTTAATTTTATATATATACTTTATTTATTTAATATTTATTGAAATTAATTTCTTTTCCTTATGCTCGTCTCTTATTTTATTTCCGCTTCACACATAAAAAAAAAATATATAAAAATAAAAAAGTAAATTTATTTGGCAAACCTTTTCCATCAGACACTAACTCAACACACAATCTATTGAAACTCGCTCACCAAACACTCAAGATATCAGCAAATGGCAAAGCAGAGTCATAAATATATATATATATATATATATATATATATCTACACACACACACACAAGCACACCCAGAGAGAGACATGAATACATACACACACACACACACAGATACCACCAGCAGCTATAGATAAGACATTTACATAAACATTTATATAAGCATGCTCTTTGCTTATCACTCCCTCTCTCTCTCTCTCTCTCTCTTGCTCTCTCTTATCAGACACTGATCGTTGTTAAAATCGACCCATATAATAAAATCATTAAAGCCTAATCGCACTTCAATGTCAATATTATGATGCGAGATTACAAGAACAACAAAATAGTAGCAAAAAAAAAAAGAAAAAAAAACGGAAAAAGAAGAGAAAAACTATAATAAAATATTAAATTTAACTCTAAATGTAAAGCAATTTCTAGAAGAGAAAAATATAATAGAAACTAAATATATGTACTTATTTATTAAATCCTAGAATATAAATGTAGAAATAAAAACTATATTCTATATGTACATATGTAAATATAAAATCTAGAAATATAATTTATAGATATAAACCAATTCAGAGAATACAAATTATGCCTTTTAAAAAAAAAATTAATAAATTTAAAAAAATTAAAAAAAAAAAACAAATAAAAATTAATAAATTCACATTTCAACTTGAAAATTTTTCTCTCCTTCAATAGAATTACAATTCGAGCTTCAAAATAAATTTTATACATCGCTTAACACCAATTAAACAAAGCAATTTAATATGCCAATAAGATTTCGAATTCATATAGAAAACTCAATAAAAATCAAATCAGAGTATTTCCAATTGTTAAACCCAACTAAACAAAAACGATTAAAAGGGTAAAACGAGCCACAGCAAAATGAAAATAGAGGCACAGAGAAGGAGAGAGGGAGCTAGGCAGAGAGAGGGAGAGGGAGAGGGAGAGGGCAAGGCAACGGGACGACAGGGCAGCGAGAGAGCGAAGCGACACGCGCTATAGTCGTCGCTATCAGCGACGCATGCTATTTTTAGACACATTATCAGGCGTGCTCTAATTAAGATCTCTGCACTGAGCTTTCAAACAAAATGCTCACTAATCAAAATTGAAGCGCTGCAGTCCAAATGGGTCTCTGGTGCTCCAATTGGAGTTAGACGTGTAGGTTCAAAACATATTCATATTCAGCGTTTGCTCATATAATATATTCCAATAAGATTTCATACATGTGAACGAAACTCTCTCTTAAATAATATTCGTATTTAAATTGACTAGAATTCGCATGACTATTGGAATTCGAATTGACTAAAAGTAGCAGAGTGGCTAAATCTCCAATTGGAACGCATATTATTACTCCCCTAAATAAAATGCGTATATAAACTCTTCATATTCGTATTAGAATATATTCAAAGTAACGAAATAAATAAGTATCCAATTAGAATACTATTCAAATGCACAATGCAATAATATTTAATGGAGCAAGTCTTTGAAATATATTCAAATTGGAATACATGTATATACACAAACACCACAAAATCCAATAAGAACATTAATAATTTTAATGCACAGCTACATAACAATAATTAATTGAACTCGTTAATATGCATATTCTTATTAGAATATATGTAAATGCTAGACAATTTAAAATCGAAATCTCCAATTGGAATGCAATTATATTAATGCATAACAATAATTGATTGCCTAAGTCTTTAATGTGTTAATATTCCAATTAGAATACATTTAAATAAAATGCATTTCTGATTGGATAACTACTGCGAATGCACATTACAGCACTTGTGCACATTCCAATTGGAGCCTAATCACATAATCTAATTCAACTACAACTGGAGTTCTCTTACATACACAGCAATGCCAATAAGATTCTTAGCTGCCTTGGTGACACGCCTTACAGGCGCTAATTGGACACATGTCTTGAATGTGCGCATTCTCTTATTAGAATGTACGTATGTGCATATTTTAAGTATTTACCTATATTGAGCCAATAGGAAGTTCTCTCGATGCTGTTTGTTATTGTTGTTGTTGTTCCCTTTGAATTTGTTTTTATTGTTGTTGTTGTTGTTGGTTTGAGCTGATATGATGCACTTTTTGTTTTGTTATTATTATTCTTATTGGGATTAGTTGTCAACACTTTTTACGTGAGTCGTTTTATGGAGTGCACTTATTTATTAATTAAATACACGTTTCTTTGCATTTGTTGTTGTTGTTGTTATTTTGAGCAAAACTTCTGCCGGTTTTATGTATTAATTATTTTGATTAATATTATTATTATTATTATTTAGTTTCGTTTTTTTTCTTTTGTTGAGACTAACTGGCATAATTTCTTGCTCTCTTCTCTCTTTCTCTCTCTTCCTCTCACACACACACACTCATGTATCGATAAGCATATGTGTATGTATGTGTGTGTGTATATGTATGTATTTAGCTGCTCACACTTGCAGAAGTATTTAAGCACTTGTTGTTGTTGTTGTTGTTGTTGTTTGTATTTTGTGGGCGGCTTTTGCTGTTGCTTGAGCTATAAACATACAAATTAAAAACGATATTTACTTAGCGAATAAAGAAACGCAAAACGAAGCAGAAGAAATCACACAAGAAACACGCACACACACACACACACACACGCACGCAAACAAGAGCAAAAAAAATTATGTAGAAATGTAAATACGTATCAAAGAAAGAGCGCGCGCGAAAAGAGCGCGTTAGGCAAAGAGTAACAGAGCGAGAGCGAGAGTGGGCATCAAAAAAGAGAGAGTGAGCGCGCGAGATCGCGTCACGTCACCAATTCATGCCAATTGGACGCATACAGAAATTAATTGGAATTCGTATAAGAATTCAATGAAAGCGTGCGGCGCAGTTGACGTCGACGGCAAACACACACACACCCATATATATATATATATATGTATATATATTTACGAGCACTGACGATCCACACGCACGCGACATACAAACAAACATCTGTGCAAAAGCTTATGCTGATTGAACACACATGTTTGCCTCTACATGTGTGTGTGTGTTTAAAGTTCAAATGGAAAAGTTAATATGTATGTGTGTGTGTGTGCACATATAAGCACGTTTACTGTTTTTGTTGTTGTTATTTTTGCCTTACTCAAAATTTGAATTTGAGCAGCTATTTTGATTTCGCACTAGTGTGTGTGCGTGTGCCTGTGTGTGTGTGTGTGTGTGTGCGTAGCTCTGCCGGCAGCAGTAAATTTCCAAAATAAAAAAAAAAACACGCAAAAGCCCCAATGAGAAAAGATCATTCCAGCCTTTGCTACGGTATTTTGTTTTTTTTTTTTCTGCATTTTCTTTCAATTTCTTACTACGCATTCCTTCATACACTATTTCTTATTATTGCTCTTGTCTTTCTCTCTGAGTGTGTGCGTGTGTATTTTGTTTTATGCCGTGTTCACTCTTTTTTTTTTTGTTTCTTTCACATGTAAATGTTTTGATTTGGAATTCTGCAAAACTCTTTACTTTTGAGTTCACTCATCGTTCACCTAGAGCGGGCGGGCGCAGGGGTGGGCGGTGCTGGGGTATCAAAGAGAACGGGCAAGGGAAACACGTGATCAACCGTATCGGTTTTGGTTTTGGGGGCTCGAAAGAATTTGGTGACGTTGGGGGTTAAGTAGCGCGCTTAACGCTGATCGACCTCGTGGCTTTTAACCGCAAACGCAACGGACTCTGCTCGTTAACTGCTTTCAAGTTGGATGCGAACTGACAACTGATTCGTATACGAAACGCTACAAACCGAAGCAGCGGCAAAACGACAGCAGCGTCGCCTTCGTCGTCGGCGACAGCGACAACGACAACGACAACGACAACGACGAAGCGACACGAACAGCCAGCCAGCCACTAGCGAGCCAGGCAGCGTGCCCGGCACGTCTCTCGCTCTTGTGGTTTGTGTCTGTGCGTTAGTGTTGGTGCTGGTGGTGTGAGCTAGCGCTGAGAGACACAAAGCTCACTCGTTCGCGCTCTCTCATTTGTTAATTGCGTGCATGTGTGCGCTTGTTTTGAAATCCACTTATTTGAGTTCCACAAAAATGCACGTTTTGTATTTTGGCGCTCTCACATATTCTTACAACACATACCGCCACACACACACACACACGGCAATTGAGTAATAAAGCTTCTGTGTGTGTGTGTGTGTGTGCTTGAATATTTTCTAGTTTGTTTTGCCTGGCATCTTCTTTGGCGACGATCTGAATTGTGGAAGCGTAGCCAATTCAAACCAAATTTCCAGCATGCCACCGTCGCTGATAACTGGCAAATTGGCCAAATGTTTGTTATATGCGCGCGCGCGCATCGCAGTCGCAGTCGCAGTCGCTGTGGGAAATTTAACCAAAAAAAAATTGCAGTCGTGCAAGTAAAGACAGAAAAAAAAAAAAGAAGTTTGCTAGGCACGCGCATTCATAACACGAATTTGATTAGCGTCGCATGGCCCGGGGACTGGTTCGTTCATTTGCTTGGGGACATTTGAGTTGTTAATGTGGGGCTGCCACATAAATTCCACAAATGACGCTGCTAATGAAGTCTAGACGCCCGAGAGCTTAAGTAAGGCTTAGCGCTTTATGGCCCCCAGACTGCGGCACAGATGCGAAAGTGCTCCGAGACTCAAGGCTCGATGCCAATTTATAAGCCAGTTATCAATTTTTGAGTTCAATTCGTTATAACTGTTATATTGAGTTGTTCTGTTTACGCTTTGAATCTATGCTAGATAGTGTGTGGAACCAGTTCAAAATGCTTTCAACTTAAATAAAGCATATGCTAAATATTGAATATTGGAAGTTTTATATGCTAATTTACGCTCCACAACCGGATAATAACTTTATTATATCTTGCTGCATATCATTTTCATTTATTAGAAACCAGAAATCAAAACAACCTTTAATACAGTCTTTATCCTGCATGCATGCATGCATTCATACAAACACACATACATATGTATGTACATATGTTTGTAGCCCACTTCCATTGCGCTGTCGCGCTTGTTCAACTTTCCAGTCATCATCGTTTTGTCGGCGCGCAATTGTCGCTAAAATTAGCCTCGCAGCTTTGACGCTTTTGTGACGTCACTAGCATAATGGGCGGACAGCAAGTGGCGTTTAAAGCGTACTCAATGCTGCTGCTGCTGCTGCTGCTGCGCCCACGTTACCTTACACAGCGCATGCGCCACTGTCACTGCCGCTGCCGCCGTCGCCGTCGCCGTCGCCGTCGCCGTTACCTTTACCTCTGCTAACGGAGCCAGGTCCAAAGCTTCATTCCAACAATTGGCGACGTAGTAAAAAAATTAGCGCGACATCGGCTCAATTGGAACTAGATGGGAGTAATGATATCAGCCGCGTCGAGTGGCCTTCAAAAAATTATAATTTCTGTTTAATAGCAGCAGCGACTTCGGTTGGAATGCGATGCGATGCGATGAGAGGGGCAACGGTAGAATAGACGTAGCCCTGAGTGTGTGTATATAGAATGTTTGCTCTCAGTGTGTGTCTCTCTCTCTCTCTGTGTGCGTGTGTGTGGCGTATCGAATTTGAATATGGGTACTAACAACAATTTTGTTGGCTGGATGGTGTCTAAACTGGAATATAGATTGGTTATTTGCTACTACTTCTCCCTCCCTCTCTCTCTCTTGCTCTTGCTCTCAGTGTGTGCTGAATGCGAAATAAGCAGGAGTATTAAATTTATTACTCTTATTTATGCGAAATATAGAAGTTAGTAATATTGAATTAACTCTTTTTGATGCCAGCAATTGCTATTAAATTGCGTAATTCGTTGTCTTGCACTGAGCTAATCTGATGTGATTAATTAAACAATGCAATCCACACAGCAGAATTGACGCAATTGAGAGAAAATTTGTAATTCAAACCACAACCACCCCCGCCGCCCACTACGTACTCCGCTCGCCTACTCTCGCGCTCTGCTAAAGGCGTCAATGAAAGTGCGACTTAGTTTCGAGTCTATGGAAACTGGAAATTCTACCAGCGCCCGCTGATGACGTCGCCTTATATGCAAATAGCAACGGGACACGCACACACACACTCACACACACACATGTACACATGCATGTATGTGTGTATGTAAATTTGATGAAGCACTTCCTGATGCCGACGCCGCTAGAAGACACGCCACAGCAAAAAGATATTGAGATAAATAAAAAAAAAAAAAAAGAGCGTGGCGCTCTTGCGGAATGGCATCCACAGCGCAACATCATTGACAGTCCACAAGCTTCGGCTTGGCATCCACAGCGGCCACAAACTGAATCGAACTGGCGTTTCGCCAACACAAAAAACCACGTGGTCTCTCAAGTTCATAGCGTAGCAGAATAGCGAAAATAGACAAGGCGTAGAGCGCGCATAACAAAAAAAAAAAAAAAAAAAATCAAAAAATAAGAGCGAAGCGTATAAAAAGATACTTATACACGCTTACTCATACACATGTAAATGAATTTGTGAGTGTGTGTGTGTTTGTTTGCATGTATGTAGTAGTACATATGCCATGTGAATTGAAGAAAACCACATGCTGTGCGAAAATATTTGAGTTGTGGAGCATAAGGGAGGAAGGAGGTAGGAGGTAGGAGGCGTAGCAGCAACAACAATGACGATCCGCTGGAAGAGAGCGCAAAGAGTGCAGCAAACAGGTTACGTACCGGCAGCAATGAAAACACAAAACAAAAACAAAAGCAAAGAAAGCGGAAATAAAACACAAATACTCAAAAAGCATTTTTTTCTTTCTTTTTTTTTGTATTACTCTTCTTTATTTTGTAAACAAACCAGAGCACTTTGACTGGAGTTCAAAGCGAAAAGAGAGAAAAGCATGCGCGCGCGCGAGATCACTGAAGAATGGCGCCCACAAAAAAAAAATTAGATGTGAAGCTAAACCAGAAATACAAACACACACACACACATGCATGCATACATGTGTGTGTACGTGTGGCAAAGTGCCAGCTAAAAAGCGGCGCGAAGTTAGAAAACAAAATTAAAAACCTAACCTTACCTAATGTGGTATGAAATGACACGCACAGCTACACACACACACACACACAGCGTGGATCTAACACATACACACAAGTAAAAGTAGCGCAAAAACGTGGCTTGTGCCGCCGACTGCGGCAGCGCTATCGACTGCGATGTCGGCGTCAATTGCGTCGTTTAAAATACTGAACGTAAAAGAAAGACGAAAAAAAAAAAAAACACCAACAACAATCGCATGTTGCTGCTGGAAGCACAAAAGCAAATAGAACTATGAACATAAAATAACGCAAAGAGTTAACGCTAGCATGGCAGAGCGAGATGGAGCTATTAGCTATGGGTGCCCAATTAATGTGAATAAAAGAGAAATGTGATTCTGCTCTTCAATTTATTTACATAACTACATAAGTGTGCCTATGCGTGTGTGTGTGTGTTTTAGTTGAGGAGTATGCATTACAGCTAAATAAGTTAATCTAGTACAAGCTATTAAGCTTTTTTGCTGATTACCACAGACATTATGTTCCACAAGACCACTTGTATGATTTTTGTTACTTACACTCCACAAAATGTTCTCTGCCACTCACACACACACACACACGTATACAGGCGAGCATTTACGAACGTATGCTCTCTCGGCGGGGCAGGCAGACAATTTACTTTCTCTCGGCTTTGCGTTGCGTGCGCTCTGCTTCTTACGACAAACTTTTCGCAGCTTCGTTTGTTCGTGCGTCGTTCGTCTCACTCAACCCTCGAATTGCATTCACCCGTTGACTGACTCGCTTGCACTCGCTGCGCTGCCATGCGCGTGCGACAGAGATGCACGACTTTGTTTGAGACTTGCCTATAACAGGTAACGGTAATACGTATACGCAACCGGGCCGGGGCAACTGAATGTCTTGACACACATTCGTCTCGGCTGTGGGTCGGATGGCTGCAGCTGCGGTCGGCCACTGTCGGCCGTTAACTGTTGGTTAATATTCACCTCCAGGCAGTCGGTGGGTGTGGCTCTGCTGCCGGCTTGCTTAGACTCGGTCCCAGATCCAGGAGTCTGCGCAGCGCGTCCTCTGCTGCCATAGGTCCGTTAGCGGCACTTAATTGTCGCCCGGTTGGTGCCAGGCCGAGCCTCCTGGTTGGACAGCAGCAGCAGCAGCAGCCGAGGCGAACGCCTTCTACGGCCTAGGCGACCTGCTCGCAGGGACAACAGCCGTCGGGCTTTGGCCTCAGCTTAGCTTGTGCCGACGGGTTTTGTTCCAGGGGTTGTTTCTGCTGCCTAACGGCGTGTCCTTGGGCCTACAAACACTCACACACACACACACACACGCACACACGCGTACACATTTACAGTTAAGTTTTACGCAGGTAGCATTATGTCTGTTAATGTTAGCAGCTTGTATTATGCCGTTATTTCGAGCCGCGCCGTCGTCGTCGTTGTCGTCGCCGTCGCCGTCGTAATCCTTCGTGTCATCGGCTAAGCACTTATGCTTGCTGGCCATGGCCAATACCACAGGTTGAGATATAACACGGCAGAATGCGCAGCATAATAATCATATGAAATTACGCAACATCATTCAGCTTCAAGGCGCTGCCATATCAACAAGTGTCCCTCTCCTAGCCCAAATGTCTCCCCCCCCCACTCCCCTCTTTCGGTTATCCATTAGCAAATTGAGCAACGCCCATTATGACTGTGGGCAGAAAGCAAGAGCAATAGAGATAGATACATAGAGTAAGAGTGAGACAGAGAGACAAAGAGAGAGAGAGAGAGAGAGAGATGTTTGCTAAATTTAACATCTGGCTGACTAACTGACCTGATTTAAGTCATTAGAAAACATGAAAAAAGCTTGTTAATTATGCTCCAAGTTCTACGAAATTTAATTAAAGATAAATATATGATATATGTAAGGTAGAAATATTATGATATGTATATACTTCAACACTGAATGACTTTCGGGAAATTTATTTATATATTAGTACCTTAACATAGAAAGTCTCTATGTTTGATATATGCCAATATATTTTGATAAAATACAGCAAGTCTTCAAAAGAATTATGTAGAGCATTTCCTATAGATGAGCTGGAGATTTATTATTTATATGAAAAGAATTTTCATATAGATTAGCATAAAATCTGGTTCAAAGGCTAACATGTCTTTTATATACATATATAATTTATAAATGACTGAAAATTTATTGAAAAAGCATTTAAAGAATACTTTGCTAATATTCCATAAAAACTTGAAAAGTATTTCAGAATATTAGAAAGACTTGAAAGACTTTTTCAATGAATTTTAAATTTTTTCGCCATCTGTAAGAGACAATAAAAATCATATTACATTTTTATTCTAGATGAAGCAATCGGATAACATATATGATATATCATACACAACTTTTCATGGATAATATACATATCTAAAAGATGTCAAAGTCTTGTGGCATATAATTAGATATATGAAAATTATCGAAGAATTTTTTGCAATTGTTTTTTTTTTTTTTTTTTTTTTTATATATATATAAATTATATTTGTTTATTTATATATTGTTACACTAAATACAATTCAAATTTATAGAGATCTACATTATAGTTCTTTAAAGCTTAGTATAGACTACATTTTGGGCAGCTTTTAGTAATCCTCAGGCCTAATCAGCTCAGCCACGGTTACTTTAATAGAGTTTCTAGAATTATGACTGACTCACGCCTAAGCATAAAGCTCTGCTCATAATGTCTCTAAATATTCAAGAAACTTTTCTATATTCAAAGCTTCATCTTCTACATTTTCCTAAATTTTCTCTTCTGCTCTATTTATGACGCCACATTTTGGAGGCTCACACACCGCTTCAATTCCTAGTGACAGGCTTATACATATTTATGTTCCACATATGCTGCCCAATTGCCAATATGCACGTGGCTGCTGCAAATTTCATGGTTACATTGAACCTGTCGCAATGGGCGCTGCAGTCGCTGTCGCTGTCGCTGCTGCTGCTGCAGTCGCAGTCGCCGTTGCAGCTATTGGAAAATTTTTTGTTTCGTTCGACACTTGCATTATCTCTGTAATATTTGCCCCGTATATATGTGTATGTGTGTGTGTGTGTGTGTGTGTGTGTGTGCCTTTGATTACTAAGAATACTTTTGTGAACGCACCAGTGCAGAGAGCGCGCAAGAGAGAGACGGAGAGAGGAAGAGAACAAGCAAACGGTAAATGGGGTATGATGAGGAACGCAGCAAGCGTCTCTCACATTTCTCGGCCTTGCTGATTATGCATGCATGCGTATGCATGTGTGTATGCATGTGTGTATGCATGTGTGTATGCATGTGTGTATGCATGTGTGTATGTTTTTCGTATTTGGGCTTCATGCACTTCTCAATTTATGACTGCTACTGTAATTGTAACTGCAATTGTAACGCGTAGTGCGAATGTATGCGTGGACACACACACACACACACACACACACACACACACACACACACACACACACACACACATACACACAAACAGGCATTCTCTGTTGCCAGCAGCTCTTTTGTCGTAATTATAAATATTTTTGCGATTGGAAGTGCAGTACGACAGACCTCGCGCCCACCCCAGACCAGACCAGACCAGCCCCAGCCCCAGTCCAGCCCAGCCCACCAGACCCATTGTATAGAGAAGTACGTATTTTGTATATAAATATAACGGCATATCGGTGTATACTACTTACATATAATACTTACAAGGCATTTTGTGCCGGTTTGTGTCTGGCGCCTAGCTGATAGCGTTCCTTTGGCTTAAGGAATGCGATCATAGTCTGGCGTGATTGTGATGAATAACGGTATATATAATAATACTACAAGATTAATGACGATTCTATTTTTAAAAAAATCCCAAAAAATAATAATAAATAAATATAAATTTACAAGTAAATGTTTATTATTTTTGAATTTAATTATTTTCTAGAATTATTTTTTATACAAAAAATGTTAAATTTTAAAATGAAGTAAAAAATGGTTGAAGAAAATAATTAATTAAAAATATAAATTTATAAACATCTGAATTTTTGTGAGTTTTTCTTATCATTCAGTTCTCATATTATGATATATGTATGTATATAGATAGTTTTTTACTTTTACAGGTCATTGACTAGTCGACTACTTGTTATGAGCATTCCAACTTAAGTCGCTTAAATATGTTGGCAGAAAAGAAAAAAATTATCACATAATAGATAATAATAAATATATTTATATTTTATTTATATTTCTCATACTTTCATAGATGGAATCCAGGCCAACTGATGCCAGGATACCTTATCCTAGCCAACCAATAGCCACTAAAAGGCTTAGATAATCCATTAGTGCCTCGACGACACCCAGCACAAAGGGAGCAGAGTCAGAGTGCGAGAGAGAGAGATAGAGAGAGCGAGCATGAGTGTAGAGGGGAGAGCAGAGCAAACGAGCATAGGTCAAAAGGTACAGCTAGACGACACACAGCACAGCACAAAAAAAAAAAAAAAAGGAACAAAAGAGGAGCAGAGGTGGACTGAGCAGTGGAGTGAGCAGCGTGGTGAGCAGAGGACTGAGCAGAGGTGAAGAGAGCGGAATAGGTGAGAACAATGAGGAGAGGAGTTCTGCCAGAACGGTGCGTGCGGGTGCGTCTGCCTGTCTATGTGTGTGTGTGTGTGTGTGTGTGTGGGCTTGTAAGTTTGCGTATGTGTGTGCGCTTGTAACTTCGTGTATGTGTGTGTGTGTGTGTGTCGATGTCGACACAGCAATTTGTACAAGTCAAAACGATTGGCGCCAAAAGTCTACGGCGCTGGCATTAGCAAAAGAAACGCAAAAGGCACGAGATGAAAATCCGCTTAAAAAAGTGCCGAACGTGCCAAAGGTATATCCCCCCTCCCCACCGCCACCAGCAACAGCACAGCTAACCCGCAGCCTCAAAGCCGCTCCATGGATGATAATTTATAGCATCAAAAAACTTTTCGCTTCTTTCTCCTCCTACTCTTCTTCTTCTTCTTCTTCTTCCCCTTCAGTTTGCCCCTTTTATTTTTGCTGCCTCAACTTTGGCATGTTGCGCGGCGTTTGCGATTTTTAATTCTTGTGCTAAATTGTTTAAAAATGTTTTAGAAGAATTCTGCAAAAGCGCGTACAACTTTTGGCCGCGCCCACTGACACAGCCGCCCACTTTTTGTACTTTTGGCAGCGGCAGCTCGCTAACAAAGTTTGCGGCATGTTGACCACTTTGTCGCCGGCTGAAAATAGTTTTTTATTTTTTCTCTTCAATTCAGTAGTTTTTTTTTTTTTTTTTTTTCGTGTAGCTCAACTTCCGCTTGGCTGTCGATGCAATTTGTATTAGCAAAGTTTTGCGCAAAGAATTTTCGTAAAAGCGCAAAGTATTTGAGAACTGTAAATTTGCAAGTGCTGCGGACCTGATTTATGGTCAATTAGCGCGGCGCTTAACTCTGCACTGATAAAAGTCGAACTCACAATAAATAACTAAGCTACCCACAGCATACTCTCTCATTATATGCATGCGTGTGTGTGAGTGTGTGTGTGTGTGTGTCTGACAAGCTATGCAAATGAATTGCACAATTATTAGAGCTGCTGCGAATTATGTTAGTTAGAGCGAGATGACGCTAGTCTTGTGGGGTGAGGTGAATATGGGCATGCAGCATGAGTATGTTGTAATTGCTTTGGCGTGTGTTGACAACTGCCTAATATGATTTGTTCTATTTATAAACATCACACACAATCACACACAGTTACTGCTACCACTACAGCTACAGCTACACATTCATAATCCTTGGCCGCAACGCCTTGGTGCCAGAGCAACATTCATCAAAACTCTTTCGGCACTTTGTTTGTTTGGTTTTTTTATGCGTTTGACTTTTATGTGCGACATTTAGTACCAGCAAACGAGCGCTAGAGGGCGTGGCAAGGGTCATAAAAGCATTTAAGCCGATGCCGTTGCTGACGCCTTTACTGATTTTATGCTCAGTTAACCCGATATAGTGCGCCGCGGCAGCTGATCGTAAAACTACACGCGCTCGCGCCCCCTTCATAAAAGCGTCAGAGTCAATTTCAGGATGCTTTTCTCTGACTGTAGCTCGACAACTTCATCGTTTGCTCCTGCTACTTTATGGCATTTTATGGCTTAATATGCTTAAATTTAGCACTCGTAAAAAATTAATTTAAATTGCTTTTTGCGGTTCGATTTGCAGTTCGCTGTCGCTGCATATCTTATAAACCATAAACTAAAAATAGATTATGAAACTTAACTCGCGCTCTTATAAGAACTTCGTTTATTTCTTGCTGCTTTAAAATGCAAAAAAAAAGAAAAGAAAAAAAATTTCGCATACAACAACAAATTTCCTCACATTAAAACTCTCACTCTCTAGTTCTCCCGTTCTTTCTCTTGTGACTGAAGAAGCGTTGTTTGCCGCAGAAAATCACAGCGACGAGGTGGCCGAGAGGTTAAGGCGTTGGACTGCTAATCCAATGTGCTCTGCACGCGTGGGTTCGAATCCCATCCTCGTCGAGTGGTATTTCTTTTATTTTTATTTTTATTTTATTCTCTTCAAATGTTGCACCTGGCCAAGCGAATTGTTTGCATGCAGCCTCTGCCAGTTTTATTTATGACAGCAGACACTTTTGCCTCCACTTGGAACTATTGCTCAAATTTCGTTGATGAAAATGGAAAATGGAAAATGGAGCTGGCACTGCCTCTGGTCGGGATATGTCAAATAGTTTTCTCCCGCAGCACTTGTGGCCAAAAAAAAAAAAAAAAATCAAAGTCAAAGCAAATTTGGTACTCGGCAAAAATGCAAAAAATATAAGAAAGGAATTTGTGAGCGGATGGCAACGACTGCTCAATGCTCGTTCAAGGCATTCTCTGAACAAGAAAGATAAATATAATAGAAACTTGTTTTAATTTTATTAAGCAATTAAAGTGTAGTTAATTTATTATTATTTTTATTATTTATGCATAAAACTTAGGAAATCCATAATTCATTTGCCTACTTGCTACCTCCAATAATCATCTTCAAATTAAACATTTTTAGAGCAACAGCAAACAGCCAATATACCCGCTTTAACATTTCGCGAGCGAGCATAAAAAAGCGAAAGAAATGAATTGGATTGAATTGAAATCGTAGGCGATAAAAATAAATCTTTGCAAGGCGACGCCAACAGCTGACGGGGTGGAAAGGATACGAGGACGTTGGCGAGCACGAGGGGGGGGGGGTGTACGTTGTAACAGTGATTGGGATTGAGAAAGGGAAAGAGAAAGAGCTTGGGATATGCCTGCTGGGGTTGTGTGGGGGGCCACGGGATATCTGCTCAAAATGATGAAATTGAAAAACTACATGAAGCTGACGGCTGGCGCTTGCATTGGCCAACAACGTACATACATACATATGTATGTATGTGGGGTTAGTGTTGGCCCATAAGTCATACAATGTGCGTTATCCTTGGCGTCAGCAAGGATATTGTGTCGGCGAGCCGCGTCGCCTCGTGACAACTTCAATATGCAAATGCTGCTCAATTGCGCTTGTCTTGCCACTTTTATGCGCTGCTCAGCTTCAAAGACCTCTTTAAACTCAACTACATATTGGACTAAAGATATATACATACATACATATATACAGATATACATATGTATATGTGTTATATGAATATATCATACATCAGAAGACTCGCCTCTAAAGACTTCCCATTGCCATCAATTTTGATGCGTTTTCTATCGCTGACCATTTTGACCGACTTCATAAAAAAGTTTACGATATAAAAAAAAAAAAAAAACAAAAAATTGTGAACTGAAAAACTATAAATTGAGCAGCTCACATTATGGACTCTGCTCATCCTTGAGTTTTTTGTATATTCTCTCTAGCTTTTTTTTTTTTTTAATATTTTGACTTCCTTTTGGAACTGTCCCCCAAAGTGTTGTCTATGTGCACAAATGATGTTGCTTTAGATGTATTTAAAATTAAATTACACTAGATGAAGATGCAGATTGATAGAGATGAAGTCATATATGTGGAATGCTTATGAAGATGCTATATATTATTATGGGTTGTGGGTTCTATGGGTTATTAAACAGATATGATGAAAGGATTCTGAATATGTAGTTAAAAGTGTCTGTTAGAGATTATGAAAATCGCATAGAAAGACGACAACTAAAAGAGGGAGAGAGAGAGACACAGAGAGAGAGAGAGAGAGATAATGGGGAAAAGCTAATGCAATAAAAGAGAAAGACAGAGACAGAATTAAAGACAGTGAGAGAGACTCCAAGTGATAATAAGGTAGAAAGAATGATGTAGACAGAAGCAAAGACAAGGACAGAGAGAGGGAGGGGATAGAGTTAGGCAAAGATAGAAAAAGAAAGTGAGAGAAAGAGAGATAGAGAAAAAACATAGTGAGGGAGAAAGAGATCCAGAAAGAAAGATATATATAGATAGATAGAGAGAGAGAGAGAGAGAGAGAGAGAGAGAGAGAGAGAGAGAGAGAGAGAGAGAGAGAGAGAGATAAATGCAGAGAGAAGCAGAGACAGATAAATTTAGCGAAGGAGAGCGATATAAAGACAGAGAGAGAGAAAGATCATGATCAAGGGATAGAGAGAGAGAGAGAGAGAGAGAGAGAGAGAGAGAGAGAGAGAGAGAGAGGAAAAAGGCATAGATTTAAAGCTTACAAACAGACTCGTATGTAACATGTAGGCATTCAATGAATGTCTACAGTAAAAACTCGTTAAACACTTACAAGTAGTGTGTAAGTGTATTTCTATGTCTAAAACCTGTCTTGTTGCGGTAGTCAAGGTCACACTACAAAGCTGATCCGAAATGCAATCATACGTTACGCTGCTCTTTTTACTCTTTCTGCTCTTTGTATGCTTTCTATTTTTTATGCTTTGGCCCTCTTCAACTGTTCAAAAACGTGCCCCGGCCCTGAGTTCTGTAAGTTGACCCGGCAGCGGCACTAGACAAATGCTAGGCTTGTGCACACACACACACACACACACACACACACACACACACACACACACACACACACACACATACAATACTCAAACTGAAAGTCAGTGAATGGCAAGGGGAAGTGTAAGGGGCGGGGCAGAGCTTGGGTCTGGGCAGCCAACTGTGCGGCTTTATGCGGCCCGGACTCTGATTGAATAATCGTGCGCCAAGTCGAGAGTGGAACAAATCGTGTCTAATAGACTGATTAATATCACAAGATTTCTGCAGTCGGTTCAAGTTAAGCGAGCAGCCCTGAACTCTGGCACTGCCCCCCAACTCCCAAGCCACAGTCCATAGCTCGATAGCTCGACAGCTCGACAGCTCGCTGCTCTCAGCTTCCACTTCCACTCAAACTGCTGCCGCATGTAACATGATTTCGTGTGGATTAAATGTGCTTAAATTGATTGATTGTTAAAATGATGTATGGCCAGCGAATGGCTATTTCTTTTTTCAACTTTTTTTTTCTTTAGCCAACACCTGTCAGCTCTCTCTCTCTCTCTTCTTTGAAGCTAAAATTCTTTTAATTAGTTTCAGTTGAGCGAAAATTTCATTTTCGCCTTTCAGCTGAGCATTTACAGCTATGCAGCACTTAATTGTATGCAAAAGACAAGGAGAGAGAGAGAGAGGTAGAAGTGTGAGCACCTGATGATGTTGCAGACTTGCTGTGAGCTCTTCCTTGCGCCACCTCCAGTTGTCTTCCTCACTCTTCTGCTTGATTAGTTGCAGTTGAGTTGAGCGCATTTGCTGTTTACTTTTGTTTGCTTCACACTCACACTGAGCTAAAACAGTGAGCGTGAGAGAGAGAGAGAGAGTCTGAAGGTGAATTGCTGTTGATCTGAGCTCTATGCTTTCTTCTCCCACTCTTATTGAATTTCTTGTATTTGAGTGGAAAGTAATTTTTGAGTGAAAGTTGAGGAGTGCGAGAAGTTGATCTCAGCTCTTGCCTATATCTATTTTAATTGGTTTCACTTGAGTGAAAATCTAATTTGACGCCATTTTATTGTTTCTTTTTTTTTTCTCACATCTCAAATTGAGTTATAGCACAGCAGAAATTATTGTTTTTTTTTTGGTCGTTCCAGTTAATGGAGTGCTTCCCCTTTTAACCCTGCATTCAAATTATATGTATGTATAGCTAAAGTGATATATATGCACGGATATCCGCATGTGGCTCATTGATTTACTTTACTCCACTGGAAGACGCTCGGAAGTATGCAGAACTTTTTTTTCTTGCTCTTCTCAAATTTTATTATCATAAGCAGCAGCGATAAACCCCGCCAAACTCCTTGCTCCGAGCAGCGCTTATCCCTTTTGTACCTTAGCTGTGGAACGGAGTGGAGTGTGGAGCGGATGCGTCGCTTGGTTATAAAGAAGAAATATTACACATTACGCCAAATTGTGGAGACTGTCAGGCGACAATAATAACGTTTAGAGTTAAATGTACAAAACTGCTACAGACAATAGCAGACAGTTTTTATTGTAGCCAAAGCTATAGCTGTAGCAATATCTATAGCTATAGATATAGGTACAGCCATAAAGTCTTCACTTGAGGCAAGTTTGGAGAGGGAGAGAGGCAGAGAGTCAGAGAGAGATGCAACAGCTCAGCTGATAAGAGAGAGAGCAATCAAAAGGATTAAAAAATATGCAATGAAAGAGTTGCAGAAGTTTTGTTCATTTCGAATTGCTACACTGAGAGAAAAAAATTGGTACACTGAGCGAAAAGCTATTAAGTCTTAAATAGGAATATTTAAATTGAAAATTAAATTGATGACAATTTTAAATTATTTATTTGATTTATTTTGAATTTATTCAATTAAAGCTTTGACTGAATAAAAAAAAAAATTAAAATTAAAAAATTAAAATATTTAAATAAACATTAAAAAATTAATATTAGTGGTATTTACAAAAAAAAAAAAGGTTCAAAAAAATTTTTTTATATAAATTAAATGGTTTTTCTATTTACAGATATTATAAAAAATAAAAAAAATAAACAAACAAATAAATATAAAATATAAATATCTATAAACACAAAATAAAAAGCTAAAAAAATGTTTTTTATATATAATAAATGGTTTTTCTATTTACAGATAAATATATGAAACATATAGACTTGTATATAGGTAATATGAGATTGAAATCCTTAAAGTCTAAAGATAATATGCACAAGAAATTAAGTTAGTTCAATGCCTCTTTACCAATTTTTCTCAGTGTATGTACTTAATATATGTATGAATCTCTGATTTATGTTGCTTTAAAATTGTTTCTTTAAAATGTTGCAATTACTTTGTAACTTAATTAATATAAATAGCATATAACGAAATTTACAATTTGTATGATCTCCTCATGCCCCTATATACACACATATACATATATATATATATATGTATGTATGTATGTATGTATGCTTGTACATATGTGGGCCAACGATTTGCACGTAATTTATGCGCTGTTCAATTGCTTAGCCGAGTTTATGTAAACGGCGGCAGCCACTAAATGTTCGACAGGGCCATTAGCTAAGCTCTAGCTAAATGGCCGATACGAGTTGGCCTGGAGGATGGGCCAGCTACATGGGAATAAAAATTTATTGCCAAGCCAAGAGTAAGAAATCAAAGGCGAAGACGAAGACGAAGACATGCAGAAAACTTAACCCAAGTGCTTTGAGCCAAAGGTACGCGGATGTGGCGCCCATTTGCTGTGAGTTCTCTAGCTGCTAAAGGACACTAATAAAATATTGAACGGGCCATCGATAAGCGAAGCAGTTCCTACCCAAACCCACCTCACCCCACCCCACCCCACTCCCCTCTCGCGGAGCACTTGAAAACTTGCGATAAACTCTGAACGGGAACGTCAACGAACCTTGGGCAGCGCAAGAAAGAAAAAAAAAAAAAGAAATGGGAAGAGAAGAATAGCTGGAGCAAAGAATTTGCCAAAGTGGAAAGCGCTTACGTAGGATGGCAAAGATGACGATTAAAACAAATTTCGACGACAACCTGGCGCCAGGTTTAGCCCAGCGGAAGGAAGCGAAATTGTTAAACGCAAAAGTTGCAAAATGCCAAAAAGTAGTGCGAGGCAAACAAAACGAAAGAGTAAGCGAGATAGAGCGAGCCAGAGAGCGCTGACGACTTAACGAAACACACACACACACACATGCATGCATGGGCTGGAGTGTGCTTGCACCTACACTCTACACATGTGTGTGTGTGTGTTGAAAAGATTTTACAATGCTCAAGCATAGACACACACACACACACACACACACTCACACGTACAGTTATGCAGCTGTTCTTCATGTGTGCAAGCGGAAGAAACAGCTTTGTGCTTTACACACGCACACTTCTTTACCTCTTCTCGCTCACACTCACTCTCTGTGCGCGCTCTCTCTCTCTCCACACTCTCTTTTGCTTTGGTATGGGAACTTGGCAACTTGCAGACAAGTTTTAAATGAATGAGCAGCGCTTCCGTTCAATGCGTTACACTGCTGTCCAGTGTAACTCGCTCTCTTACTATATGCATGTGTATGTGTGCGTGTGTGTGTGTGTGTGTGTCCAGCTCCTGCCAAGCATGACAATGCCTTTGCCTTGGAGATCTCGAGTGGCGGCCACTTGCCAATTGCGATTATGGTTTATGTACAGTGCGATAAAGGTCGTCAATAGGTCGCCACACACACACACACACACACACACACAAATTCTTTACTGTTACATCCTTTTGCTGGGCACGAAAGGAGCAAGTTTCTTGTATCAGTTACTGTTACAAGTTTGCTGACCATTCGAGCGCCTTCAATGGCTCAATTATTTTTGGACAATTTGCGAATAAACCAAAGTTTGTCACTGCCATTTCGGCCAGGATGAGTTTGAGTCCATCGATTACAACCGATTCGTTAGTCATTGAAGTTGATGTAGCATTGGAAAAGCATTCAAGCCGTGCTGTTCGAGTGTTATTAGCGTAATTGAGTTGAGCTGAACAATTATGAATGCAAAGGCTTTAAAGAATTCACTGAAGGATACTTGAAGTCTACAGCTTTGTAGTTTATGTGCCTTGTTCCTATGTTGCAAGTCCTATATTCCGATATCCTATATGCCATATTTATTATACATACATATATACAAATATCCATAGTCCCATATTTCCGCATTCATATAATTTTATATTCCCATATTCCTATATACTTTTATTTATACCCGTTTTCGCATATCCCCCTTTAACTATATTCCCATATTCTTACATTCACATATTTCCATATCTCGTGTTTCCATACTCAAAATCCCATGTTCATATTTCCCATTTTCCTATATTCCAATATCTCATGTTCCCATATATCCCATGTATCTCACATTCCCGTATTCCCCTATTCCATTATTCCTATATTCCAATAATACTCCATCCCATATTTTCATATTCCCGTACTCACACTTTCCCTTATAACTATATTCCCATTTTCCACTATTCCAATATTCAAATGTTCCCATATTCTCATATTCTCATATTCTCATATTCCCATATTCCCATATTCCCATATTCCCATATTCTCACTTTCTCATATTCCCCTATTCCTCTATTCCCCTATTCCTACATTCCATTTTTTTCCATATTCCAATAATCCTCCATCTCATTTTCCCATATTCTCATATTCCCGTACTTACAGTTTCCCACATATTCCAATAATCGTATATCCCATATGCAATATCCTTCATCCCATATTTCCATATTCTTATATTCTCATATATTCCCACATTCCAATATTCCCATATTCCCGTACTCACAGTTTCCAATAATCGTATATCCCATATAAAATATTCTTCATCCCATATTCCCCATATGCAAATACTTTCTCTGCTCGTATCATCGTCTATGCTCGCAGAGTTCTTGAAAATTGCATTTTCTTAATTTATTTACTATGCAAATTTATTTATTGAGTGCATTTCGGCTGGCCAAATGACATTGGCCATCAGTCGGAGGACATGCCACAAGGACATGCAATCATAAATCGATTGTCACACACACACACACACACAGACAGACACGCACACGCATGTATCCACATATCATTGCATCCTTCATCTCTGTCGGAGGCTGTGAAATGAGATTTCACAAATTTGTGGAGGAGGCAAATTATGAGATGCAGATGGAGCAGAGAGAGAGACAGAGAGAGAGAACTCAATATATATCAATCAATATGGCAATTGAGTTCATTTTGATATAAAGAAGAAGAAGAAGAAAGCAAAAAAGGAGCAAAAAAGAGATAGAGACAGAGATAGGTAGAGGAAGGAAGTTCGTGTAGGAGAAATAGAGATAGAGATGGGGTATGAGAGTATTATAGAGAAAGAGGCAGAGGAAAAAGATCAAGAGAAATTAAGCTCTTCAGAAAGATAAAGAAGCAAAGAGAAAAAGAGATAATGATAGAGATAAAAGAAATTACCGAAAGATGAGAAGTGATTGAGATTGAGATAAACAGAGTGACAGGGGTGGAGAGTTAGATAAAGAGGTAGATAGGGGGAACGATAGAGTGGGGAAAAAATGCAGAGATAGAATTAGATAATACTTGGGATTATGTGAATATAATATATTTAATATTCAGTATAACTTGAAGTATTTGTGCTATTGAATTGATAAGAATTGTTTAATAGGGCGACTTAAAAAAATATATATTCATTAAATACACAATTTGTAGGAATTAAATAAACATTTGGATAAGGAAGAGAAATACGCATACATATATACCTACATAGCCTACACAAAAAAAGTGTGCCAAGCCTAAAGTGCTGAAACTTTTTCTACATAATTTTTAAAGCTCTACTAGCTGTAAAACTTATCCAGCCACAATAGAGCGCAACCCTATCTAAAGACACTTTATAGCCCAGTGTCAAAAACAATTGTCAAAAAAAAAAAAAAAAAAAACATGAACTTAAACCACGCAAAAAGCAAACAAATATAAACCAACACTTCACTCACACTCACACTCATCAAGTACTCCCTCTCTCTCTCTCTCTCTCTCTCTCTCTCACACACTCACTCTCACGCTGACAGCTCAATAAAACAAAAAAAAAAAAAAACAATGTAGCTCAATTGGATCACGCGGCCAAGTGCCGTTCGCATTGACGGGTGGCAGCACTGGCAGCGGCTGGGCTTGCAGTCGCACTGCTCACTCCTCACTCCATACTCGCTATGCGCTCACTGCTGGCGTTGCCACCACCCTCGAGACATGCAAAAGCCAAAATTTACTGTGTGAATTCTTGCGCTCAGTGGCACATGCAAACATGAACAAGTAACGGGAAATGCCAACGATTCAAAGTGGAAGGAGTAGGGGAAGTGGAAGGGGAAGTTGAGCCTGAAAATATGCAATGAGCCGAATGCGAAATTTGTGCAGGCAAAAACCACAATGAGCCCCAAAATTGCCAACATAATTTATGTACATATGCTGTGCATGGTATGCGTGTGCCTGTGTGTGTGTATGTGTGTGTGTGAGTGCGTGTGTGTGAAGTGTTTGCCATTGCTAATTAGCGGCATAATTTAATTTCCAATTGGCAATTGGCAACGCATAGCGCACAGCGAATCAACTCACTTCCAACTGGAGCCGGGCCTGGCACAAACATTTTAAATGAGCGACTTGTTGCGTCACACACACACACACGCAAAGAGAGAGAGAGAGAGAGAGAGAGAGAGTGAGTAACACACACAATGGTTCGCTACACTGGAATAAATTATATGTAATTTAGCAGAGTTTTGCTATTATTTGAAGGAAATTTGGAATTTAATTACAAATTTTCAAGGAAGCTAAATTTGTAGGCTTAAAATAAATATAATTTTTGTTATATAATAAATATTATAGTTAAATGTGTTTAGTTTAAATATATATAAATAATAATATTCTTAATCGGTTTTACCATCGAGAATTAGAGAAATCTTTTTTTAGTCGATAAGCCTCAAATACAGTCAGAATGACGGACTGAATCCTTTAAAATATTATTATATTTAATTATTATTAGTTTTGAAATTTTTATTTTAAGTATAATTATTTTTATTATTAATTATTTTATTATTATTTTTACTATTATTATGTTATGTGTAATTATTATTATTATTAGTTTTATAATTATTTTTCATATTTTTAACTCTATCATTATTATTATTTTTATTACGATTATTATTTTAATAATGATTTTTGATATTATTTTATTTCATTTAAGTCTTTTAATTTAATTTTATTTTAATTTAATTTTTTTACTACATATTTTTATGTATTTTTTTTTTCAAAATGCAAATATTTCCCTAAGTTAAAGTTGCAAAAATTTGTAAATTTCTGTTGCAATTTCTCTCAGTGTATGCACATGCATATTGCCACAGCGATAAACAAATTTTTGTTTGGCTGCAAGCGTGTGCTGCATAAAAAATGTTGCATTCCCCCTTTGGAGAGTTTCATTTGGCAACAGGCAAAAAGGCGACTTCAGATTCAGCTTCAATTGCAGCCAAGTTGAAATTTAAAGCTGATGAGAGCAAACGAACTCGAATTAAATTAAAATTCAACTGGACCCACACACACACACACACACACACACAGAGACACACATACATATGTGTTAGCCATATGTGGTGTATTACACTAACAAATGATGTTGACCGCCCATGGTCGAGATGTTAATTAATCTTGATTTTGGTGCCGGGTCGAAAGTCGCTTGCATCAAAGTGACAATTAAATTAATCATGATGGCAAACGATTATGTCAACAGGACATGAGACTAGTGACTAGAGGAGTCTACGAACAGGACACGACACGACATGGCATGGCATGGCATGGCATGCCACGCCAGCTCCTGCTCCTGTTCCAGCTCCAACTCCTGCCACGCCATGGAGCAGGACGCCCGCAGCGAGCGACTAGGAAGGAAATGGCAGCAACTGTTGAAGGATTTTGCGCCTTTGTGAGTTTCTCTGCATTTGCTACACAATCTCATTATTTTCTGCTCGCAAACTTATAATTAACATTTTGACCGCAATGAAATTTGCACAGAAACCAAATTCAGTTTATATAAAAAAAAAAGATACAAAAAATTAAATATATATCTATATAGAAGTGCTAACTTTATGGTAAAGCTATTTTTAATTAGTTTTGCGGCTTTACAAAAAATTTAACAAAAAATATGCAGAAATTCTGGAATTTACTTTAAATATAGAGTTATATAAATTATGTGATAATTATTAAAAATAATGAAAAGCAATAGAGAATAAGAATCATTAATATTAATTGTACTTTTCTTATTTATCATAATAAAACATTACGCTTAACTTTAAGTTAATTATTTAATTTAATTTTCGTGCTTAATAGAAATTTCGAAATTCGTGTCACGACTCGCACTTAACTCATCCCAAAGCTAAAATTCTTATTGGACACAAAAACTACAACTATCCAAGACACACACCAACGTTAAGTTTAAGAGTGCAGCTCAGAGATGAACTGCGTCCTCACATGTGTGACTTAAGTGCAATACATTGCAATATAATATTGTATTTAACCCTTAACTGTTGTCTTGAAATCCCAATTATATATAAGATAATTTGTATCGCAAGTGCCCACTCTTCATGCAATTGAATATCTTGTTCATTGCAGCAGCAAAGACACAAACCAAAATATGAACTATTTCGTTAAGTGTTTAGTCAACATGTGTTCAGTGTCAAATGTGTTGCTTAAATATAAACATTATTTATAATTTAATATAATTTGCATTTCCACTAACAAACACCGCCTTACAAAACTTTAAAATCAAATTGCATATAGAAAAAACAGTAGCAATTCCTATTGGCACTAAACATTGTATTGTTTCTGGTATTGGCCTAGCCAAGACACATACCAATCAGAGCACCGACTGTTGTGGGGCGGCTAGTCGATACATTTTATTATCGTAATCGTAATTTGCAGTGTTGAGAAAAACAAATGTAAAGAAAAACTATTCGCACGAGGCTACGCCAAGCAAAATTAAATATTCCACTAAATTGAAATAAAAATAAACAATAGCAATGGCCGAAACAGAGCCGGAGGTCGAGGTCAATGGCACCGAAGTCGAGGAAGATGGCCAGGACGATGACATCAAGCAAAAGAAGCAAACGCGTCACGACGGCGGCGCCGCCGACCTGGAACGTGTGACAGACTATGCCGAGGAGAAAGAAATCTCAGCCGCGAATATATCGAGTGTAAATTAAAATGGAAATTATGCACTTATAAGCAAACTGAGTTCACAGTTCATTGATTCAATTGCAGGCAGTGGAACAGTTTGGCAACCAGCGCAGCAAAGAGAATGAGCTGAGAGTGGCCAAGGAGAAGGAGCTGCAGAAGGTCCAAGTGAAGAAGGAGGACATTGAACTGATTGTGAGTACCTCTCTCTCTCTATATATATATATGGAAACAGTGCCTCCAATTGACGCTCTTTTCATCTGCAGATGAACGAGCTGCTGGTGACCAAGGCCCAAGCGGAGAAGGTGCTGCGGGAGCAGAGCGGCGATGTCGTCGCTGCCCTGGAGGCCATCATTAGCAGTTGAAGAGCGCCCAGAGGAGATGGAGTGCCGCTTCTTTTACTTAGCAAAACACTGCTTTATTTGTACATTTATATAACTAGTAAAGAAAGAGAAAATCAAATCGAGTTGAATATAGATTTTGATATATGTTGATCAAGTTTATTTATGTGTGATCTAAACCATAATTTGTTTTCTTTTTCTATTATTTATTATCTATTATCGATTTATTTGGTGTCCTTCCAACCAAAACATTTGACTAATGAACCAGCAAAGTACAGTGAAACCTCTCTCCTAACGTAAGCTAACCTTAGAGACTAGTAAATTTTCACCTAAAATAAATTGAAATCTCACATACAGTGAATGAATGAATCGCTATAAACTTCTCAAGGAAGTTTCGTACAATCTTAGTTTACACATAGATAACGAATCGACTCGTTTAACAAAAACTTCCTTCAGATAGGATTTTACAATAGTATAAACTTTATGACTTAAACTGAACCTAAATAATACAGTGAAAACTCTGCCACAACGATATAGATAAGATAAATAAATCTTCGTAGCTAAAAATTTGCTTAAGAGATTTTATCTTCTACTTAGGTCGAGAGAGAGGCAGCTGATGTTTCTCATTAAAACTATGCGAATATTTTAAATTGTTTTGGATGCGTCCATACATATATGTGTGTCTGTATATGCATGTATGCGTGCGTGCGTGTGTGTGTGTGTGTGTGTGTGTGTGTGTGTGTGTGTGTGTGTGTGTGTGTGTGTGTGTGTGTGTGTGTGTGTGTGTGTGTGTGTGTGTGTGTATGTTTTTGTATGTAAAAAGCGTAACTTTAACAAAAAATATTTTGAACAAAAATCATATTTTATAACAGATAAAAACTAGAATCAAATACGAAAAAATGTCTAAATCACGTATAAATTTGATTACGATCGTATTTCGGATATTGAAATCATGTGATAATATATTTTTGCAAATTCTCGCACGACGGGGTATTTATGTTTTGAGCCTTCCGATACAGATCCCGATCGCCAAACGTGCGTGCCTTGGCCAACATTGAGTCACCTGTGCAAAGGAAAAAAATTACAAATTTAAATTCACAAATCATGAAATTATGAAATTTGTTTAATCTTACGATAATTCCGTTCTCGACTGCACGAGTGTTTCAAGTGATTGACAAAATCTTCCTCTACCGATTCTTCCAAGCGGGCAACTGAACCTTGATACTCTGAATAGAAATTATCCTTAACGTAATAGGGAATCTTGAGGCCATTTGTCTCTCGTTTCACCGAGTATTTGCTGAAATAGAGATGGAAATAAATAAGAATCCCCATACCATATATGTATGTATCATCTATACTCACTGTGAAGGCGTCAGACTGTACATGGGATCCGATATAAAGAAGGAGGACATCATGGACAAACCAATGAGCAATAATATGGGCAACAAGTTAATCAAGGCTGATGAGTTGTTTGACTGCAAGTGAGTTGAACGTTTAATTAGATTGTGATTAAATATTATATTTATTGCCTTCCACTTACGTCTCTGTCGTCGCGTGTCTGATGCCGGCGTCTCTGCTGGCGCATGTAAATATTTTGCTGTGAGAATCCGTTCTCGAAGAACATATTGAATATGTCCTCGGGACTCATGTTCGCCTGGAAACCGCCATAATCATTGTAGTGCTGGCTATGGCCGTGGTGGCCGCGTGCACCGTTGCTATTCTGCGAATCGTTAATGCCATACAGATCATAGTTCTTGCGCTTCTCCACATCGGTTAAGACGCCAGCGGCATTGCCCAATGTCTTGAAGGCCTCCACAGAGCCAGGTGCCTTGTTCTTGTCCGGATGCAGTTGCAAGGCGAGCTTTTTGTACGCCTTCTTGATTTCCGAATCGGTGGCCGTTTTGCTGACACCGAGCACCTCATAGTAGTCCTTACACCTGTGTGCAAGCATAAGACATTAAAGATTCTCTCCAGGTGATTTGCAATTAGTTCACTTACTTTTTGACCTTTTTGACTGCCTCGATCTGATCGTTCGTATATTCCGGCACATGGGACTTGGAGTCGGAGTTGACACGCTTTCGGGGTCCAGAGTCCGCATCTGCAGCAGCAGCTGGTCGCTCCTTCCCATGGCCGGGCGAGCTCTTCACCCTGGCCAGCAGCTCTGCAAAGTTTCGTCAAGTTTCACGATTACGGTGCAAAAATGGAGAGGTCGGTTTGATATCGTGCTCTTGCTCTACTCACGCTTGGCCTTGTCGGTTGGAAAGAGTTTCTCCGCTTTTATCAAAAACTTTTCGGCCCGCTCGATCTTTCCCTCGGCAAACGCCTGCTCGGCTAGGTCGATGCAGCGCTGCGCCTCATCTTTGTTGCTATCCATGGCTGCTGGTACGTGGGGGAATACGTGGTCAGCGCGCACACAGGGCGAGAGTGCAATAAATAGTTACGATCTATGCGTGTGTGAGTCCACAAACACATAAAACAAGCTATATTATATATTTATATATATGTATATACGACGTTTTACACACTCACACACACACACACAGCCTGCTCGTGCTCTTTTGTAGTAATTGTTGCCACTAATTATTTGTGTAATATTCTAGTGCACACGAGCTGCCTGGCCTGTGGGTAATCTAGTTTCTTTTTCTTTATATATGCATATATAAATGTATTGTCCAAAGGCCAGCTCAACTCTTTAATTTAATTGATTTTACTGCGTTTCGTTGATT
Organism: Drosophila stalkeri; assembly: GCA_035047405.1. NCBI lineage: Eukaryota > Metazoa > Arthropoda > Insecta > Diptera > Drosophilidae > Drosophila > Drosophila stalkeri. The sequence continues at coordinate 874,399 of JAWNPR010000173.1, read as the reverse complement.
TTTTCATCAGTTTGCAAAAGGACTTATCGAACTATCGACGTGCCACCATAGCTGGCTGGCTAATCGGGATTTAAATTATTAGATAAGCATACCGAATTTGAGTGGTTTTTATTGCATAAGCTCAATGAGCGTACATTTTTGTTTGATTTTGAGTGATCTACTTATGATAAGCAATATTTCCAGATTCGATGAGAAATAAATTGCCTGCTGACAGCTGTTTGGCAGTGTTGCTTTGATCGATGGTGCTGCCAGATCGCAGCATTGCGCCCACTCACATACAATTGCCGTACGTATTTACTTGTGTCCGTGTGTGTGTTTGTGAGCGCCGCAGCATGGAATGAAAAGCGCAGCGCGTTCGCTGGCTTAGTTCGTCTCGTATATATTTATAATATTACAAAATAATAATAGAAGGCGCATGGCAACTCAAATGCAATAGCCACCAAATAACGCGTAGTAAATTAATATAGTCAAGTGCAGTGCAATAACCGATGCATTTCGGCCAAACGTAGTCGCCAGTAGCCGTCATCGTCGTCGTACGTGTGTGCGTGTGTGCGTGTGTGTGGCGCAGTTCATACAAGTTGGCCTGAAAAAAGTGAAAGAAGCAATATCGCCATATTGTGTTATCAATACCGAAAAGTGCATTCAATTCTACATTCATTTGTTGGCACAACAAATGCCCAACGAATTTCGTATACTGCCTCGACTTATATAAATCGAATTGTCAGTACGCAATTAAGAAAAATAACTATCTACGAGAGGTGCGTATGTGTGTGAGTCTCTTGGTGTATTTCTGCATATATGTATGTGTGTAAATATATATGAATGTGTGTGCATATACGTATGGGCAAAAGTACACTTGCATGCCACTGTCGTACGAATGTATGCATGTGTGGGTGAATTTTCTGTAAATGCAGAGACCCAAATTTTTTTTGGCTCCATGCAGCGGCCTGCAAATTAATCGAAGTTAGTTTTGCCACCCCTTTCCACATTTAGTGCATTGTTTTTATTGTAAAAGAATAAATATATCGTGAAAATATGATAGTGCGATACATGTTATCGATAGCGACCAAATATTATTCAATAGAAAACACGACAATGTTTTTTCATATTGTTTAGAAAAACAGTTCTGATGAAATTCAAACTGATTCCTACGTTGAAATAATAATATTACAAAAATAATAATATAAATACATATTACATAAGATCATTGAATTAAATTAAAAAATTGTAATTATTTCAGTATTATAAATATTCTTAAAGGGTATTGTTTAGTTGAATACAGTCCGATCTGTTTATTTTTGGCTGATTAACTCTTTGGGGGTTTTTTTCGAATTTAAATTTTTGTTTTTGCTTTTTTTAATTCTGAGGCAAATAAATGCAAGCACAAAGGGAATGACAGCAGCAACAGTAAAAACAGCAACAACAGCGGTAAAAAGTCAAAGACCGATTTGTGCATATTTAATTTGTTAATTTTGTTATTCGTTAAATTGACGCAAACATAACGAAATGCTATTCGAATGCAGTTCTGAATTGAGTCGCAATCATTATATATTGTTATTCTTTTATATATTTTCAGATTCTGCTGTATTACTTGTTCAACAAGCGACATTCAAATAGGGTGACTCGATTGTGGGACAGCATTGGCTGTCAACAGTTAGAGAAGCAGGTGAGTTATCTCTCATATTAATCAAAGTCTGTTTGGATTGCACCAGTTATCGATTCATGAGACCGGTTATAGACGTTCCCTCAACGGGAGCTTTCATTGTACATTATTTGTCTTCTCCTTAGATGACTTCCTGTTTACGGTTGAACCTTGAGTTCTCAGTCATGCTTAAATCTAAGTAGCTTTTTAAATATAGCATAATCCTTCTTACTCCCTGTGGGCCAACGACTCGTTACTCCTCGTTGACAGCTGAGAGCGAAAAGACAAGAAAGCTCAATGCAAAAGCAAAACAAATACTGAGCAAGAAGTAAAAATCTAGCGGCAAAATGTGAATCCACTCACACACATGCACGCTCTCCACTACGGAAAAGCTTTATCTATCTTCTGCAAGCAAACTTCTTATGACAGCTGAGAGCGTAAACACAAAAAGCTCAGCGCAAATGCAATCAAACACAGTGCAAAGTCATAAGATAGCGGCAAAATATGAACACATACACTCACACACACAAACACGCGCGCTCGCTCACACACACACACACCCGTGTCAGGCAAAAAGTCAAGAAAAAAGCTCCCTCAGTCGTCAGCTGCTGCGCGTAGCGTGAAGTTTATGTGCTTTTTGTATCGCTGCCTCGCAGAACGCGTCTAATTGTTTAATATTGACTATAAACTATCAAAAATTACGCGTTAAAGAAGCTGATTTCGATTTGCCGCAGTGCCAAGGTTGTTGTGTGTGTTTATGTCTCTGTATCTGTGTGTTTGAAAAGTTCGGACGTCGCTTTACATACTTCAATTAATTTGTAACTGCCGGCGCATAGCGTGACCCGCACGCGTATGCTCTGGCCCGTGCTGTTGTTGCTGTGACCTTAATTTAAACAAAAACCAAAAAATCAAGTAAAATATATACTACTAGTTTGAAACAAGAAACACGCGCAATTAAACACATACAAAAAGCGAACAAGTCGAGAGCTTTACAACAACAACTACAACAACAAGAGCAACGAGAACCACAGAGACAACTTCCTCAAACTGAGTGCTACGAGCACTTTTTCGCTTATACTCTTAAATTTTTGGTTGCTTAAGGTCATTTAGGCAAAGGCCTTCAATTACGCACAAGTCAATAAAACAAATACGACAATAAGAATAACAACAACTTTTAGTTAGGTACATCAAATGATGACAGGCGGCATTAGCGAAACGCACTCAAAGAGCGCAATAACTGTTAACTCATCTTTGTTCTTGCTCTCTATGCGCTGCTCTCTTTCACTCTCTCTCTCTATATCTGAATGACGCAAATCACAGTTTCATTTTAGATACAAAGATTTCTTGTCTTAAAAGCGTTGCCAGATTTGTACGAATTTGTTAGCAATAAATATAAATGCTGCCAACAACAATAACAACAACAACAATAATAGCTACTGCACTCAGCATTGAAATTCTCGAGCATGCCCTCTCGCTCCCTCACCCTTTGCCAATATATATATATATGTACTTCTGTATGTATATGTACATTTGTATAATTGTATTTATCTCGCTTGCACACATAACATATGTTTTGATTTTGCTTTGCTGGCCATGCAAAAGTAAAATTCAATTAAAAACATGTGCGCCACTATTTTGTTTATTGTTTATAAATGAGCACACACTTAACAGGCTCAGCTGCGCTCTTACTCACGCACTCAATTGCAAGCTCGCTCGTTTGTGCTCTCCCACTTTGAATGCTCTCCCGCTGAGGTCATATGCTCTACGCGCTCAATAGTCAAAAGCAGACAAACACCCACCGCTATTTACTGCTATCAAACGACCCTCGCCGGTGCAGGTTGTGCCTCGTTGAGTGAATGAGTGAGTGAACGAGTGCACGAGTGAGCGAGAGTGTGAGCGGGTGGCTGTGTGAGCGAACGAGCGAGCGCTTAAGCTTCGTTGCAAAGTCAAAAGTAAACGCAAGCTTTTTATTTCTGCGCATGTTTTGACTTTTCTTTGTGCTTTAGCTTTTAGCTTTTATTGTATTTTTATTTTTGTATACTCTCGTACACACGTACTACACATATGTGTAGTTTATATGTAAATACATATGTATACACACACACACACATTGAAATCAAATCGACTGATATAGGAAGAACCTTGTGGTACTCTCATGACTATGGAATGGAATTTAGTTAGTAGTTTTTTCTCTCCCTCTCTCTCTCTCTCTCTCTCTCTCTCTCTCTCTCTGCTCGTTTGCACTTCTCAATGCTGGTCTTTATAGCTGCTGCTGATGATGATGTGTGATTACTCTTGCTCTTATTGTGTGCACAGTGCACCTATGAATACATATTTTCAAATTGCCCGGCAATGATGCCCACAAGATGTTACAACGCAATCTCTGCCCTTCACTTGCTTCACTTGCTTCACTTGTCATTGGATGTGTTGGTTCATCTCTAAATTTTTGCTCATCTCTGATGGTTGCCTGGGTGTCAATGCTGACCTCGCCTGTGCCCGGTGCACAGTTATTGATTTTGTTCTAATACTCTTTATTTGAAGACTTGAGCATTTTATGATCAATTGTGTAACGATGTTTGCGATTCTTTATCGGATACAGGTTTATAATGAGGAGGAAGTATTTGTTGAACATTGGAAACAAATGTATGCATACATATGTATGTTTGTATGTATGTATATTACATATGCATAGAAGTGGACAGAAGGGCATGCAGTGTGCGGCGCATGGCATATGAGTTAAAGTTAACGGTATTTTCTTTTGCTATATTTGCTTTTGCTTTTGTCAGTCCTTTTGCCGGGCCATGTGCAAATGGACATAGCAGCGTCAGCAAATGCCAGTGGCATTGCTATTGCTATTGCTGCTGTCGTTGTTGCTGTTGTTGTTGTTATTGCTGTTTTTTGTTGTTTTTGCAGTTAAAGTTCTTGCCGTTGCCTTTACCGTTGCCAGTGCTGTTGTCAGTTGCTTGCCTTTGTTTAATTTCGTTGCTTATCAGACAATGCTGATAAGTTGGCTGGGTATTTTTTTTTTTTTTGCCGTTTCGAATCATCTTGCTTGTTGTTGTTACTTTTGCTTTTTTTTTCGCTTTTGGTCGATGGCATTGAACATTGTTTGCTGGTTTCTTCACCCTTCTTTTATGTGCGAGTGCATATGCGAGTGTGTGTGTGTGTTTTTTTGCTGCTATTTTAGCTTTGGCTTTTTAATTTTTTGCTTTGTAGCGCTCTTTGACAATTTCACGCACAAATATCACGTAGACGGGCGTATCAACTTGGTCATAAATGTGGTGACACACGTACAGCTTGAATTGAATGTGATAAATTTTTGATATGTGTATGCATGTGTGTGTGTGTGTATGTTTTTTTTTGCGGATGATGATCTCTGAGTTATACGTTATTCTTATTGTTGTTGTTGTTGCTTTTCCGACCAAAAAACAAAGCGTACTTTAAGGCGTACTATCTCCATCTCACTCTCGCCTTCTATCTCGCTCTAGTAACCCAAAACTAAAATTAAAAACTAGAAAACTAGCTGACAAAAATTTGGCAGCAAATTGAAAAAGAATTTGAGAATTTTTAAAAATTCCACATTGTACATATTTTTGAATACAAGAACAAAATTCAAGTGCAGTGAACTACAAAATTTATAAATAAATAAATTGAAAAACAAAAATCACTTGTTCTTTGGTTTTTCGTGCTGTGTCAAGAAAAATCTTTCAAAGTGGATGCAATTTCGTTGCCTCTCGGAGGGCTTTCTCATGTTAGAATGGCCTTAGCCAGGTAAGCAAAAAAATTATAATGGCTATAATAAGTAAAAATAGGTATAAGATAGGATAGGAGTTCTTATTAAATGAAATAATAAGTAGAAAATCAATCAATTGACCAAAACATAGATAATTCTAGTTTCATAGATAATTCTAGTCTATATAAAGTACATACATGAATGAATATAACATTTCATTTGTATTAAATTTTTTAACTATTCAAAAATTTTTAATTTATATAATCAGTTCTACTGTATCTAAATATGATATATATACATATAAATTTAAATAATTTTGATTAGCTGAAAAAACACATAATTTACATACATACATACAACATATATTAGAATTAATATACATATGCATATGCATATAAATACATATATATATATATATATATATATATATCACATAATTACACACATATATACATGTATATACGAAGACATTGCTATATTGTACACATATATAAACAGATACAATTCCATACATACAGACACATGTAATAATAATGTATATATGTATTCGAATTCATGGGCAATGATTACCGTTATGCTCAAGCGCACCAACAACAACAACAACAACAACAACAACGATTACAATTACAATTACAATCACATATGACAGCTAAATATCTAAATTCAACTGACCCCGCCAGCAGCTATAGCTGATCGTTATCATGAAATGGAATAAAATGAAATTTCCTTGCCATGAAAACTCATTGCTGTTGCAATTGTAATTGTAATTGTAATTGCAACCTTTGCCATGTTTAATGGCAAGAGCGAGCGAGAGAGAGCTAGAGCAATCGATACACATGTAAACGTAAACAAACAAACGAAATCGGGATTACAATTCGACTAGGGACAAACGATGTTCAAAGAGAGTGAGAGCGAGAGAGAGATAGATCGAGGTTAGACTTTCTTAGGGACATAAAGCGGCTCTCTCTCTCCTGGCTTCAAGGTGAACGGTGACCCGACATCGTGTGCTTTGCTTAGACTGCGTCACTTTCACGCTTTTCGTTGTGTATTTGCATTGAATTTGTAGCTGGAACTCGATTTCAACTATTTATAGAGAGAAAGTAGACAGCAGCAGCAGCAGCAGGAGAGCAAGCGAGCGAACATACGGAAGAGAGTGAGTGAGTGAGCGAGCGAGCGAACGAGAGTGAGTGAGTGATGTGCACAAGGCTCGTGTTGTGCCGTTTCAATATACGATTGCTTTTGATGCGATGCCATTAGTTGTGGGTGTTAGTGCAAGGGGGCGCAGTGTAGAAGAGGTGTGAGAAGGATGGCGCCACACATACGATGTCGACATCGGTCGAGAGAGTGTGCCGACGTGTGAGCGTGTGTGTGTGTGTGTGTATGAGTGCTTTAAGAGACAAACCAATCACTGCTGTTGTTGTTGTTGATGCTACTGTTGCTGCTGCTGCTGCTGCTGCTGATAATTTCAATTCTCTCGTTCTTCATATGCGCCTGTGTGCGTGTGTGCATATGTGTGAGTGCGCGTGTGTGTTTGTTTGCGTGTGTGCACTAGGAAGTGAGCAAGCTTTTGTAATTCTACTAAGGTTTTTGTAATTACGTATAGACAAACATACTTGAGCGAACATATGCACACACACACACACACTCACGCACACATAGATAAGTAGTTAAATAGATAAATACAACAGCACGTGTTCAGGTCTCTGCCGTAATCATAGGTTACAAATGCGCGTTTTGTTATTTGTTGTTGTTGTGGTTGTTGTTGCACATAGAGTTAATTTATACGATAAGGTCGTTTTGCTCTACGGTTTTTGCGTAATTTGCCTTTGATAATTTTCAATGAGATTCAAGTGAACAATGCGCGCATACACACACATACATGTCTATGTACATACCCAAATGTATCTCTTTATCTATTATCTAAAACTTAAAGTGGAGCAATCTTTTCTCTCCGCCGTATTTCAAAATTCGACTATATACAAGTTCTTGAAAATCAAACAATTTCATTTATAACTCAATCAATAAACTAGCTCTATTATCTAAAAAGGTACAACTACTAATCATATATCAATTTTTTATTCAGGGCAATGTGAACTATATATATATATATATCTATATGTACAATGTATGTATTTCACTTATCGCTGCGACAGCTCTCACAGTGCGTGTTTATTGTCCAAGGTTGCTTCAGCTGTTACCTATTGACATGTTCTGAGAACTTGTTGGGTATCTGATGTATAAAGCTAAAAATAACGGTAGTTATCATATCGCAACAATAACACAGATACACTGGCACCCAACCCCAAAGATTGGGTATTTGACCTCTCTCTCTATCTCAATCACACACACACACACACACATATATATATATATATATATATATATATATATATATATATATATATATATATATATATATATATATACAGAGTTATAAATATGCTCAAAGGCATTAAGCGCAAACACAATTACAGTTAGAACTTAGTCAAGAAGCAACAACAGCAAAGTTGAATTATTAATTTAAATGCAAGCAGCTTCAAAACGGTCAAACAACAACAACAGTAAAAACAAATGTAAAATACAATAATACTGTAAAACAATGCATAGCGCAAAAGGAGGTGGAGGCTAAAAGCAGACAGCGCGACAAACGCAGCAGCAGCGGCAGCAGCGGTGGCGGCGACGGCGACGGCGACGACAGCAACGACAAAAATGCAAGCAACTGCGATGTTGACAGAGGCGTTGGCGTTGCCATACATACATATAAATTGTTGCTGCTGCGCTTGCTTAGCCTCGTTACAAGCGTTCGCGCCAGCCGCGCCCTCGGCAAAGCCAACGCCAACGCTAAAGTCGAGGCGACGCAACGTCAACGGCGACAGCAACAGCAACAGCAAAAGCAACAGCAACAGCGACAGCGACAGCTCAGTTGCCCTCCATGCGGCCACAAAATCTTGGCGGCGAATTCGTCACCAGGTGGCAACTTACAGCTGTGCGCCGTCGACGTTGACGTTGACGTTGACGCCAGCGCAAACAGCGTGTACTACTTTTGTTTTCATTGAAAACGTTTGCTGTAATATGTTTGTGAGGTATGCTGACGTCGCTGCTCTCTGCTCGCCGTTCGCTGCTTGCTGCTCACATGGTCACTGAGCTTTGCTGAGCAAAACGGCTGACACTTATTTAAACTTAACAGCAGAGGCGTGAGTGTGTGTGTGTGTGTGTGTGTGTGTGTGTGTGAGTTGGGAGCTTGTACGACAACGTCAGCGTTACGTTTGGTGCGCTGCGCTGCGCTTTGCTGCGATGTGCTGTGCTGCGCTGCGCTGCTGTGCTCAGCGCTGCTCTGGTCTGCTCTGCCCGTTGCGTTGCGTTACGTTGCCACGCTCGTTTGTTTTGGGTTGTATTGACCTTCTTAAAAAGTAGGTAACCTCATTTCTCATTTATCGTATACAACTTACATGCTGCTGGTGCTGGTGCTGCCTCTACGCAGCTGACGGCTGTTCGGCACTCTTCGTGCGAGGGGGAGAGGTGGAGGAGGGGGCGTGGTCGATTGCTTGGCAATTGTCTGTCATTCAAATCGTATGCATAGAGCACGTCATTGTTTGACCAAAGCATTTGTAATTTTCACACCTCCCGCTGCTGGCAAGCTGAGGATAGGGTAATCATAGTCATGCACTTAGTGATGGATGGGGCGTTGCAGAAAGGTGGGTGAGGGATAGAAAGGGAGAGAGGGAGCGAGAGGTAGGTGTGAAGAGAGCCAGCATAAGTGTGATTTAATTGGTTTTGAGTTGAGAGGGCAAAAGTGAAATGAAAGATCGTCAGATCTCTCAATCTATGGAAAAAGGCGTGAGGGGAAGGAAGAAGAGGAAGAGTGATGCGCTGAGGCAGCAAAGTTAAGAGATTTCCTTGGTTCTTATCGAGATCTCTCTCTCTCTCTCTTTCTTTCTCTCTCTCTCTCTTTCTCTCTCTCTCTCTCTCTCTCTATCCTTTTAAGATCTATTTTTTCCCCTTAAAATATCTCTCTCAAGATCGTGCTCTGTGTCAAAGCAAGTTAAGCGATTTACATCTCTCTCTATCTATGTATCTCTCTCTCTCTCTCTCTCGCTCTCTCCTATCTATCTATCTCTCTCTCTCTCTCTCTCTCTCTCTCTCTCTCTTTTTATCTATGTATCTCTCTCTCTCTCTCTCCTATCTATCTATCTATCTATCTCTCTCTCTATCTCTCTCTCTCTCTCTTAAGATTGCTCTTTTTCTACAGTTCTCTCTTAAGATTTCTCTCCCTCTCTAATTCTCTCAAGATTTCTTTCCCTCTTTAGATCCCTCTTCCTCTTGGTGTATATATCTCTCTCTCTTTTTCTGTCTCTCTCATTATCTGTCTTCTTATCAAAACTTAGCTCATCGTCTTTGTTTTTGAAGATCTACTTTTTCTGTCTCAAAATCATTCTCTTGCTCTCTTCTCTTAAGATCTCTCTTATTCTTCTCTTCTGTCTTAATTTTCTTCCCTTGTTATTTCATTTTTTTTTGTATCTTTTTTGGTTTCCCCACATCTTTCACTTTCTGTTATTTATACTATCTCTTTCTCTTTCTATTTCTCGTTCTCTTTTCCTTGCACACAATTTCCACTTAGTCATGTGAAATACTCGAAAACTCTCATATCAATCATATATAATATCAATGCTTTGCCATGAAGACGTTGTGATGCAATGCATCGATGCTCGATTTCATGCATGTGAAGCTGTTGCACTTGGAATGCTGGCTGACCCTTTCTTTGCCTTGCCCCCACCGTTGCCGAAAGCCTTGTTGTATAAACATTCAACATTCAACATTCAAAATTTTGTTCGTTTCTCGTTTGCTGCTGCTGCGTCGCAGTCAACGTGAGCGTTGCGCCGACGCCGCGTCGTCAGTCTCGTTTACTATTGACACCATTAATGCTGCCATGCTGCCTCAATGTAGGTCAATTGCGCGCTAATTGCCCCGCACTCGGCTCACACAGTGAGTGAGAGACGGCGAGAGAGAGAGAGGGAGAGAGAGAGAGAGAGGGCGAGCGAGCGAGGCGTTAAGCTATGGAGTCTCTCTCTCTCTCGCTCTCTGTTTCTCTCAATGTTGCCGTCAGTGTCGCTGTGAATGATTGACGCCAAGATTTAGCTTGACCTTTTGGGCAGCAGCAGCAGCAGAGACGATGACGACGACGACGACGACGACGACGACGGCAGCCGCAGCTGCGTTTCAAAGAAATTTCGCATATTACGCATACGCCCTGTGATTTGGCATAGTCCGAAACTTGTGTCCAATGACAGCATTGCTGGAATTCCTCTTCCGCCCCGCTCTCTAGCTCTTGTTGTTGTTTACTTTGACCCAGTTTCCGCTTTTTAGGCAACTCAAAAACTTAGCTTGACGTGTCTCCAGAGCGCAACACCCACGCTCAATGCTTCCTGTTGCCCCGATATATATATGTATATATATATTTGCATTTTTGATGATTTAATCAGATATATATATATAAAGGGAACACAGCTGCCCCTCTTTCGTTGCCTATGCTCGAGGGCAATAAAACTGAAACTTGACCCAAATTCTATTCTACTCGAAAAAAAATCTCTGCTTGTTGCTGTTGCTCAGCATTATTGTAAAGGGTGAGGAGAGGGAGTCGTAGGAGGAGTTCCGAGACAATAAACAAATTCATTAGATAAAGAGAGAATCCTTGAAATCTCACTCTATTGATTATTGTATAGAACATATTTACGATCATAAAACTGAGCAGAAATTGTGCGAATAGCCTCGATCACTAAAAATCTCTTGCATAACCCGAAATATGGACCGAATTTTTAAATTACAAAAATTATCAAATTTATGTCGATTAAAGAGGGCAAATGAAGAATTTTGATTTGAATTTATATTTCCCCATATTTTAGTATATTATTTATTCTATAATTTATCGCTTGTTTTGCACAATATATATCAAATTCTACATATATCAGTCAATTGAATACAATTATATATATATATGTATATAACAATAATATATATAACCTTAAATTCCTTAAATACATATGTAACCTTGAATGTGCTTAGCACTTGAGTATTTGTAGCCAGATTTTTGAATAGCTAAATCTGACTTTTATTTAGTTTATAAAAAATTCTCAAGAATGAAATTAATTCCAAAGGGCAAAGATCTTGAAGCATGATATCTGAATGATAAGTAATTTTAGATTTGATTTCCTACATTAATTTCAAAATTTTCAGTTTACATTTAAAAATAGAAAAAAAAAATATTATTTGCTCACTAGTTGAGTTACTTTATCGTATGCTAATGGATTTCCATTCATTGATTTTGAAAGAATTCATCTTGACCTTTGAAAGCTTCTACACTATATCTGATACTTTTTCATTATCTTTTGACCTTTTAAAGCTCGTACCTCTAGTATTTTGCATTTGATTTGCAAATGAAATATTCTATAATAGAAATATAATATAAGAAAATATCGTTTCGGAAGATTCTTGATTAATGTTTCCAAAGATTTCAATAAAAATAATAATAAGAATAGGTGAACAAATAAAATAGTATTTTTTCTTTAAAAAAAAATATTCTCAAAATAAATTTGGATTATTGATCCCTTTCTTTCTGTATATCCCTTTATCTACCGTTATATAGATGCTATTTCTATCTCTCCTCCTTTCAATAAATATCTATATCCATATATCCATCTCTCTCCCTCTCTCTCTCTCTCTCTCTCTCTCTCTCTCTCTCTCTTTCCCGCTCACTTTATCTTTCCCGCTCTTTAGATATATATCTCTGTCTATCCATCTTTCTTTATATCACTTTATCCACCATTTTATGGATCCTCTCTCTCTGTGTCTTCTATCTGTATAAATCTATCTTCATTTCCATCTTCCTCACCCTTCCCCCCTCTCTCTTTCACTTTATCTGCCTTTACCCCACTCACAATATAGACTATAACAACTAGATATAGTAATTTACCTATTGCCAGGGCCAGCAGAGCACTTTGCACCCCCTCCCCACACGCTTACAGCCAACGTTTATTCTATTTATCGTTTCATTCCGTTACGTTTCATTGCCTTGAATAAATTGTGCCTCAATTTGACGATTATAACTATTATTAAATATTTTCATTAGCATTGTACGCAGCTTGTTGCTAACGCGCTCCAACTGCACTTAGCCGAATTGGCTGTCCTCCCCCACTCCCCGGCATTTAGCTAGAGCTTTTTGCTGTCTCTCGTTATTGTGGCTTGTAATTTACACGCGCTGCACAGAACTCATTAATTCTAGAACGCGGGTATATTGATTTCATGCAACTGTATGTAACTGAGAGAAAAGGGCTTGGCTTTGATGAGCTGAGGGCGAGTGAGCTCATAGTTATAGTAAGTCTAGAATGAAAGTTCTCTGAGAGAATAAGCATTATATTAAAAAGGGGTTTTGCTTGGCAATTCAGGGTATTTGCTAGTCGTGCTCATTCGCTCTAGAGCACTTTCAGTTGTTTTATCATCGTCTGGGTTGCCTCTGGTTTGTTCTGCTTAGCCCAACAGGCTGACAAGCACCAACTGACCGCGCTTCATTACAACCTTGTGGCAATAACTCTCATTGTTGTTGTTGTTGTTGTTGTTGTAGTTGTTGGTACCTTTAACCTTTGCTGCGTAGTCAGCGTCAGCGGCGACGTCGACGACGACGACGACGACGACGACGACGACGACGACGGCGGCAGCGTATCCTTGAATGAGTCTACTGTCTGAGGGTCAACAGCAACAACAGCAACAACAACAATAATAATTTTTCCGTCGTCTGTTGTTGCCCTTACATTACTTACATATTGTATAGATATGTCTATATCGTATCATATATTCTGTACAGAGATGTATATATACTAAATATATATATATATATATATATATATATATAAATATATGTACTATGTATATCTTATATATTTAGGAATCAATTTCTTCATATGTATGAATATCTTATATCATGCTTATGTCTGTATATGGTAAAATTTGATATATGTATATCGTAGATGTTATAAATTTATATTATGTTTGTGTATGTCGTATACATATTGTATACATATTATGTATAGATCTCTATATCATATATACATATGCATATATCTATATCGTATATGTATCTATATCGTATCCTATATATACATATGCTTGCTTTGGTGCTATATTAAATACATGTAATATACAATTATATACAATTATATCGTATGTACATATATTTGTACCTATGTCGTATGATATATACACATATCGCATATATCTATATACTTATATGTATATCGTATATATATTCTTATGCATGTATACCGTATAAATGTATATCATATTTTTGTATATCGTATGTGTGTCTATAGTTTATCTTATACTATAGGAATATCATATGTATACCTATAGTGTATATAACTATATACATATATGTATATTATGTATATTTTATTATGTATGTTTATATACCTCATAAATGTATATTGTCTATATATGTGTGTCTAATCATTTATGATTATATCGTATATGGGCATGTATATCGTATGTGTTTCTATAGTTTATCTAATACTATATGCATATCAAATATATATCTATAATGCATATGCATATCGTTTATAACTATATTGGATATGTATGTATATCCAATATACGTATATCGTATGTGTGCCTATATTCTATATATATTCATATTGTATAAATGTATATCGTATATATGCATATAAATGGATGACATTTGTATTTTCAGGGTCATCAGAATTTGGAGTATTACAGCAAAGAAAGTTGAGTTCACCAAGGTGTGGCATTTGAGTGTGTGTGTGTGTGTGTGTGTGTGTGTGTGTGTGTGTATGTGTATGTGTGTTGACTGTGTGCGCGCATTAATGATAATTATAAGCGATAGCTGAGCTGCTAGCGACGAGCCATTATCAGTAATTGCCATTGTCCAATATCGATTTATATGGTCTAAAATGCTTTGCATGTTTGCCCATGCCCATAAATATAGCGTAATGTATAAATATATATACAAATATATATATATATATGTATCACATATAGCCCATAGCAAAGCAAATAAACTGGCCTTTCAGGTCAGGGCTTTACATATATAAATAAAATAATACATACATACATTCATACATATATATACACTCACATTGCTTGATAATTATCTGACAATGAGCATTGCTCATTGAAATAAACCAAAAAAAAAAAAAAAGCAAAAAAAAATGTAAGCAGCAGAGGCCAAAGCGAAAATCTGTCGAGAGAAAAGTAAAACTGAAAACTGGAAACTGGGTTATAATTCAAGTAGAGTAGGCAAAGGGGGAATATGATTGAGAAGAGACCCAAAAGCCGAAGACGACTTGAATCGCCTTGCCTCGCCTCGCCCCGACTCGACTCGACTTGAATTTCAACACGAACAATGCGTTTAAGGCAAGAGAGAACAGCTCCTCGAGGTAATAATAATGATTTATGGGACGTTGCCTCGTATGTTCCATTCCAGTTTGTTGCGCTCGCAAATTGAAGTCAAGTGGCAAATTGGTGAGAAGTCAAAATTTCAAAAACTATGCCTATCTGCTGTTCCATTCCATTTTCTTACACTTGCACCTTGTGTTCCATTCCATTGCAAATTGATTTGATGACATTTTCAATATATTAAGCTCCACTTTTTCTCTACAAGCCAATACTTGTTGTGTTCCATTCCATTTGGTTACACTGCAAATTGAATCGAAGACGACAAGCGCAGCAAAATTAAATAAATGCCAGGAGCAGCCTTCAAAAGGCAATGTGCGTGACAAAAATGATGACAGGCGATAAAGCAGCGGCTGTTTTTCTTTAAACATACCCTAGAAAGCATTGTAAATAGGGTGTATACGATAGAAAGGCAAGTTAGGCAGCTATAGTTGTTGCTGTAATACAATCGAATTGACAAAGTTTAGGTGTAATTCATCAATGCTCAATACTCTATTTTTCTCCTGCTCATAATCGATAACTATCGAAACTTAGTGTTTAACTAATTATAAGCTTGAGCTAGACATATTAGATATTGAAAGTTCCAGCTAATATTTGACCTTCTATTAAAGTGCGTCTCATGCGCATTTCTCCTAATCGATAAATATCGATAATCAGCATAAGTACTCAAATCGTTTTCTTGTTTTGTAAGTTGTAATTCGAATGTAATTTCAAACTTTATAGCAGTTTTACTTTCATTGTATTGACCATAATAATCTAATTTCTTATAGTCGATAAATATCGATAGACAGCGTAAGTTTTTAAATTATATTTTTGAATTAAAAATTTGAATTTGATTTCAATAATAAGTTAAGTAGCATATTCATATAATAGTATTGTCTACAATAAGCGACAATTTTCTTATAATCGATAATTATCGTTAGTCAGTAATAGTTCTTAAATAAAAATCATGAAACGTAGATAAGAGCTAGAGATATTTTAAGCCTGTTGATGTAATTCTATAGTACCCAATAGTTAATTTTAGCATAATCGATAAATATCGATTTATAGCAAATACCTCTTGATTGACGTAGAATGCTGATATTTGATTGGATTAAGTTTTAATTAAAACATTTTCCATCACAGTTTACCTTCATAAGTAGCTTTAATTATTTATAGGGTATCTCTAGTGCTTCCCACTGTCCACAAGGACATTCTGCTGCTGTTGTTGTTATTTTCAAGGCATGTGCTTTGCATAAGTTGCCTGCTTTGTTGTTGGCTCGTTTGGTTGGCTGCTGGCTGCTGGCTGGCGGGCTCCCTGCCTGCCTGCCTGCCTGGCTGAATGCTCAAGGGTAGCCTCGTTTGTTTCAATTCCAATTCGTTTCGCTGCCAGAGAGCGTGCTCTGGCACCGCCCTGTTGACCATGAGGCCGTCTACCTTCGACTGCCACTTCCTCCACTTACACTCGACCAGACATGCTCTTTAAGAAGCACTTTTAATCATTTTCATGCTGCTGCTGCTGCCGACTGCCGACTGCCGACTGCTGCTGTTGCTTCTGTATGTGTGTGTGTTTATTTATTGCCCTCCACTCGACAACAACAACAACAACAACAACAATGATAATGTTCGCTTAGGCCTCAATCTCAATGTCTACCTCTTGTAATTTGTATCTTTAAGATAGCAAGCAAATGCTGCTCTCATCTTTCTCTCTCTTGCACTCCCTCTCTCTCTCTGTATCTCTGTCTCGACATCTGTAGATCTTCGCATTAAATATTTATTATGTAGCCAAAGAGTTAACTCACTCTGTCTGTCCGTCTGTCCGTTGGTCTTGTCTGCTCGCCTTCATTCTTTTGTTGTAGATCAGCTTCTGCTTCGCCTTCGTCTTCTGTTTCTTTTTAGTTTTTTTTTTTTCTGTTTCTGTTTTCTGTTTGTGGTCGGCCGTGTTTCCGCTTCGTGTCCAAAAATGTATCTCAAGAGCAATAACTACATATGCTCTGCTATGGCTGCTTTGCTGTTGCGGTTTCTATCTGTATCTGTATCTGTAGCTGGCATCGGCTACCTAATGCCCTCGCCCTCGCCTTCGCCCTCACACTGGCCCTCTCGCCATGGCCCTTCTCTCTCTCTCTGGTTTGCACTTGCACCCTATATTTTCCTAAGGGCATCATTGTCTTGTCTTGCCATATGTTACATAGGTAGGTGACGAGGCTTTTAGCTTTCTGCTAGCTGCATTCAAATGCTCATTTTCCCTAACTCCATCTATCTATAAATTTTCCTCTATCTGTTCTATGTATCTTTCTCTTTCTTTCTATGTCTGTCTCTTCCTTTCTATATCTCTCTTTCTATCGGACTCTCTCCCTCTCTCTCTTTCTATCGGTATCTCTCTCACTCTCTTTCTATCGGACTCTCTCCCTCTCTCTCTTTCTATCGGTATCTCTCTCACTCTCTTTCTATAGGTATCTCTCTCACTCTCTTTCTATCGGTCTCTCTCTCTCTCTCTCTCTCTCTCTCTCTCTCTCTATGTAACCCCATTGGTCTCTCTCTCTTCGCTCATTCTCTCTCTCTTTCTCTCTCTAAATTATTCTTATTGTCTTTCCTTCTACTTAACCTTTGTGCCCCTTAGTACTCTCTCTCTCTCTCTCTCTCTCTCTCTCTCTCTCTCTCTCTATCTATCTATCTATCTTTCTCTTTCTTCCTCACTCATTCATTCATAACCTCAAACTTAACTATCCACAATCTCTGTCTAAAATTATGTCACTCATTCTTTTTTCTCGTATATTTCTTTATCATATTTTTTAGTTTCACTCTCACTCTCTCTCTTTAATAATACTTATAGAAAGGGTATTCCATAGTCGCTAAAACTCTATTCACTTCATTGTATTAGCTGCCATGCTCGTCATCATCAATTTCTTTCTTTTTTTTTTCAGTTTTATTTTAATTTTTCTGTATTTTACATTTTATTGTTGTTAATCGCTTCTATTATATCGCATTTGCTTGGTCTGCGCTGCTTCTGCTTCTGCTTCTGCTTCTTCTTCTTCTTCTTGTTTGATTATCTGCACATTTTGATCTTGTTCGTCTTCGTCATTATGCCTCGTCCCGCCCATTTTTTCTCACTAATTACAGTTAATCATTTCACAAAAGGTTTTTCCTACACTGTGACTGCTGCTGCTGCTTCAGTTTCTTCTTCTTCTACGTCTTCTTCTTCTTCTTCTTCTTCTTCAGCTCTGTGATCACCCAAGTTGTTTGGCTTTTAATTTGCATAGTAAATCAGTTCTGTAAATTGTTTTAGTTTTTTTTTTCCTAGCCGGAAAAGCGTGAAAATTATGGCAGCTAATCGGCAGCTTTCACCAAAATTCTTCAGCTTCTTTGGCGCCTGCTGCTGCTGCTGCTGTTGCTGGTTGTCTTTAGGCTATCGTTAGCCAAGAATTTAACACTCACTTTTATTTGTTTTTGTTTTTTTCATTTATTTGTGGGCTGTGTGAAATTTGATAGTCGCCTTAGAAAGTACACAGGCCAATGGAGGGAGCGAGGGTGCCAAAGAGCGGATGGGGACGAGTCAAGGGGTTGAGTGGGAGTGGGAAGGGTGAAGCAGATAGCGTACTCAAGAGTTGAAGAGGTTTCAGAGTAGCTTAGCTGAAAGCAAATGAAATGTAGCAGCCACTCAACATTGGAGATTTTGATGACACATTTGAATACTCATTTGTTGGCTTGAAAAGAGTTGCTTGGTTTTACGCGAAATTTGCATAAATTGTAATTAAATTTAATACTCTTGAAGCTAATGAATTGAAATTTAATCTGAGATTCTTTAATGATACAGCCATGTTGGGGGCGTGGCAGTTACAATAGCAAAAGTTATATTTGACTAGAGTATCTGTTGGTCGAGCAAAGAAGTTCTCTAAATATACTTTATCAATAAAAAAGAATTTTTGTTATTTTTTCTTAATTTAAATAATGAAGTTTTACAATTTATAAAAAAATATAATTTTGAAATTAAAAATTAAAATATAATATTTTTTTTAAGTTTATTGTATACAATTTTTTAAAATTAATTTATTTGCTATAATTTTTACTTTTCTTTGATTTAATTTGTTTCTTTTTTTTTTAATAAAAATTGAAATTAATAAATTAACATTTTAAATTGTATTTATATATTTGCATTTTATTTTATATTGTATTTATTATTATTGATTTATACATATATTTTTATTTTTATATTATTTATTTAGCTTATAAATTAAAAAAAAAATATTTCTTTCTATTATTAAATTTTTTAATGTATTATTTTATTATTTATTAAATTATTTTTCTCTTTTTTATGTAGTTTTTTTTTTTGTCTTACCTTTTTGTAATGTATTTTTCATTTGTTATTATTTGCTTTTATTATTTATAATGTTAATTTCCAGTCAATCGGATCTAAAAGCTAAAGCATTGCTGTTAACGTGTTTTAAATACGAGTAAAAGTAGCTGCCACTTCCTGTTGCTGTCTGCATGTGTGTGAGTGTATGGTGTAAATACAGCTGACTCATACACACACACACACCTACACATACTAGTGTATATAATTAGCCACAATATATTTTCGTGGCTATTGGAAAGCCGTCGTTGAGTCGTTAAACAAATTGAAATTGGTCCTTTTCACTGACAAAATGAAATGAAAACGGCCAAACACACTGGAGAGAGGGTGAGAGAGAGTGTGTGTAAGAGAGAGAGAGAGAGAGAGAGAAGAGGGGAATGGGAAGCGGTACGGTCGCATGCTGGGCCAACCGCACGCTTAAGCTTAAGTCAACGTGAGTATCTTTCACTCCAAATGAAAGTAATGAAAGTACTGCAGCAAGAGGCGAAACGATACGAAACGAAACGAAACGAAATCAAATGAAGAAATGAAATTTGCTTTCAAAGAGTTGAAGCGCCAGGCGGACAAACAGACAGACGGACAGAGAGCCAGCCTCAAATGCCGCAGCTGCCAATTGTGACGTCGACTGCGCAGCTGACTGAGGCAAATGAAAGCTCTTCAGCTTGGCATTGGCCAACAACAGCTGCATCAGTAGCCGCCGCAGCAGCAGTATGGCTCAAGGTGGCAACTGTCATTCAATTGGCGTCTGCCGCTGCTGCTGCTTCTGCTGCTGCGACGTCCTCAGCTTGGCATTAACTTGACACCTTGCTGCTTGAGATTGAAATTTATGAAGTGAGAGCGAGAGAGTGAGTTTAGCTTCAACTACAACTCCAACTCCAACTCCAACTCCCAACATCAAGTCCAATTCCCATTTCAACTGGCTTGCATTACTTTCTCTTCCTGTTGGCGCTAAATGCTGCATAACTCATATAAAGAGAGCTGCGGCCACATGTGGGTGGTGCTGTGCCGTCCTGCCCTGCCTGCCCTGCATGCCCCGCACTCCCCAAAACAAAAGACAATAACAAATGACAGCTGTCGCCCGTCGCCTGTCGCCTGTCGCTTGTTGCTTGTTGCTTGTCGCTTGACAACTTTTATCTCAATTGCCCAAGTGCAGCTGCTTTGTGACAATCTCCAAAATCTGACGATATTTCGTCGTGAGCTTTTCTTTGTGTGCAGGGTAAAAAAGACGCCCACATTCGAGGAAATCGAGTTATGAGAAACCCAGACAGAAGAAAATTCATAAACTAAAGGCAAATAAAATTTTAATAAAAATAATAATAAGGGAAATTTATCATAGAGAGAGAGAGTATTCAAATGTTATAAAATATTATATATTTATATTATATAATAATATATTAATTAAAATTCAATAATTTTTTTTTTTTTTTTTTTTTTTTTTTTTTTTTTTTTTTTTTTTTTTAGAAAAATATTTTATTTATAGGGCATTTAAACTTCTATAACTTGCAAGTGAACGAATTGTTCTTATTGCAAACCAAAATTTGCATTTGTAAATAATTTTTTTTTTCTTTCTTAGTTTTGCATTGCTGCTTATGCTCAACGCAAATGTTGTCGAATTACATTTGCGTTGAGCATAAGCAGCGCGCACAGTGGGACAAAGCCAATTGAAATTGTTGTGGAACAATTGAAATATATTTAGTTTATATATATAGTAAATATGACAATCAAATAAAAACATAAAACATATATAAATAATACCTATATATTAATATGTAATGCTACAATAAATATTATTAAATAAATAATTGAACTGATCAACGCCTGTTTGTCGTGCCTTCGCTTTTTCGCCTTTGCTATACCTGCTGCTGTTGCTTGCTCACTTGCCTTCAAACTTGCTCTTCCTGCTGCGCCGCTCTTCTGCTTTGTCTGCTCTTCACTCCTGCAGCCACACTGTAGCCCATTGCCGTTAAGTTTCGCTTTATGGCTGCGCCAGTTCATTAAATTTAGTTTACCAGACAGCGACAACAATGTCTGCACAGGCCACTCCACTCGCTTGCCCTCTCCCGCTCGCTCTGCCTGCAGCTGATTGCAGCGCTCGCTCACTTCAACTTAGCTTCGAGTTGCTTGCAAAAGGCAAAGAGAAAAAAAAGACAACACGCACACACACACACACACACACACACACTCGCAGACTCACACGCTTTGCTCTCGCAAACTGCAACTGTTGAAAACCGCAGACACCAACCCCCTTTTTGTCACTTCTTTAGTCGTTAAGCGCGCACTCTCTCTCTCTCTCTCTCTCTCTTTCTCCCTCGCTATCTCGCACAGTAGTCGCCAAAGTAGTAAATTTAATGTCAGTTGCATTTAAATTGAAACGAGTGGGGGAGTGAGAAGGGTATAATGTACACTGGCCTGGCCTGGCCTGGCTTGCTGTGTAACGTCTGCAACGTTTTTAGTTACACGCTGCGTCCTCGCTCTCGTTCTTGCTCTCGTCCTCGTCCACGTCCTCGTGCTCATCAGCGTCATCGTTGACGTTGTTCTCTTTGGGCTGTCGACAGTTTGAGTTAATTTCGTAGCCACCGCCTTTTCCACACATTTAGTGCGCACACACACACACAGTTATAAGTGTGTGTGTGTGTGTGTGTACGTTTTGCATCTGGCATGCAATGCTGATGGCTCGCTTGCTTGCTTGCTTGTTTTTTTTTTCTGGTTCCTGCTTCTCCAGCTCCAACTCCAGCTCAAGCCCTAGCTCAACACACTCAATCCCAATCCCTTTTTTTTATGGCCTCCGCTTGTTCGTTCGTTCGTCTCTCTGCTCCTGCCTGCGTCTCTGTCTCTGTTCCACACACACAAAATTAAAGTTAAGCAACAGCGAGTAAAAGTTGGCCCCTTGTATCGTTATTGTTGTCGCCGTTGTTGTTGTCGTTGTTGTATTGCTTTAACGCGCTCCACTGAAAGATACAAATTGTTATGCAAAATGGTGAAAAGTTTCATTTGGCATCCTCAGCGGCCGCGTTTTTTTTTTTTTTTGTTTCACTACCGCTTGGCTTGCTTTTTATGCAAAAAAAATTAATTTTTTTTTTTTACATTTTGATTTATTTTCATTTTATGTTGATCTGCTTTTCGCTGCCGCTGTCTCTGTGTCTGCGCTTTGTTGTTGTTGCCTTCACTTTTTCGTGTTGTTGTTGTAAGTCTTCCATTGTGTGCAACTTCAATTGACTTTATTTGACTTGATGGGGGCTGGTTCGCTGTGTTCTCTTGTCGCTTTTTTTGTCAGCGAACAAAATATAAAATTAAAAAAAAAAAATAAAATGAAAAGATGAAAAAGATATTTTAAGGAACATCCATCTCTCATCTCAACTCGAGTCTGGCACGAACAATGCGCCCGATGCTATCTTAATCGCGACGAGGCTGTTAAATCGTTGTGATTCCATGTCATTTACAATCTTTAATAAGCGCTTACAAGATATTAAAATTTTATCTTGTGCGCATTTGCAAGCTATGTGTTTATCTGCAGGCGAAACGAATGGAATGGTACAGCGTGAAATATTGTGTGCTTAAATTGTATTTGAGTGAAGTTTTAACCATACAATTTTAAAGAGTTACTAAGAAGTATTAGACTGTAGAAGAAGTGTTTATTTATGCTGCTTAAACTATTGTTGGAACATTTGGAATGACACTGGATGTCAAACTAACAGCGTGCTTTATTGCTTGCTGAATAGTATTATTATTGTGTACATTTATGGAATTGAAATGGAATAGCAGCTTCATTAGCTTATTAGAAATTAATCTAGATATTTAGATAATATAAACTCTACCTGCCAATACATTATATATGGAACGCCTGGAATGAGTCAATAATAGCAAGCTAGCATATCAGTTTATTATTTGATTATTAGCCATGAGACTCTGTAAAGAAATGCAATGAAACGCCTGGAATGGCACACTATATCAGTGAAACAAGTTATTATGCTTATAATGTCTACATAATACCAAAAAGAACTGCCTGGAATGGCACAGCATGTCCTTCTATTTCTTATGAACCATTTGGTAATGAAACAAAATATTAGATTTCCAAAGTCTACTTATTTCTACCATCAATATATTAATGAGACACCTTGAATGGCACAGCATGTCAAGCTGACAGTATTTTTAATACATTTGATACATTGGAAATGAAACATTTACCCAAATCATGCTATTTGGCCCTAGTTTTACTCTGTTCTGTCTGTATCTTGTCACAATTATCTTGCCAAAAACAAAATATGCAAATTTTGGCACTTAAAAAGTCCAGCATAACTTTTTTTTTATGGCTCAGAAGACTGAGGAGGAGGAGGAGGAGGAGGGGCAGTAAAGAAAAAAAAAATGAAGAAGAAAAAGAATTAACTGCTCTCAAGGCCAGGCAGTAAAAGAACCCGCTTCGCCTCGGGCATTACCAAAAGAAACAAAAAAATCGGTGCCCAAAAATCGCCCTAAAACCTTGAGAGAGCTCATCGCACGTTCGTTCAATGCGCCCCAAACGATTCACACTCGAGACGGATGGATAGGCAAACACAGATACTAAGACAGACATAGATATATATATATATATAGATATTCATATATGTATCTCATATATATGTATGTCTTCTAAAGCTCATAATTATGGGTGAGACAGACACGCAGCTCGTTAATTATGCCGTCTAAAGCTCCAACGAAAATTATGACAAATTTCAATAAGGCCAACAAAATGCGTCGGCAAAAACGTCGAAAGTCAAATGAGTTCAAATACTTCTCGCGCCCATATCAACGTCTGACCGACGTCAGTCAGTCAGTCAGTCCTCTGGGCATGGCACATAGCAAACATATATTCTATAGCAAACATTGCCCGAAAGCAGAAAGAGGGAGAGGGAGTAAGAAAAACCTCAACAAACCCGAAACTTCTGCTGGGTTCAGGGTCAACAACAAAAAAAAAAAAACCAACTCAGTTCATTAAAACAATAAAATAAAGAAAGAGAGAGAAAAAAAAAATAAAGGGAGGATGGAATACGGCAATTTCTTAAGAGTTGTGTAGAAATTCTAGTTCTATATATAAGTAAACGTTAGGATAGATCAATATTTGCTTAGCTAGAAGTTAATAGCGCTAGTTTATGAGTTTACTTAGCAGCAGTCAAGGCAAAAGGGCATTTAGGAATTGTGAGAAAAGCTAAAAATGAGAGAGTTGGATTAAAAGGGGCATATTATAGAGATTGACTAAAGAACCCATAAGAAAACAAGTAAGAAGGCTCTAGTCGAGACGGCTCGACTACGAGATACCCTGAACCCAGCCAAAAAAAAATATTCTTCTTCTTTACGCAAGTATAAACGAGCGCTCTGCTAACCGCGCAGTTGCTGCCGACGTTTGGGGGTGGGATGGGCTGTACTTTGAACGCTTATAACTCCGTTTCTAGATGAACTATGTTCATGAAACTTTCAGAATATATTAATAGCATTCAAATTTGTCCGTTTGCCAAATCTCAAGTCTCTAGTAGTTGAAATACGTTTTTTTCATATTGGGGGCGAAGGGGGCGTGGCATCCAAAATCTGAAAATTGCATAATCTGCGTATCCATAATATCTATCTAAATATACAAATTTGAAGTCTCTAGCTAAAACGGTGTAGAAGTTATGCTCGAAAAACCTAAAAACCGTAAACGAATTTTCGATTTTTTATCGATAATTAAGGAATGGGATGAGTTATCGAAAAAACAAAATAAACTTGTACTGCGTAACTAAGATACGAGTGTTCATGTAAAATTTCAGCTCTCTAGCTTTTGTAGTTTCCGAAATCTCGACGTTCATACGGACGGACGGACAGACGGACGGACGGACGGACGGACGGACGGACGGACGGACGGACGGACGGACGGACGGACGGACAGACGGACAGGGCTATATCAACTTATTTTTTTGTGCTGATCAAGAATATATATACTTTATGGGGTCTGCGACGTCTCCTTCTGCCTGTTACATACATTTTCACAAAAACATTATACCCTGAATTCCCATTTTCAATGGGTTCAGGGTATAAAAAATATATAAATATATATAAATAAATAAAAAATATATAAATAAGAATTATAAAATTATATTATATACATATTATATTACATATATATTATGTATATTATTATATTACATTATATTATATTAAAAGCTAATATACCCCATTTAAACACTCAATTAATGAGCATCAAATGGAACTGCAGAGCAGCTGAAAGTAAATTGTGAAATATTTTCGCTTCATGCTAACACCTTGGTGACAGATTCTAAAGAATTCGCGAGTTGTTAGTAATTTAAAAAAATATATATATATTGTTTATCTTGAATACTTCCGTTTTACAACACTGCACATCAAGAACATTTTTGCAAATATGGATTGTAAAACGTGTTTTTGTTATTTTATGAATTTATTAACATTCATTTAGACTTCATTTGCCAATTCAAAAGCCAAAATATGGCTTCAAAAATAATTGGAAATTTATGGCAACTCTCAGCACTAATGACGGCACTTTACAACACTAAATTGTTATATTGGGCAACACACGCGATAAGAGAAAAGACAATATGCAGTGAAACAATCAAAATGTAGAGAAGAATTTTCAAGGTTTAAGAGCAATAACAATTGATATGGCGATTGCAGTTGTTGTTGTTGTAATAATAATAATAATAATAATTGTTGTAATTATTGCACATATGCTCTGGTATTTTGTCTGGCTTGAGTGGCATGTAACTGGAATATCAAGTTCACTTTGTTCCTTCTTATTGATATAGAATATATAGATTTTTGATTTCATTCATTTTATATAGCATATAGAATAAGTTCAATAGAACTACTAAAGACAACTAAACTAATGAATAATGTGATGAAAGTGATGAAACTCATATTAGTTCTTATTTCTTGAACTTTTGAAACGTGAACTAAAACTGAACTTTATAAATATTTGTAGTTTATGAACTAATTAATTAATTATTTCATGAACTTGTGAACTAGGGAACTAAAAAAAGAACTTAAATGATGATAAATTATGTTGAACTGAAAAGTGGCTCACTGAACTATATATAGTTCGATTCAAGGGTAATACTATCTGCTTTTTTGGAATTGCTTATTGAATGATATAGTGAAAAACTTTGTTTAATTTGTGATTATTTCTTCTTCGATTGCTCATGACTGATAAAAATGACTAAAAATGGCAAATATATAATGATGTAGTATTCATTTCAAATTGTGAAGAATATGTGCTTTTTGAGATGATATTTGATGGATATGGATATGATGGATAAGTCTCCTGCTGACATATTATATTGCTTCCTATTGAGCCCATTTGAAATGAATTGAATGATCCGTCTCTCTTCTCTGTCTTTCTCTGTCTCTCTCTCTCTCTCTCTATTTCCTCTCTCTCTTTCCCTTTCTCTGTCTTTCTCTTTCCTCTCTCTCTATTTAATAGCTGCTAAAACACTTTGAAATGAATAGAATGATCTTTCTCTCTCTCTCTTTTTCTTTCTCTCTCTCTCACTCTCTCTTTCCGCTCTCTCTCCTTCCTCTCTCTAACTCTCCCTCCCTACCTCCCTCGCGTTCTATATTTTTCCGCTCTCTCGCCCTCTTCCGCTCTCTCTACTCTCTTTCTTTCTATCTCTCTCTTCCCTCCCATCCTCTCTTTTTCTCTCCCTCCCACTCTCCCATCGTAGCCATAAACTTGAACATGACATTTAGTCAACTACTGCTTCTGCTTCTGCTTCTGCTGCTTCCTCTTTTTCAGTTTTCTTTTAAGGTTTACGTCTTATTGTTGGATTTTGGGTTTTTGGTTACGGTTTGGGTTTGCATTTGGCATTTTTTTCTTTTCGTCTGTCTTTTTTTTTTTTATGGCCCAGCACGTAGCGCAAAATGTGTGCATTTTAATGGTCGAAATGATGGTTACTTTACTTTAGTTTATTGCGTTATTAATAACATTTTGATTGCATCACGTACGCACACGCATCGCCCCAGTGCCTGGAGGTGATCAAAGGAGGGGGGGGGGGGCTAGGGATAGGGTTTTTGGCTAGGGGCACTCACGTTTCGTGTGAGGAGGGGAAGGTTGGAATATGGGCAAATGGAAAATGGGTGCAAGACTCCTCCTTGGCTCTTGGCTTTCTGTTTCTCTGTCTGTCTGTCTGTCTCTTTGTCTCTCTGTCTCTCTGTCTCTCTGTCTCTCTGTCTCTCTGTCTCTCTGTCTCTCTGTCTCTCTGTCTCTCTGTCTCTGTGTCTGTCTTCAGCTTGAGCTACAGCAGCCAAAAGTAGAAATCGTGCCGAACTGCTGCAGCCTTGATTCAATTTCAGCTTTTTTTGTTGGGTCTCTTATCAATGCTGCCGACTGTCTCTCTGACTCCAGCTCCAACTCCAACTACAACTCCGACTCCGACTCAGTTAATTTTCCGTTTTGCGTTATTGAATTTTTACAACTGCCAGAAGTAGGTCAAACATGCAGATGCAGATACAGAAACAGATAGAAATATGAATGCAGATACACTAAAAAATTTGTTAAGATATATACAGTAGTGGAACATAGATAGATGTAGATATGAAGATATAATATAGATATAAATAGAGGTTTCGTTATAGATATGATTATTTGTATCTAGATAACAGATACAGTTAGTCATATAAATTAATATACTTCTACATATTGTAGATACAAATAGAGAACTTGATACAAATAACAGATATATAGATAGATACACAGATACAGATTCAAATATAATTCTAAGTTGTAGATACTTGTGCGTATACAGATACAAATGCAAATAGAGAATTTTCTACAGATATACATATATGTAGATGTATAGGTTTGTATATAAGATATGAGTCTAAGATACTGAAACAGATATGTGTGTAGAAATATAGATACATATATAGATAAAGTGTCAGATATGGATTCAAATATGGATAACATATAGATATAGATACATATAGACATATATGTAGATACAGAAACAAATAAACTAATACATAAATTCAGAGATATAATTTCTAGATATAATTTCAGATATATAGAAACAAATACATAAAGATAATAAATACATACCAAGACAAGGGACTACATAGCGAATATATATATATATATATATACACATATATACATACATATATGCATATGAGGAAATACAGATCCAATTACAAATACTTCAACTGCAATTGCAATTTTTACTGTTACATTTATACTTATACATATAGTACTTATACGTCTATATGCATCCATAGCTACAACTACATCCAATTACATATAGATTAAGGCTGCACGAAGGTTGCATGCTAAGGTCGACTGTAAATTGCAAGCGATTCACATTTCGGGCATCATTAACTGCCCTAAATTGGAATTAAGGCGTCTGTCGCCTCAGGCAGCACAAGGGACGATGATTGTGCCAGAAGTGAAACTAGAACTGGAACTGGAACTGGAACTGGAATTGGAATTGGAATTCAAAGTAATAGCAAAAAAAAATAAAAGAGTTGAATCTTTCGATTCAATTTGTTGAGCAGTTCAGTACTAGTTCATGAACTAGTACAATTGAGTTAGAGTTGTAAAAGACTTTTGCTTGAACAAACTGATTCGTTTATGAACTGAACTAAAGAGCACAATTGAAGCACTTGATTGAATAAAGTCATGAACAGAACTATAATTTTAGTTCCCTTAGCTTCATGAGCTAATTATAGAGTTTGATTCATGCACAAGTTCCAGCTCAATAGAATGCATCGTTCATTGAACCATTGAAACTTTTAATAGATTAATTTATAAACGTAATTATTATTTGATAACTTTATTAGTTGTTCTTTCTATTAAGTAATTCAATAGAACTTGTATAGTTCTCGCCTGCTGCAGCTGCTGCTTTTGCGCGACTTAAAACGCTAGCAAAACGCTTCGTTGCACAAAATTTGCATTTGGCGATTGTCACATGCAAATGGGAAAGCAGCAACAGTGAAACTATAAGCAACAGCAGCAACAGCAACTGTCATAAATATAACTCGAGCTCAATTGAGCTTTTGTTGTTGTTGTTGTTGTAGGAGTATATCTTGCTTTGGTCTTTAGCTTGAGCCCTCGTTTAATGATTTCTCCTTTAAACGAATTTCGTTTTCTTTCTTTTTTTTATGCAATTTACAATTTATGATATCGTTGCTCTATCTACTTTCTTAGCCTATGCTATCTCTCTCTATCTCTCTCTCTCTCTCCTTTACTTTTACATGTCTAT